>CM064548.1:4265114-4491172 GCA_032716605.1 Paralithodes platypus | reverse complement strand
GTATTGTTGCGTCGCACTATACGCTCGATCAAATTAGGGTGACTTTATTCTTTATTTTCGTTTTTTGAAAATATGTATCTGTTTTGTAGGTTGCTCCCTAGACCTTTAGCAAGCTTTAAAAAAAAAAAAAAAAAAAAAAAACACAACACACCACACACACACACACACACACACCCACACACACACACACACCAAACACACACACACACCCCCACCACCCACCACCCCCACCCACCCACCCCTAAGACCCCCCTTGGAAATAATGTTTAAAATTTTCCCTACCAAAGGCCGGGTCCTACAAAACTAGAGGCTCGCTAATCGCTCGCCAGGGAAACAAAATAAACACCTTAAATAGTACGAAAGGTCGTTGATTATTGACAAATAATTGAGTTGAAACTTGAAAGGTCTTCAAATTGTCAAACCTTATGGGGCGAACGTCTTAAAATCTCATAACTAATGGGGCTATACATGGGGGAAAAAAAAGATCAAACAAATACCCGCCCTTTTAGTCCGAAAAAAAAATAGCTTCAATTGAACCAGTCCGCAGTAACTATTAAGGGGAGGTTTTCCACTTGAGGGATTTTTTTTCTGGACCCGTTTCTACCTCATGTTTAGCCCCATTGCTTTTGAGATTTTATGACGTTCGCCCTAGTAGTTTGGACCTTTTTAGACATTTTGCCCCCTTTGTCAATTTTAAGACCTTTCGTGCCATTTAAAGTGTCGATTTTTTCCTGGCGAGCGATAGCGAGCCTGTAATTTAAGAGCAACCGGCCTCCGGCCGGGAAATTTTTCTACCGAAAAATTTACAAATTTATCTTGAAAGGGGGTCTAGGGGGTGTAATTTTAAGCTTGATGAAAACGTAGGGAACAAACTAAATACCTCCCCTTAAAGGAAGCCTGGAATAAACTGCCAAAGTAATGTGAACAGTGTATAAAACCGCTGTCCCACACGAGCGATTTTTCCGTCAAATTCTGCCATGAACAAGGTTTTTCTAGATAGATTTAGGGACTTTTTTTGCACTGGTATCGGTAACTAGACTGAAGGTAGAGTATGTTAGGTGGCTGAATTGTGATAAAGTGTAATATTTGAAGCTGCCAGATCATAATTGCCCGTAAAAATTGCTCGAAAAAACGTTCGTGTGACTCCGGCGTAACAATAGTTTTGCTGATAGTATTTTTCCGGGATCCATACATTTGACTATTATAACCTGCATAGTACAGTCGGCCTCATAAGTAATGTCTTGGCACCAAGTATATATATTTCGATCAATAATGGGTATCAGCAATATTGACACACGATTTCTTCTGTTTGAGTGAGATAGAAAAACATGTTCCTACACTTACCCACCCTATTCAACATCTGACAGACATTAATACAGTACGGAGCGAGCCAAACGTAATGACAGCTGAGACATGACTTATGAACACCACCGTCAAGTCGGCCAAATAAGTGATGTGGCGGCACCCAGTAGATTTCGATCAATAATTAGTATCAGCATTATCTAAGCATTAATTTACCGTTTCGAGTGAGATATACAAACCTATTCCTAAACTTTCCCAACCTATTCAACATCTGACAGACATTAAGGGGGGGGGGGGTGACCTGTTTTTGTTCTGTCCTTTTCTATCTTTCTCTGGCTTGTATCCATTTGGCCCCATTCAACCTTCTATTTTAAGACGTTTATCCCCATCCAGGTGTCAATTTCTTACTGGTGAGCGGTAGCGAGCCAGCATATTTTTATTTTTTGTTAGACAGCAGGCTAAATTTGTATATTTTTCGATAGAAAAATGTCTCCGGCGAAGCCGAATTTCTTCATATAATGCTGGCTCGCTATCGCTCGCCAGGAAGAAATCGACACCTAGATGGGGATAAACGTCTTAAATAGGTGGCTGAATGGGGCCGAATGGATACAAGCCAGAGAAAGAGAGAAAAGGACAGAAATAGCAAAAAGCAGGTCACCCCACTTAATGCAACACAGAGTGAGCCAAACGTAAGGACAGCTGAGACGTGACTTATTAGCGCCACCATGATCATTAGTTTTGACAATTGGTACCGGTATAGCACTCGGTATCCATTGTTGTAAGTTTGTATTGTACGGTGGCGCTAATAAGGTCACGTTCCTCGGCTGTCATTAAGTTTGGCTCGCTCTGTGCTGTATTAACGTCTGTCGGATGTTGAATAAGGTGGGTAAGTGTCGGAACATGCTGGTATGGCTCACTCCAAAAGTAGAAATCATGATTAAATATTGCTGATACGAATTATTGATCACAACATAATTGGTGCCGAGACATGACATATTCGCGCGATTGTACATGGCATCATAATTGGTTTTGACAATTGGTACCGGTATAGCACATGGTATCCATTGTTATAGGTTTGTATTGTGCGCTGTAAATAGAAAGGTATAACAAAGGTATTTAAGATAATTGGGTATATTGATTGTGAGCTATACCTTTCTATCCTTATGAAACGGGTATATTAATAATAATAATAATAATAATAATAATAATCGTCTGGCTACTTATATAGCGCCCATATCCCCTTTGTTTGAGGATTCACGGTTCCTAATTGATGGTTCCATGTCATCTCAACCAGTAGACCATTTCAACCAGTAGCTTTCAACCAGTGCCAAATTAACCCAGACCAACCAAACTAGTGCCAACATATAGTACTAACCTAACCTAACCTAACCGTATTGGTTGATTTGGCACTGGTTGAGAGCTACTGGTTGAGTTGACCGGTCACCCTAATTGATACAAGGTATACCTAGACCTATTACGAACAACTATAAAACAATGTTCTTTTATTTATAATTATTGTTTTGCTTAAGCGTTGGTATCCACAGCGATTTTGATTAGTTGTTTTTGTCTTTTTACTGTGTTCGTCTAATTTTTTTTTTTTTTTTTTTTTTGAAAGTTTTTACATTATAAATTGTCAGTGTATGTGACACCCATGTTTTGCAATCTATATTACTTGCATTCCTGATAGTACGGTACTCTACCTAACTATTACCGACTATTAACTATTACTCAATATGTCACTAAATACTGTTATAACATTCCTGAATAGTACTGTACTTAACTATTACTGACTATTAACTATTACTGACTATTAACTATTACTGCCTATTAACCTATTACTGACTATTAACTATTACTGACTATTAACTATTACTGACTATTAACTATTACTGACTATTAACTATTTCTGACTATTAACTATTACTGACTATTAACTATTACTGACTATTAACTATTACTGCCTATTAACTATTACTGCTATTAACTATTACTGACTATTAACTATTACTGACTAACTATTTACTGCCCTATTAACTATTACTGACTATTAACTATTACTGACTAACTATTACTGACTATTAACTATTACTGACTAACTATTACTGACTATTAACTATTACTGACTATTAACTATTACTGACTATTAACTATTACTGCCTATTAACTATTACTGACTATTAACTATTACTGACTATTAACTATTACTGACTATTAACTATTACTGACTAACTATTACTGACTATTAACTATTACTGACTATTAACTATTACTGCCTATTAACTATTACTGACTATTAACTATTACTGCCTATTAACTATTACTGACTATTAACTATTACTGACTATTAACTATTACTGACTATTAACTATTACTGACTATGAACTATTACTGCCTAACTATTACTGACTATTAACTATTACTGACTATTAACTATTACTGACTATTAACTATTACTGACTATTAACTATTACTGCCTATTAACTATTACTGACTTAACTATTACTGCCTATTAACTATTACTGCCTATTAACTATTACTGACTATTAACTATTACTGACTATTAACTATTACTGCCTATTAACTATTACTGACTATTAACTATTACTGACTAACTATTACTGACTTAACTATTACTGACTAACTATTACTGACTATTAACTATTACCGGTACTGACTATTAACTATTACTGACTATTAACTATTACTGACTAACTATTACTGACTATTAACTATTACTGACTATTAACTATTACTGACTATGAACTATTACTGACTAACTATTACTGACTATTAACTATTACTGACTAACTATTACTGACTATTAACTATTACCGGTACTGACTATTAACTATTACTGACTATTAACTATTACTGACTAACTATTACTGACTATTAACTATTACTGACTATTAACTATTACTGACTATGAACTATTACTGCCTAACTATTACTGACTATTAACTATTACTGCCTATTAACTATTACTGCCTATTAACTATTACTGACTATTAACTATTACTGACTATTAACTATTACTGCCTATTAACTATTACTGACTATTAACTATTACTGACTATTAACTATTACTGCCTATTAACTATTACTGACTTAACTATTACTGCCCCCCTGGGGGCAGTTAACCCCCTGGGGGTTAGGGAATAGAATATGCCCCACGTGCCTTCTGCGTGTCGTAAGAGGCGACTAAAGAGGTTGGGTCGGTGGGCTTGCGCCCCCCACCCGGAAAAAATATCTAAGCAAAGAAAAACGAACGAACAGCCTCGGATGCGGACGGAACCAACGTTGACGAACCACGCCCGACTAAGGACATGCCTTCGGACATTCTGAGAATGGCTACGTGGAATGTTAGTGGCATGAATGATGGAACAAAAGAGAGAGAGGTTCTGGAAGTGTTAGTGAATGCCAGGCTGGATGTATGTGGAATGACAGAGACCAAATGGAAAGGTTCAGATGTGAGAGAATGGGAATGTGGAATGGGTGTGTGTGCTGGAGTGAGTGAAGGAACAGCGAGAGAAGGTGCATGTTTGTTTTGTAAGTAGCAAATGGAAGGAATGTGTAAGAGAGTATGGGTCTGTGGGTTCAAGGATTGTGTGGGTGAGAATGAAAGTAGGAATACAAACGTGGGTGATTGTATGCGTGTATGCCCCGACAGAGGATATACTTGAAAGAAAGAAAGAGGAGTTCTGGATGAATGTGGAGGCGTGCCTGGAGAAGTTTGACAAGAACGAAAGAATATTTCTGATTGGGGATATGAATGGTAAGGTGGGTGATAGGAAAGTTGAGGGAGTGGTGGGAGGGTGGGGGGTACCATCAGAGGTGAATGGGAATGGTAGTGCACTTGTGGACGTATGTGTGGGAAGGAGGCTGTGGATAGCCAACACCTTCTTCCGACACAGAATGATCCACAGGTACACGTGGAAACGGATGTTGACGATGAAAGATAAGACAGTGGTGGAACGAAAGTCATTGATTGATTATGTATGTGTGGATGAACGAATGAAGAAATCTGTGATGGATGCTAGGGTGTATAGGGGTATTGGAGGGGGTCTGTCTGATCATTATGTAGTGGTAGCTAAGGTTAGGATACAAAAGAAGTGGGTGAGGAGAGCGGGAGGGAGGCGAGAGGAGGGTGGAATGGTGAGGAGGGTGGAGAGGTTGCAGGAGGAGGAAGTCAGGGAGGAGTACAGGAGAGCAGTGGAAAGACGACTAGGTGGGTTCGACCTGGAAGTTATGGAGGAAGTGGAGGAGATGAGCAAGGTGTTTAAGGATGAGATCTGTGCAGCATGTGAGGAGGTGTGTGGAGTGAGGAGAAGAGGGAGGGGAGTGAAAGGTACAGCATGGTGGACAGAAGAGGTAAGAATAGCTGTGGAAGAAAAGAAGAAAGCATATAGAGTGTGGTTGGGTAGTAGAGGGAATAAAGATTCCGAGAGACAGAAACGAGCGAGGTACGTGGAGAGTAAGAGGGTGGTGAAGAGAGTAGTGAAGGAAAGTAAGAGAAGAGTAGATGAGGAATTTGGAAGGAATCTGAGTGTAAAATGGAGGGAGAGTAAGAAACTGTTCTGGAAAGAAGTCAAGAAAGTTAGGGAAGGTAGCAAGGGAAACAGTAAGGGGTGTGAAAGATAAGAATGGGAGAATGCTAGCCGAGAAGCAAGAGAGAGTCGAAAGATGGAGGGAGTACTTCAGTGAGTTGCTAAATGAAAGGAATGAAGAGCCAGCAAACATAGCTGGATATGGTATGGGAGGGAGAAGAAGAGAAGTAGTGGAGGAGGAGGTGGGGATCAGGAGGTCAGAAGTGTGGGAAGCCCATGAAAAGAGTGAAGTTGGGGAAAGCACCAGGAACAGATGGAGTGTGTGGGGAAATGTTGAGGTATGGTGGTGAGATAGTGATAGAATGGGTATGGAAAATGTGCAAACTAGCATGGGAGAAGGGGAGTGCACCCGATGACTGGAAGACTGGCATAATAGTCCCCCTATATAAGGGCAAAGGGGAAAGAGGAGTGTGTGGTAACCACCGAGGAATATGTCTTCTAAGCGTAGTAGGGAAGGTATACAGTAGGGTAGTGATTGAGAGAGTGAGAGTGAGAACGGAGAAATGGATAGGCGACGAGCAGGGAGGTTTTAGGAAGGGAAGAGGATGTGTAGATCAGATTTTTTACCCTGAATTGTGTTGTGGAGAAGTATCTGGAGAAGAAACAAAAGGTGTATGTTGCCTTTATGGACTTGGAGAAGGCCTATGACAGAGTGGATAGAGAAGGTTTGTGGAAAGTACTTAGAATATACGGAGTAGAGGGCAAGTTGCTGAAAGCAGTGAAAGAGCATGTATGAGGGTGCAAAGGCGGCAGTACGTGTGGAGAGTGAGCAGAGCGAGTTCTTTGACCTGAATGTTGGTTTGAAACAGGGTTGTGTGATGTCCCCGTGGTTGTTTACTGTATATATGGATGGAGTCATGAAAGAAATACTATCAAGAGCAGTGAATGTTGGTGTATCGCTGAAAAGGGAGGGAATTGAGTGGAAGCTACCTATACTGCTGTTTTCGGATGATACAGTTCTGATGAGTGATAATGAATGGGAGTTGCAGGGTCTGGTAAATGAGTTTGGAACAGTGTGCGAAAAACGGAATTTGAAGGTAAATACGGGGAAGAGCAAGGTTATGGTCTTCGAAAGGGGTGAAGTCACAGAGTGTGAGGTGAAGCTGAACGGTCAGGCTATGGAGATCGTCAACTCTTTTAAGTATCTGGGCAGTGTGTTGAGTAAAGATGGGACTATGGATGAAGAGGTGCGGGAGAGGGTACAACAGGGGAAGAGGGTTGTAGGAACGCTAAAAGCAGTAACAAGAAATAGGGTGGTCAGTATGGAAGTGAAGAAGTCCTTGCATGACAGTGTGGTAATCCCGACAATGACTTACGGAAGCGAAGTATGGACGTTGGTTGAGAGACTCAGACCAAGAGTGAGAGCAGTGGAAATGAATTACTTAAGGAGTGCGTGCGGAGTTACATGGAGGGATAGACAGACTAATGAGGAAGTAAGAAGGAGGTGTGGTGTGGAGGTAGATGTGCTGGAAAGTGTGAAAAGGAACAACTTGAGATGGTTCGGCCATATGGAACGTATGGAAAGCGAGAGAATGACTAAGAGGGTGTACGAGAGCGAGGTGGAGGGACAGAGGGGGAGAGGTAGACCGAATATGAGGTGGAAGGATGGAGTGAGGAACTACATGAACGAAGGCGGTGCTGGTTGGGGGGAGGGGCGTCGACTGACTGGGGACAGAGGTGCATGGGGGCGGTTCGTTCGTGGCCACCCCTTCGGGGATCACGGCGTCAGGCAATAGATAGATAGATAGATAGACTATTACTGCCTATTAACTATTACTGCCTATTAACTATTACTGACTATTAACTATTACTGACTATTACCTATTACTGCCTATTAACTATTACTGACTATTAACTATTACTGCCTAACTATTACTGACTATTAACTATTACTGCCTATTAACTATTACTGACTATTAACTATTACCGGTACTGACTATTAACTATTACTGACTATTAACTATTACTGACTAACTATTACTGACTATTAACTATTACTGACTATTAACTATTACTGACTATGAACTATTACTGCCTAACTATTACTGACTATTAACTATTACTGCCTATTAACTATTACTGCCTATTAACTATTACTGACTATTAACTATTACTGCCTATTAACTATTACTGACTATTAACTATTACTGACTATTAACTATTACTGTCTATTAACTATTACTGACTATTAACTATTACTGACTATTAACTATTACTGCCTATTAACTATTACTGACTAACTATTACTGACTTAACTATTACTGACTATTAACTATTACTGACTAACTATTACTGACTATTAACTATTACTGACTATTAACTATTACTGACTAACTATTACTGACTATTAACTATTACTGAACATGTCACTAGATACTACTATAACATGCCCGATAATACTCTACCTAACTATTACTGTAAACACGTGGACATGTAACCAAAATAGTACAAACAATAGTACACAATTATACACATGTAACCAAAATAGTACAAACAATAGTACACAATTATACACATGTAACCAAAATAGTACAAAACAATAGTACACAATTATACACATGTAACCAAAATAGTACAAACAATAGTACACAATTATACACATGTAACCAAAATAGTACAAACAATAGTACACAATTATACACATGTAACCAAAATAGTACACATAAACTCGGGTATTCCTTTCACATTAGAACACAGTCATATAAGGGGGGATGGTTTCTTTTCCTGGTCCCCCTTCTTCCTCATGTTAGCCCAATTAGTTGTCAGACGTCCGGCCCATTAGTTTAGCGATAAAAAGACCTCTAACCCCATTTCTTTGTCAATATTAAGAACTTTCGTACAATGTAGGTGTTCATTGTTTTCCAGACGAGCGATAGCGAGCCTGTAATATAGTACTAATCGGCCTCCGTCCGGAAATTTTTTTCTATCGAAAAATGTACAAATTCATCTTGAAGGGAGTTTTGGGGTGTTTATTTATGTATTTAGTCTATTTTTTCAAGTTTGATGAACGTCCAGGGAAAAAAAAAAAAAAAAAAAAAAAGCAAATACAACAGGCCCATTACCCCTTAAAACACTATTTATGTATAAACTACGTATTTATTTTACAGTGTACAAAAACTGTCGCTCTGTTTACTAAAGGGGTCCCGGGAGCCAGTGAAGTAGCCTGAGAGAGAGAGAGAGAGAGAGAGAGAGAGAGAGAGAGAGAGAGAGAGAGAGACGAGTCGAGTGTACACAGAGCTCTCACCTTTAGATGTGCACGACGCGAGGTCTGAGCACTGACTGACGGAATAGTACGGTAGTGGTACTCTATCCTTGTGTCACCTCCACTTCCTCGTCTCTATCCCTCCCCTCCTCCTCCACCCCCGAGAGAGATCCCTTATGACATTTAGTAGAGTGGGTCAAATTCCGTGAAATACCTCTATAACTTTTATTTCAATTCTTTCTCTCTCTCTCTCTCTCTCTCTCTCTCTCTCTCTCTCTCTCTCTCTCTCTCTCTCTCTCTCTCTCTCTCTCTCTCTCTCTCTCTCTCTCTCTCTCTCTCTCTCTCTCTCTCTCTCTCTCCTTCCCCCCCCCCCCCCAACACCACCTTCAAGCTAAATTTGTACAATTTACTATTGAAGTGTCTCAACCGGAGGTTGATTTCTCGCTATCGCTCGCCCAGAAAAAACCCCGACAACTGAATGGAGTAAAGCATCTTATCGCCAAACTAAAACTAGTGCGGCGAAACATCTTAAAATCTCCAAACCAATGGAGCGAAACAGGGTAGGTCTAAAAAGAGTTAAAAGGCCCACCCATCTGACCAAATTCCGTAACTTGAGTGGTGCACGTGGAGTTACATGGAGGGATAGACAGACGAATGAGGAAGTAAGAGAGCGGTGTGGTGTGAATGTGGATGTGCTGGAAAGTGGCAAAAGGAACACATTGAGATGGTTCGGTCATGTGGAACGTATGGGAAGTGAGAGAATAACCAAGAGGGTGTACGAGAGTGAGGTGGAGTGACAGACAGGGAGAGGCAGACCGAGAGGGAGGTGGAAGGATGGAGTTGAGAGGTATGAGAGAGAAATCGGTGTTGGTTAGGAGGAGGGGGCGTCGGCTGACAGGGAGACAGGGGTGCTAGAGGGCGATTCATTCCTAGCCACCCCTTCGAGTATCATTTCGTCTGGCCATAGAAAGATTAGATAGATGGGAAAGGTATATTATTTACCCTTTTTTTTATTCCCACAGATCCTTCCTAAGCTGCATAAAATCGTCTAATGATAGCCAGAATGGAGTGTCAAAACGCTCCATGATCCCCAAGGTATTAAGGGGGGTCACCGGCTTTTTTTTTTATCTTTCTCTCCTTTTCTCTTTCCCTGGCTTGTATCCATTCGGCCCCTTTCAGCCAACTGTTTTAAGACGTTTATCCCCATCCAGGTGTCAATTTCTTCCTGGCGAGCGATAGCGAGCCAGCATTGTGTGGAGAAGTCCGGCTTCGCCGGAGACATTTTTCTATCGAAAAATGTACAAATTTAGCTTGCTGTCAAAACAAAATATATATATGCTGGCTCGCTACCGCTCGCCAGGAAAATATTAACACCTAGATGTAGGTAAACGTCTTAAAACAGTAGGCTGAATGGGGCCGAATGGATACAAGCCAAAGAGAGAGAGAGGGAGAGAAAGAGAAAAAAAAAGCGAGGTGGGCTCCCTTAACAACCCAAAATGTTGCTAGATTAAAAAAAAAAAAAAAAATTGCCCACGGAAAGTTGCCCAAAATTGGTATCGTGTGCCACCCTTGTAATTGACCACTTCCGAGTTTCAGGCTATAAGGAAGTTCGGCCTGTAAACATCGATATTAATTAACGCAAATACAGTCAACTATGTAGGTTTCTGATGGATAAATAGTATGTTAAATTGGGCCATAATTATGTATTATTTAATGTACTAAAACCGTATTATAGCTGGTAGTTCCGCTAAATATCGATGTCTGCAGCTCCAACTTCCTTATAGAATGAAACTCGCAAGTAGTCAATTATTGGTATGCTGTCTGTGGTAGCCGGGTAACGTTATGCCGTACAGTATTATTCTTGTGCACACACACACACACACACACACACACACACACACACAAACAAACAACATTGTGCTGTATATTATCTTCTACAGTCTGCCTACACACGCACTCCTCTCTCTCTCTCTCTCTCATTATGTATACTGTAGCCTATATATTAAGTCAAGCTGCTCAAGCATCACTAATAATGTATCTCTTGGCCCTGTTCTACTCTGACCCCCCCCCCCATCCCCCCAAATATAATAACATTGTCTATCTATCTATATCTATCTATCTATCTCTCGCTCTCGCTCTCTCTCTCTCTCTCTCTCTCTCTCTCTCTCTCTCTCTCTCTCTCTCTCTCTCTCTCTCTCTCTCTCTCTCTCTCTCTCTCTCTCTCTCTCTCTCTCTCTCTCTCTCTCTCTCTCTCAAGCCCAATTCCCACCCTTCCTACGTTTTCCCTTTTGTTGTAGTTTTCCCCTCTTTTTTTTTTGTGGGGGGGGGGGACTCCACACATCGTGCCCCCTATTAGTAACAGAGATCGGCCAACTTTCCGCCATTTTGGTGCCACTGTTGATATTCTTTTCTCTTTACATTAAGGGAGCCCACCTCGCTTTTTTTTTTTTTTTTTTTTTTTAACCTTTCCCTCCCTCTCTCTTTGGCTTGTATCCATTCGGCCCCATTCATCCTACTGTTTTAAGAACTTTACCCCCATTCAGGTGTCAATATTTTCCTGGCGAGCGGTAGCGAGCCAGCGTATATATATTTTAATGTTTTGCAAGCAAGCTAAATTTGTACATTTTTCGAACCGGCGAAGCCGGATTTCACCATACAATGCTGGCTCGCTATCGCTCGCCAGGAAGAAATCGACACCTGTATGGGGATAAACGTCTTAAAACAGTTGGCTGAATGGGGCCGAATGGAGAGGGTAAGAGAGAAAAGGAGAGAAAGATAAAAAAAAGCCGGTGACCCCCTTAAAATATCTCCATACCCCTAATATATATATATATACCGGTATATATATATATATATATATATATATATATATATATTCGGGGATACTGATACCGAATATATCGTTTGGTCTTTGCATATACTGTATAATACATTGCACGTGACCAAACATTAAGGGAGCTCACTTCGCTTTATTTCTCTCTCTCCCTCTCTCTTTGGCTTGTATCCTTTCGGCCCCATTCAGCCTACTGTTTTAAGACGTTTACCCCCATCCAGGTGTCAATATTTTCCGCCAGGAAGAAATCGACACCTGGATGAGGATAAACATCTTAAAACAGTTGGCTTAATGGGTCCGAATGGATACAAGCCAGAAAAAGAGAGAAAAGGAGAGAAAGATAAAAAAAAAAAGGCCGGTGACCCCCCTTAAACACGATCATTAATATGGATTTTGTTTTAACTTTTACTTATTAATTTACTTTGACTATTTATTTTTAATTTTACTTTTTAATTTGGGTCAATAACTGATTAGCTTTCATTAGGATTTGGCAAGCGTTTTTATTTTTTCAGTTTTCAATTTAGTGTTGTCAGTGGAAGGGTGGGAAGTTAAGGGGGGTGACCTGCTTTTTGTTATTTATGTCCTTTTCTCTCTTTCTCTGGCTTGTATCCATTCGGCCCCATTCAGCCAACTATTTTAAGACGTTTATCCCCATCTAGGTGTCGATTTCTTCCTGGCGAGCGATAGCGAGCCAGTACTATATGAAGAAATCCGAAAAAAAAAAATCTATCGAAAAATATACAAATTTAGCCTGCTGTCAAACAAAAATAAAAAATATGCTGGCTCGCTACCGCTCACCAGTAAAAAATTGACACCTGGATGGGGATAAACGTCTTAAAACAGTAGGCTGAATGGGGCCAAATGGATACAAGCCAGAGAAAGATAGAAAAGGACAGAACCAAAACAGGTCACCCCCCCAAGGGTGGAGAGTCTCTGAAGTGTGGGGTGTTACAAAAGGGTGGGGTGTGACATCCCACCCTTTGAAAGGGGAAGGTTATGTTTTTAGTCGAATATATCATATAATATATCTTTAGTTTCCTCCGTAAACATCCATCAAACTTTAAGAAAACATCGATTAGATCCCACTTCTAGATTAATTTGTAAACATCGATTAGATCCCACTTCTAGATTAATTTGTAAACATCGATTAGATCCCACTTCTAGATTAATTTGTAAACATCGATTAGATCCCACTTCTAGATAAATTTGTAAAATTCTCGGCCGAAGGCCGGATCTTCCAAAATTATAGGCTCACTATCGTTCGCCATGAAAACAGGGACACCTAAATAGAACGAAAGGTCTAAATAATTGACACAGAAATGGGGCGAAAGGTTTTAAAATCGACAAACTAATGAGGAAAACATCTTCAAATATGAAAACTAATGGGGCTAAACATGAGGGAGCAGGGGGTCCAGAAAAATGGCCTATCACCCCTCAAGTATGTAGATTTGTTTGTGTCGACTTTGCTTATAAATTGATTCGTCGGCTCAACAAAAGATATCAGTCAACAATGAGCGAACCTGAGTCACACGTTTGTAATGCTTGTGTGACATAATGGCGTATTGTGTCATTATAAGTATCAATATTTAATACTGACATACATCCGCTCGCTATCCCTCGCCATCACATCTCGTTTGTCATGATTGTGTGACGTATTGGTGCATTGTCATTATAAGTATCAATATTTACTTCCGGCATACATCCGCTCGCTATCCCTCGCCATCACATCTCGTTAGTCATGCTTGTGTGACATAATGGCGTATTGTGTCATTATAAGTATCAATATTTAATACTGACATACATCCGCTCGCTATCCCTCGCCATCACGTTAGTCATGATTGTGTGACATATTGGTGCATTGTCATTATAAGTATCAATATTTCCTACTGGCATACATCCGCTCGCTATCCCTCGCCATCACGTTAGTCATGATTGTGTGACATATTGGTGCATTGTCATTATAAGTATCAATATTTCCTACTGGCATACATCCGCTCGCTATCCCTCGCCATCACGTTAGTCATGATTGTGTGACATATTGGTGCATTGTCATTATAAGTATCAATATTTCCTACTGGCATACATCCGCTCGCTATCCCTCGCCATCACGTTAGTCATGATTGTGTGACATATTGGTGCATTGTCATTATAAGTATCAATATTTCCTACTGGCATACATCCGCTCGCTATCCCTCGCCATCACGTTAGTCATGATTGTGTGACATATTGGTGCATTGTCATTATAAGTATCAATATTTCCTACTGGCATACATCCGCTCGCTATCCCTCGCCATCACGTTAGTCATGATTGTGTGACATATTGGTGCATTGTCATTATAAGTATCAATATTTCCTACTGGCATACATCCGCTCGCTATCCCTCGCCATCACGTTAGTCATGATTGTGTGACATATTGGTGCATTGTCATTATAAGTATCAATATTTCCTACTGGCATACAGCCGCTCGCTATCCCCCGCCATCGCAGCAGTAGGTAACAATATCTACTTGTTATTTCACCCGAGTCAGTATGTTTTAATATTCTGGCTATAATAAGACCAGGTAAGGCAAGGTGTACAGTAATAGCTCTCTCTCTCTCTCTCTCTCACTCTCAATACACTATATTCCAAACATCATACATACTACACTACCTTTTACTTTAAAATCGTTAAAATGGCTAATTCACGACCCAGGCATTTGGGAGGGGGGGGGGGGGGGACAATTAAGTTAGTCTAGAGAGCAAACTAAAACACAAATTGCTTGAAGATGGCAAAAACAATCAAAGCCCTGCATAATTATTCAACCAAATCATAATAACCCCCAAAACGTTGCACCAGATCATTATATTAACCATTTCATTTAGATTCAGTCAGTTTGTGTTTACTACCTCCAGCCGATTTTATGCAATTTAGGAAGGATCTGTCAGAGTTAGAGGGTCAATATTAACTAGTAGGATTTATGAGAGAGAGAGAGAGAGAGAGAACACGTGATGGGGATAATCTAAGGGTGTGTAACGGTGGTGTCACACGAGCGATTTTTCCGTCAATTTTACATGAGCAAGTTTTTTCTCTTAGTACTTTTTGATATTTTCGCGTTGAAATCGACAACTGGCTTGAATATAATGTGATCTTAAGAAACTGAAATAATATATACGGTAACTTCAATCTGGAAGATGCTAGACCACAATTGCCTGAATAAATTGACCACTTGCGAGTTTCAGGCTATAGGAAGTTGGAGCCGTAAACTTCGATATAGACAATAAATTCAATAATAATGTAGATTCCTGACGGATAAAAAGTGACAAGTTTGGTTTTATGTATTTATATATGGAGTACAACCATATCTTTAGTTGCTAATTCTGCTAAAAATCGATGTCTACCCCCTCCAACTTCCTTATAGCCTGAAACTTGCAAGTGGTCAATTGCCGGAAAAAGCGTTCGTGTGACACCGGCTTGAGAGAGAAAAAAGGGGGTGATGCAATAGTTGACGAACACGGGAAGAGAAGATGAAAAGCACGTGAAGAAAAACAGAAAAGCACGAGAGAAGAATATGAAAAGCACGTGAAGGAAAACAGAAAAGCACGAGAGAAGATGAAATGCACGCCAAGGAAAAAGAAAAGAACGGTAGAAGAAAAGCACGAAAGAAGATGAAAGGCACGCGAAGACAAAAGAAAGGAACGGGAAGAGAAGATAAAAAGCACGTGAAGAAAAATAAAAAGCACGTGAAGAGAAGAAAAAAAGCACGTGAAGAAAAATGAAAAGCACGTGAAGAAAAATTAAAAGTACATGAAGAAAAATGAAAAGCACGTGAAGAAAATTAAAAGCACGTGAAGAAAAATTAAAAGTACATGAAGAAAAATGAAAATCACGTGAAGACAAATGAAAAGCACGTGAAGAAAAATGAAAAGCACGTTAAGAAAAGTCAAAAGCACGTGAAGAGAAGATGAAAAGCACGTGAAGAGAAGATGAAGTGCAAATGAAGACGAGAGGAAAAACACGAGAAATCGGGATACAGAACACGTGGAAATCTATACTATCTATCTATCTATCAAACTCGTGTAGGCTAATTATGGATATTTTGGATACTAGATAATAAGTACGTGGGTGAGCATAATAAATGATAGGATTACATGGATGATTAGCACATGACATATAGATAGAAAACGTGGAACTGAAAGATAAACACACGCACATAACTATTATCATATATATATATATATAGAGAGAGAGAGAGAAGAGGCAGGGAGAGAATGAATATGGTGAGATAGTCAATTGCACGCTACGAGAGAGGATTAATAAGGCACACGGAGGCCAGCTGAAATACACGTGGCCACGAAATGACTATCACGTGGGAGGGAGATGGTATGAGGAAGTGATGGTATGAGGAAGTGATGGCGTGTTGCACAGATACATACACACACTCACTCTCTCTCTCTCTCTCTCTCTCTCTCTCTCTCTCTCTCTAAGCCAATAATAATTTAATTTGGTTTTCTAGATCCGTACTTCCACCTCATAATGTTGTCTCCTACACCATGGTTATATATATATATATATATATATATATATATATATATATATATATATATATATATATATATATATATATATATATATATATATATATATATATATATATATAAATTAACAGAGGGATACTTTACTAACATGATTATTTTTAGTCAATTTAACCCTTTCAGTATACCATGGCATTCTCTTCATTACATTCTGGCTATCATTTAAGGGAGCCCACCTCGCTTTTTTTTTTTTTTTTTTTTCTCTCCCTCTCTCTTTGGCTTGTATCCATTCGGCCTCATTCAGTCTACTGTTTTAAGACGTTTACCCCCATCCAGGTGTCAATATTTTCCTGGCGAGCGGTAGCGAGCCAGCATATATATATTTTTGTTTTACAGCAAGCTAAATTTTTAAATTTTTCGATAGAAACATTTATCCGGCAAAGCCGGATTTCTCCATACAATGCTGGCTCGCTATCGCTCACCAGGAAGAAATCGACACCTGGATGGGGATAAACGTCTTAAAACAGTTGGCTGAATGGTGCCGAATGGATAGAAGCCAGGGAAAGCGAGAAAAGGAGAGAAACAAAACAAGCCGGTGACCCCCCTTAACAATTGTATGCAGCTTTGGGAAGGTCTCCAGGAATCTAAGGGGTAGAAGACTAACTTATCTATCTAACCCCTACAAACACTTCTAAGCCTGATCAAATATGCTACTGCTAACTAGAACAAAAGGGAAGAATAGCTCCATTGTAAAGGGTTAACCTGAATATAAACCCTGATAGTGTGAGCTATGTAACCACGAGGTCTTGTACAGTCGCGCTAATAAGTCATGGCTCAGCTGTCTATTACGTTTGGCTCGCTCTATGCTGTATTAATATCTGTCAGATGTTGAATAGGGTGGGTAGTGTACGAACGTGGTTGTATATCTCACTCACAAAGAAGAAATCATGTGTAAATATTGCTGATACCAATTATTGATCAAAACATGCTTGGTGCCGAGTCATCACTTATTAGCGCGACTGTACCTGGCCCTGGTGGGTGACCTGGTAATGTTTCCTTCCATGCATATTGAACAACTCTAACTCTCACCCACCCCCCCACCTCTCTCTCTCTCTCTCTCTCTCTCTCTCTCTCTCTCTCTCTCTCTCTCTTATATATATATATATATATGTGTAAGGGGAGGTGTGGCAGAGTGGTCTTGCCACTGGACTGGTAAACCAATGGACCCGGGTTCGAATCCCAATATGTCAATGGGAGATATTATTGGGATGGAATTTGTGCTGTACCTAGTTTCAGTGCATTACCACAGCACACCGAAATGCCAAAGCAAAATACCCTCATTGTTCCCTGATTAAATAGCACTGTATGAATATTTCCATATTCAAAATATGCTACAGGGGGGCAATGCCTAGTGAGTTAATTGCTCAATAGGTGGCGTTTTGAGAGTGAGGGTCCGAGCCTGGGGAGTGAGACTGTGAGGCGCGGGGGCGAAGCAGCTTCAGAGATGGAGTTGGGTTCGAGCCGTGAGTAGGTGCTTCCCATGTCTCACTCCCTAGACTGGAACAAGACCTCACGGGCCTCACCGTGTTCAGCGGTAGAGTGTAAAGGCTATCAGTGTATGCCCGAGAGGGAGTAGTTGGAATATAGAAAAAAAAAAAAAAAAAAAAAAAAAAAAAAAAATATATATATATATATATATATATATATGTATATATATATATATATACCGGTATATATATATATATATACCCTCACCGAGATTCGAACCACGGACAGTCAGGACGAGAGTTCATGCTAGCTTTAACCCACTCTACCACCGGGTGATAAAGAGTAGTTAACCATTTCATATTAATATTAAGATGGAGAAATCCTAATTGGAGGAAATGTTCCATTCCATACCAAGTCGTAGGATTTGTGCAAATATAATAATCTAATTTATTAATTTAACTTTCATCGCCAAAAACCTCTCATTGAAATTAAGGGGGGTGACCCGCTTTTTTCCCTCCTTTTTCTCTTTCTCTGGCTTGTATTCATTCGGCCCCATTCAGCCTACTGTTTTAAGACGTTTACCCCCATCCAGGTGTCAATATTTTCCTGGCGAGCGGTAGCGAGCCAGCATATATATATATTTTTGTTCTGACAGCAAGCTAAATTTGTACATTTTTCGATGGAAAAATGTCTCCGGCGAAGCAGGATTCCTCCATACATTGCTGGCTCGCTATCGCTCGCCAGGAAGAAATCGACACCTGGATGGGGATAAACGTCTTAAAACAGTTGGCTGAATGGGATATTCTTTAGTTTCCTCCCTAGGCCTCCATCAAACTTAGAAAAACATCCATTAGATCCCCTTTCGACATTAATTTGTAGGCTACGGTACATTTTTCAATAGACAAATTTCCCGGCCAAAGGCCGATTTCTCCACAGGCGAAAGGTCTCAAAATCGCCAAACTAACGGAACGAACGTCTTCAAACCTCAAAACTAATATGCTAAACATGAGGGAGAAGGGGGTACAGAAAAAGCGGTGTAATAGCCCCTTAAAGAGTACACTGTAGGTCATAGTGTATTCCAGGAGGGTATAACAAAGAGACGCTTTAAGGTGAGGCTGATGGACTGTTGAGGTTAAGGGGAGGTGGGTCGTTTTTCTGGTCCCCTTTCTCCCTCGTGTTAAGTCCCAGTTGTTTTGAGATTATAAGACGTTCGGCCCATTAGTTTGGTGGCGATTTTAACACCTTTCGCCCCATTTCGTTGTCAATTTTAAGACCTTTCGTGCCATTTAGGTGTCGATTATTTCCTGGCGAGCGATAGCGAGCCTGAAATTTTAAGAGGTACCGGCCTTTGGCCGGTATATTTTCCTACCGCAAAATGTACACATTTATCTTGAAATAGGGTCTAGGCGGTGTTTTCTAAGTTTGATGGAGGTCTAGAGAAAAAACTAAGAAATAAAGGAATAAATAAATTAATAGAAAAAAAAAAAAAAAAAAAAAAAAACGGTCCGTCTCTTCTTAAGGGAAGGGTGTACAAAGCATGCCTGTCAAAGCATAGTATGGCATTGTTTGTACATTTATAAGTGGAGGAAGTTGATAATAGCCCTTGCATGTAATGGGCGTCATATAGTATAGTGATAATACCGAGAGAGAGAGAGAGAGAGAGAGAGAGAGAGAGAGAGAGAAAAAGAGATACCAGCCTCACCTCTCACTCTCTCTCTCTTACTCATTTCCTCCTTGTTGACAAAATAAGCTGATGTTTGCATTGATGTCAAACCAGGGTCAAGGAGAGGTTTCCTATTGGGTGAAACGCTAGGCATAATAGAAGAGAGTTGTGCTGCCAGATTAGATGGAAATCTGGGGCAGCACAGGGCCCTGTCTCGTAGAGCAAGAATTTCCCTGAGGAGAGACAAAGAGAGGTATGTCAGGGGAATCGCTGAGGAGGTCGAGGGACATTTATCTGCAAATTACCTTCGACTTGCATTCCGAGTCCTGAAGAGACTCCGCTCTAAGCCTACCCCCCAAGCTAGTTCAGTTCGGATGGCGGATGGCCAACTCGTATCGACTGATAATGAGTGCAGAATCTGCTGGGCTGAGTACACTGGCCAGCGCTCCCAACAACCTTGCCGAGGTAAGGGAGGCCGTGGCTAAGCTGAAGGGTGGGAAGGCTCCTGGTATTTGTGGTATTTCTGGAGAACTGCTGAAAGCTGGGGGCGAGTCCATGGTTCATGGATTACATGCGGTCCTGACGGCTGTATGGTAGACAGGTACCATTCATCTTGACTGGAGAAGGGGCCTGGTTACCCCTATCTGGAAAGGGGAAGGGGACCGACAGGATTGCCATAACTATAGTGGTATTACACTGCTCAGTGTGCCAAGCAAGGCCTTCGCCCGCATTTTACTGGTGCGAATCCGAGGCTACCTGTTAAAGGAGCAGAGACCCTTGACCGATTGAGACTTTTTACCTACAATATAAACCTTTTAGGGTGAGGGCTGGTCCTATCCAGAGTGAGATTTGGCATCTTCCACCCAACCTTCGCTGTTTCTGTCTGTCTCTTGTACTGTCCTACGTTTCCTTCTGGCTAGGAATTTTCCTCCCCTTTTATAAGTTTCCTAAGTGACGAGACTTAAACGGGCGAGAGAACGCGAAAGTGGTCCCGAACCCTGAGATTAGGAACTTTACATGTTGTTTCTGTTCGGGCTCTGTCTCATATCGGCCACCCCCAGCAATGGGTTATGTGCCTGAGTACATACATACATACATACATACATAAACCTTCAAACCCTCTCGTCCCCCTGACCACTTGAGACTTGTGGAACACCTTGATGATAACTGACGAGTGTGCCAGATTATAATACCAGACACCAGTGATATGATAGTCAAGGTCACATTAGTAGGACGAATACAGTTTACATAATTATACAGGTATGATATAGGTCAATTGAATTATGTTGGGTATAGTAATTTACCCCTATTTACTTCATATACCGGTACCTATGAATAATTATATTAAATGGGTTAAGGGGAGATCTCCACTTGAGGGATTTTTTTCTTGACCCCTTTCACCCTCATGTTTAGCCCCATTGCTTTTGATATTATAAAACGTTCGCCCCATTAGTTTAGCGATTTTAAGAACTTTCACCCCTATTAAGACCTTTCGTGCCATTCAGGTGTCGATTTTATCCTGGCGAGCGATAGCGAGCCTGTAATTTAAGAGGAACCGGCCTTCGGCCGGGAAATTTTTCTACCGAAAAATTTACAAATTTATCTTGAAAGGGACTCAAGGGGGTGTAATTTCAAGCTTGATGGAAGTTTAGGAAACACTAAATACCTCCCCTTAATCACTACCAATATACCTAAGTTCATCAAACATCAGAATGCAGTACTTATTTTCTTTCATTAATCTATTTGGTACAATATCAAGCTATCTTTCCCTCATCTTATGACTTAAACTGCTTCAAGTTTCGTGTGTTTAGACATTTTGACTTTAACGTACCGGTACCTTGAATATAACTCTACTGTATATTACTCTTTCAATTTTGGGGGCGCACGCTTGTTACAGGCAGCTTTGCCCTTTGTCTCCTTCATACACATAGACATATATATATATATATATATCTATCTACAGAACAGGCACCTTTCATGTATTAGTTATCTCAGTAAGCATAGGGGAATTATTAACAAGTGTCAGTGATGAGAGAGAGAGAGTACAAAGGAGTACAAAGGAGTACAAAGGAAATCAAGCAACAACAGATCTAGTGACCCTTCTAGGTTGCTTGTCCTCCAAAACACTGAGGATCAAGTGTCCAAACAGTGGTTTAGAGTGGGTAAGGGAACATTGGAAGGGGAATTACTGCCCTGGAACTAATGTCCGTGGCAGGATTAGGAAGTTAGTAGGGGACAGATGGGTTAGTAACTGAGGGGGGGATAAAATAAAGTTATTAATTTACAAACGCAGTCAGTCGCGGGTTTGATGCGAGATATTTGTCTAGGCGGAGTTTAAATGAATCAACGGTGATGCAGTCTATAACGTTTCGGGGAAGCCCATTCCACAAGTTGACAACTCGATTGAAGAAGAAATTCTTAGATTCGTGTGAGTTAAAAGATTTACCAATAATTTTGCAACCGTTTCCCCGCGTGTAATTAGATTGGTCGATAGTGAAGTACTTACTACAGTTCATATTGTCGATGCCTTTGATGATTTTGAACACTTGAATTAAGTCACCTCTTAATCTGCGCTGGGTTAAAGGAAATAGATTTAATTCTCTAAGACGCTCTTCGTATGGTTTGTTCTTTAGGCTAGGTATCATTTTGGTAACTCTACGTTGAAGAACTCGTTCTAGCTTGTTTATATCTTTTTGGTAATAAGGGCACCAGGATTGAACGCAGTATTCCAGAAGAGGGCGGACTAAGGAATTGTAAAGGGTTAGGATAACTTCTTTGGATTTATGCTCAAATGACCTGCCTATAAAGCCAATTATTTTGTTTGCCTTCTTAACAACTTCTGAACATTGTTGACTCGGTTTTAGGTTACTCGATATTGTTACTCCCAGATCGGTTTCTCTGTTTACATTCTTAAGCTGAGTGCCATTCATCGAATAGTTTGCTTTCTCATTTAGGTATCCGATATGTAGTACTTTACATTTATCCGCATTGAAACTCATTTGCCAAATTTGGGCCCAACATGACAATTTATCTAGATTGTGTTGCATATCGTCAACTTGTTCTTTTGAGAGTACGCTATTTGCAATTTTTGTTGCAGAGAGAGAGAGAGAGAGAGAGACAACAGAGCGAGAGAAAAAACGAGAGAGAGGGAAAGAGAGAGGAGAGAGAAATAGAAACAAGAGAGAGAGAGAGAGAGGGGGAGGGAGAGAGACAGACTTGCCATTATTATTAAGGGAGCCCACCTCGCTTTTTTTATATTTCTCTCCCTCTCTCTTTGGCTTGTATCCATTCGGCCCCATTCAGCCTACTGTTTTAAGATGTTTACCCCCATCCAGTTGTCAATATTTTCCTGGCGAGCGGTAGCGAGCCAGCATACAGTTATTGTATATATTTTTGTTTTGACAGCAAGCTAAATTTGTACATTTTTCGATAGAAAAATGTGTCCGGCGAAGCCGGGATTTCTCCATACAATGCTGGCTCGCTATCGCTCGCCAGGAAGAAATCGACACTTGGATGGGGATAAACGTCTTAAAACAGTTGGCTGAATGGGGCCGAATGGATACAAGCCAGGGAAAGAGAGAAACGGAGAGAAAGATAAAAAAAAAACGGTGACCCCCCCTTAAGGTCTACCCTCTCACCCGTCATTTCTTTAACCCTTCCAAGGAGACTGATGATGTAGAGGTGTTATTATTGAGGGGAGGTTTGTTTTTTCTGGACTCCCTTCTCCCTCATGTTTAGCCACATTAGATTTGAGATTGTAACCCTTTCACGCATATGACGCGATTTTGAGCCTATTGGGGATACTTTAAAGCCTTTGTTACCATCAGGGGTATTTATAAACCTTTAGTTTAGTTACTTCAACCTCTGCAGTTGTCTTTGAGTTAGCTGTGGGCAGAAAACTAATTATGGAGAGGTAATTATAAGAGTGAGAGAACTCTATTTCTTATTGCTAATCTGGCAACCTCTGCGTCATATATGCGTGAAAGGGTTAAACGTTCGCTCCATTAGTTTGGCGATTATAAGACCTTTTGTGTCATTTTAGGTGTCTATTTTGTTTACTTAGCGAGCGATAGCAAGCATGAAATTTAGTAGGAACTGGTCTTCGGCCGGGACATTTTCCTACCGAACAATGTACAAATTTATCTCGAAGGGTAATCTTGGGGATATATTTTGACAAAGAAAATAATACATAACATAACCCCTTCACCATCATTACGGATTTCCCATCATATTCTGGTTAACATTAGTCAATTTTGTAATTATTTATTCGACTGAAATGGGTATATGCCATCTCAATAAACCCTCAGGAAACATAGGTCCTTCTTAAGCCGCATAAAATCATCTTATTTTAGCGATAATCATAGGTAAGAGGCGTCATGGGGCTAAAGGGTTCATAAATCAACATCTCGCTATTCTACCGCTATTACGATAATCAGTGTTCCTCAGAGCTCTCTCAGTGTATACCACCCCCTCTTCGTAAAACACGTAGCACCCGTCTTGCAACACAATCCCACCCCTACTCTGTGCAACTCTCCAACCCAAGAGTGAAACGTTATTCTCAATCTCTCTTCAATTTAACAGCGGAGCTCTGGAACTCTCTCCCAGAATCAGTCTTTCCCTCTTCCTATGAATTAAATTGCTTCAAACTCCGTGTGTCCAGGCATTTTGGCTAGAACGTCCCTTGATTTTGACACTGTCACTCTTTCAACCCTGAGGAAGGCACTCGCCACAGGCACTTCTGCACTTCTCACTCGCATAGCAAAAAATAAAAAAATAAATGAATAAATATCAAATCTCCCCTTAACCCTTTCAGCCCCATGACGTAGTTTTCATCATATTCTGGTTACCATTAGGCGACTTTTGAAAGTTTTGCATGTACCTCTACGCTTCAAATGGGTAAATACTATCTCAATAAAGCCCTCTTTAATACATAAGTCCTTTGTAAACTGCATACAATCGTCTAATTTTAGGCAGTATCAAAGTTAAAAAGACGCCATGGTGCTGAAGGAGTTAAGGGGAGGTTTTTAGTTGGTTCCCTAGACCTCCATCAAGCTTAAAATTACACCCCCTTGAGTCCCTTTCAAGATAAATTTGTACATTTTTCGGTACAAAAAAGGCCCGGCCAAAGGCCGGTTCCTCTTAAATTACAGGCTCGCTATCGCTCGCCAGGATAAAATTGACACCTGAATGGCACGAAAGGTCTTAATATGGGGTGAAAGTTCTTAAAATAGCTAAACTAATGGGGCAAACGTTTTATAATATCAAAAGCAATGGGGCTAAACATGAGGGAGAAAGGTGTCAAGAAAAAAATCCCTCGAGTGGAGATCTCCCCTTAAACACGGATAACCCAGCTACACCAGACGTGCTGTACCCAAGCATCAGTTACGCCACAGAGATGTAAGGCTATAATTATGCCTAACTCTATTTCCGGATTATAGCTTCCAATAGGCGCCTTCACACACGGGGATACGGTGTTCGAGTCGTGGGGTAGTGGCTGGAAAGGGAGGCATATATTTTTGTTTAGTAGATGATGACATGGTGGGTCAGTGTTATGGCAGGACTTAACCCCTTCTATACCGGCGACGTCTTTTTAAATGTTATTTTATAGATACATTCTATAAATATATACGGTACAACACAAATCTGCCCTTAACTACAGCCAAGATACCCAAGGTACCCGTGACGTCACCGGGAAGTAACGCCAACTTCCGAGGTGTTAAAGGGAATTTACACCCTCGCTATACAGGTATTTGTTCCTTTATTCTTTCTCTCCTTTTCTCTCTTTCCCTGGCTTGTATCCATTCGGCCCCATTCAGCCAACTGTTTTAAGGCGTTTATCCCCATCCAGGTGTCGATTTCTTCCTGGCGAGCGATAGTGAGATTGTATGGAGAAATCCGGCTTCGACGAAGACATTTTATATCGAAAAATGTACAAATTTAGCTTGCTGTCAAAACAAAAAAATATATATAGGCCTATGCAGGCTCGCGGAAAATATTGACACCTGGATGGGGATAAACGTCTTCAAACAGTAGGCTGAATGGGGCTGAATGGATACAAGCCAAAGAGAGAGGGAGAGAAAGAAAAAAAAAAACGCGAGGTGGGCTCCCTTAAACCTTTTGCCACCTGTAAATATCTGCCTTCAGTCCAGTTGCCGCTACTAACTAAAATGAGAACCTGAATTTTGCCAGAAAAAAAATTGCCCATAGAATATAAAGCTCGTGTGTCAGCCATATCAACGTTAACCCCTTCTGTACCGCCTACGTCTTTTTCATCTTATTCTAGCTGTATTTAGACGATTTTGTGCAGTGTATGAATGATCT
The DNA here is from genome assembly GCA_032716605.1 of Paralithodes platypus. Taxonomy (NCBI): domain Eukaryota; kingdom Metazoa; phylum Arthropoda; class Malacostraca; order Decapoda; family Lithodidae; genus Paralithodes; species Paralithodes platypus. The sequence continues at coordinate 4,465,244 of CM064548.1, read as the reverse complement.
GTGGTAGTAAAAAGGGTGAAGTGAGATAGTTCGAAGCGTGTTAATTGCTGGAGGCCCTTTTGAACCTGACTAAAATCGTCTAAGAGTAGCTAGAGTAACATGAAAAGGACAACACCGGTATTGAAGGGGTTAATACATTATACAAACTACAATAATACATAAACAAAGCTATTAAATGAAAACCAAACATTCATATATAAATAAGTAAGTAACTAAATAAATAGACAGAAAATGTAATATACGTCTAATATATTGAAGGTTCATTATCTAAACAGTGTAAGTTGAAATATATCTGTTAGGCCATAATATAAGGGGGATATGTAAGGCCACCTGTCGAGGTTATGGTATGTAAACAACAACCCTTACCTATACAACACACACACGGATATACATACACACATACATACACACATATATATATATACAGTACATACATACATACACACAGTTATAGGTATGCAACAACAACTCTCACCTATACAACACACGCGCACACACACACACACACACAGTTAAAGGTATGCAACAACTCTCACCTATACAACACACACACACACACACACACACACACACACACACACACACACAGGTATGTCACAACAACTCTCACATATACAGAAGACACCGGACACAGAATCACAGATACATACACACATACATAGATCCACACATACGTACAGACACATACAGCACATACAGATACAAGTATATGATGACAGCCCTCACCCACATAACAAACACCTAAACACACGCACACACACACACACACACACACACACACATACCTATATCTATCTATCTCTATCTATTTATCTTTATTTATCTATCTATGCATCTATTTTCACCTATCTGTCTGTCTGTCTCTATATCCGTCTTTCTATCCATCTGTTTACCTGTCTATCCACCCATCTATCTGTGTGTCTGCCTCTCTATCCATCTTTATATCCATCTGTTTACCTGTCTATCCACCCATCTATCTGTGTGTCTGCCTCTCTATCCGTCTTTCTATCCACCTGTTTACCTGTCTATCCACCCATCTATCTGTGTGTCTGCCTCTCTATCCGTCTTTCTATCCACCTGTTTACCTGTCTATCCACCCATCTATCTGTGTGTCTGCCTCTATATCCGTCTTTCTATCCATCTGTTTACCTGTCTATCCACCCATCTGTCTGTGTGTCTGCCTCTCTAGCCATCTTTCCGTCCATTTATTTGTGTGTATATCCAACCATCCTCTTTAAGGGGAGGTATTTAGTTTGTTCCCTACGTTTTCATCAAGCTTAAAATTACACCCACTAGACCCCCTTTCAAGATAAATTTGTAAATTTTTCGGTAGAAAAATGTCCCGGCCGGAGGCCAGTTGCTCTTAATTAAATTACAGGCTCGCTATCGCTCGCCAGGAAAAATCGACACTTTAATGGCACGAAAGGTCTTAAAATTGACAGAAATGGGGCAAAATATCTAAAAATGTCAAAACTACTAGGGCGAACGTCTTAAAATCTCAAAAGCAATGGGGCTAAACATGAGGGAGAAACGGGTCCAGAAAAAAATCCCTCAAGTGGAAATCTCCCCTTAACAGTCTTCCCATCCACCTGTTTATATGTCTATTTACTTATTTGTCTGTCTGCTTATCTGTCTGCTTATCTGTCCTTCCATCCATCCATCCATCTGTCTGTCTGTCTGTCTAAACATCTATCTGTTAGTCTTTACTGCCATCTGTCTCTATAACCGTCCATCCAGCTGTCTGCCTGTCTGTAACACATCAGGTAAATTGTGTTTCATACATAGACACACACAAAGAGAGAGAGAGAGAGAGAGAGAGAGAGAGAGAGAGAGAGAGAGAGAGAGAGAGAGAGAGATGAGAGAGTACAAAGGTACAAAGGAAATCAAGCAACAACAGATCTAGTGACCCTTCTAGGTTGCTTGTCCTCCAAAACACTGAGGATCAAGTGTCCAAACAGTGGTTTAGAGTGGGTAAGGGAACATTGGAAAGGGAACTACTACTGCTAAACCTTAACTAGGTTACAGGGACTAGGAAGTTAGTAGGGGACAGGAGGGTAGGGCTAGTAACTGAGGGGAGGATAAAGTTATTCATTTACAAACGCAGTCAGTCGCGGGTTTGATGCGAGATATTTGTCTAGGCGGAATTTAAATGAATCAACGGTGCTGCAGTCTATAACGTCTCGGGGAAGCCCATTCCACAAGTTGACAACTCGATTGAAGAAGAAATTCTTAGATTCGTGCGAGTTAAAAGATTTACCAATAATTTTGCAACCGTTTCCCCGCGTGTAATTAGATTGGTCGATAGTGAAGTACTTACTACAGTTCATATTGTCGATGCCTTTGATGATTTTGAACACTTGAATTAAGTCGCCTCTTAATCTGCGCTGGGTTAAAGGAAATAGATTTAATTCTCTAAGACGCTCTTCGTATGGTTTGTTCTTTAGGCTAGGTATCATTTTGGTAACTCTACGTTGAACTCGTTCTAGCTTGTTTATATCTTTGGTAATAAGGGCACCAGGATTGAACGTAGTATTCCAGAAGAGGGCGGACTAAGGAATTGTAAAGGGTTAGGATAACTTCTTTGGATTTATGCTCAAATGACCTGCCTATAAAGCCAATTATTTTGTTTGCCTTCTTAACAACTTCTGAACATTGTTGACTCGGTTTTAGGTTACTCGATATTGTTACTCCCAGATCAGTTTCTCTGTTTACATTCTTAAGCTGAGTGCCATTCATCGAATAGTTTGCTTTCTCATTTAGGTATCCGACATGTAGTACTTTACATTTATCCGCATTGAAACTCATTTGCCAAATTTGGGCCCAACATGACAATTTATCTAGATTGTGTTGCATATCGTCAACTTGTTCTTTTGAGAGTACGCTATTTGCAATTTTTGTATCGTCAGCAAATTTTGAGATTGTGCAGGTGAGACCCTCATCTATGTCGTTGATGTAAATTAGAAGAGAATTGGTCCTAGTACCGATCCCTGGGGTACCCCGCTACTTACATTGGTCCATTTAGATGCCTTACCGTTTATGACTACCCTTTGCTTTCTGTTGCTGAGCCAATTTTCTATCCATTTCAACACACCGTCTTGTATTCCATGCGCTTTTAGTTTTAGCAGTAAACGTTTGTGGGGAACTTTGTCAAAGGCCTTTTGAAAATCAAGGTATATAATATCTACAGCTTTACTCTCATCGTAGAGGTTGAGGATATCGTGGAAGAAGTCTAAGAGGTTTGTTAAACAGGAACGTTTTTTACGAAAGCCGTGTTGAGTATCTTTAAGTATGTTATTTTCCTCTAAGTGATTTACGAGTCTGTCTCGTATGACCGTTTCTAGCATTTTACATACAACTGAGGTTAAGCTAATTGGACGATAGTTACTGGGTAGGGATTTGCTGCCTTTTTTTAATATCGGTGTTACGTTGGCTAGCTTCCACTGATCAGGCATAGTTCCAGACTGCAAGGATTTATTGAATAGTAATGTCAGTGGTTTGGAGAGCTCATTCTTTGCTTCCTTTAGAACTCTAGGCGAGATTGTATCAGGTCCTGGCGTTTTATTTACCTTGAGTTTATCTAAACAATTCAATACTTCTCTCTCTGTAACGGTGATATTGCTTAGAACATCTGAATTATCAATCTGAATCGGCGATGGTGTAGGGATATCACTGAGGTCTTCTGTTGTAAAAACTGATGCAAAGAAGGTATTGAGGGCATTACTCATTTGTACTTCGTCTTTGGTGTATTCTCCTTTTTCATCGACTAACGGTCCAACAGTTGAAGTAACTACTTTTTTCTTTCTGATATAACTATAGAATTCTTTCGGGTTTGTTTTACTTTGATTCGCAATATGTAACTCTAAGGTCTTTTTACTTTGCTTAATTAACTTTTTGGCTTTGCGTCGTAGCTCTACAAATTTCACCCGTTCTTCGTCATTTTGTGAGGATTTTAATCTATCATTAGCAAATTTTTTAGCAAGCAGGCAGTTTGAAATATCTTTATTCCACCATTTGGGCTTATTATTATGGCCTGGACGCCGTATTTTCGATGGTATGCAGTCTTGCACTGCTTTTAGGTAAGTGGTTTCGAACAACTTCCAAGATGTATTTATGTCGTTATTGTTAATTAAAAAGCTCCAGTCAGTTTCTTTAAACATAGCTCTAAGTTTATGGAAGTTTGCTTTCTTGAAATTAGGGACTTTTTCGATGCTACTATTTGGTTCGTTACTAGTAAACTTTAAAGTGAAAGTTATCGTACGATGGTCGCTGTTACTGAATTCATCACCAACATTCAAATTCTCTATCAATTCTTCTTTTGTTGCAAGTACAATGTCAAGAACGTTATTTCCACGGGTCGGCATTCGAACAAATTGATAAAGCGAACTCTCTTGCAAGTTCGTATACAAGTCATGTCCGGAGTGTGAAGTAAGAGTATCGCCCCACTTGGTCACAGGTAAATTAAAGTCGCCAAAAATTACGGTATCTTGTGAGTTACTTACATCTGCAATTTGTTCGTAAATTTCTCGGTCAGTTTGCACTGATTGAGCTGGAGGTCTGTATATTAACGCAAGTATTATTTTTGTACCTTTATTATTCTTTATTAGCACAAAAGATGTGTCGACGTTCACAATTTGAGGTTTTGACACGAGGGTCGGGTTAAGACTTTCTTTGATATAAAATAAAACGCCACCTCCATTTTTATTTATTCGGCTGTTCTCAAACATTACATAACCGGGAAGTGAATACTCTGCTAAAAAGTCTCTATCTTGTGTATTGAGCCAAGATTCTGTTATGCCAATCACATCATAATTTTCTGTAAACACTAGTTCCTCTAAATCTGAAAATTTATTGCGTATGCTACGAGCGTTTGCATAGAAAACCTTTAAAGTTGCGGTTTTAGAACTCGCAGATCGTTCTTTCATCGAATTTTTGGTTCTGGTCGGATCTACATTTACATTCATGGCTGTCCTCGGTCCTCGGTCGTTATCCCTGACGGTTTTGAGAGAGAGAGAGAGAGAGAGAGAGAGAGAGAGAGAGAGAGAGAGAGAGAGAGAGAGTTATATCTTACATACATACCACGTCTCACTCCCATCATAAGTTATATTACTAATGGCCAATTATCTCATTCTAAGTGACCAATATTTTTCTTTGCTTGACCTCCATTTTTAATAATTGTCTTGTGTACAAACCTGCGTAGTTTATAGCGAATAACCCTCGACTATAATTAAACTGCACAAAACTAAAGAAATACTTAAATTACTCTGAAATCGTTTGTGTCATTCGCCATTTGCAAGTTTTAGGCTATGAAGAAGTTGGAGCTGTAGACATTGATATTAAGCAGAAATTCCACGTCAAATACGGTCGTAGTACATTTATAATTACATAAAACCAAATTCATCCTAGTTTCTATCCATCAGAAACCTACTTTATTATTGCATTTCTGTTCAATATTTCCCCATCCAGCCTCTCATCTAGATTCACCCTATGATCATATTGACCAATGCATCAAAATCGCCAATCAATCAAAATCGCCACTGCACTTATGTCATCATGACATTATAGGTTGCCACTATTAATATCGCCACTGAAGAAGCTAAGTCTCCACTGTATCAACATCCCCATGGTTTTGAGGTCGCCACTGTATTTAATTGTCACGGCATTATAGTTGCCACTCTGTGTGTGTGGGTGTGATATTGTTAATACTAATACCACTACCTGTGTGTGTGTGTGTTTTTTTTTTTTTTTTTTTTTTTTTAATATTCGGTAAAATACCAAATGCCAGTATAATATCCACAGTAAAACCATTTCTGATAATTTTATTTATTGTAATTACTAGGACGGAAAATATGATGTACTGTAAGTGCTTTGTTCAATATATATCCAACTGTTTAAAAAAGAAAAAAAAAAAAAAAACGGTATATGAAAATGCCTATTAGTAATTACGAACACGAAAATTAAGTTTAAAAAAAAGGGTCCAATATGATAATGGCTTACTTTGATAACCTAAAACTGACTGCCATGTAGTTCATGTTATCACTGTTGACGACTATATACTTGGTCTAATCTAATTAAACTAAAGTGCCAAGTACGGTCGCGCTAATAAGTCATGTCTCAACTGTCCTTACGTTTGGCTTGCTCTGTGCTGTAATAATGTCTGCCAGATGTTGAATAGGGTGGGTAAGTGTAGGATTAGGTTTGTATATCCCCCTCAAAATGAATACATTCAGTTTAGATATAGCTGCTACCAATTATGGATCAAAACATACTTGATGCCGAGACAACACTTATTAGCGCCATTGTACCAGGCTTTATCCCATGCCAGCTACGGTACCCAGAAGGCGATACCGTCACTTTATGAGGGTGCGATTAATCTCTTAAGGGGGATGGTTCACTCTTTGGGCGATTTTTGCATGTATTCGTTATTTTTCTAGTTTTCTCACTAGACTTCCATCAAATTTAAAAAAACAATCCATTAGATCCCCCTTCTAGATTAATTTGTACATTTTTCGGTATAAAAATGTACCGGCCGAAGGCCGGTTCTTCCAACATTACAGGCTCACCAGGGGAAAAAATCGACACCTAAATTGCACGAAAGGTCTAAATATTGACGAAGAAATGGGGCGAAAAGTCTTAAAATCGACTAACTAATGGGGCAAACATCTTAACATCTGAAAACTAATGGGGCAAAACATGAGGGAGAAAGTGGTCCAGAAAACCGGCCCATCCCCCCTTAATCGACTGGGAGGGCTAAAACTAGAACAGAGTACATGATTACAATTTATAAGGGGGGGGGGGGGTCAATTTTATATATACAGCTGTCTGTACCCTATGGTCTGTACACATGTGGCCAGCCGGCTGTGTCAAGCGGATAGCATCTTTGTACTTGTTTATTTGACTTATCCCCATTTTAATTAATCCATTATTTTTACCTAATATTTAATTAATCCATTATTTTAATTAAACCATTATTTTTACCTAATATTTAATTAATCCATTATTTTTACCTAATATTATGCCCAATTATGGTTTTAGTTGTGAACACTCGGCACTAATATGATGCAGAGTGATACAAGTGTCCTATTTCTCCATTAATTATCGAGAAATCAGGTTTAAATGAAGTAAACGTTTTGCTTGGGAAACGATGTGCATCAAATATTTAATGTGTGTACGATTATGTCTTGACTTTCTGGATAAAACTAGTTTGATTCCGCTGAAGGGAGCCCACCTCGATTTTGTTCTCTTTCTCTCCCTCTCTCTTTGGGTTGTATCCATTCGGCCCCATTCTGCCTTCTGTTTTAAGACGTTTACCCCCATCCAGGTGTCAATATTTTCCTGGCGAGCGGTAGCGAGCCAGCATATATATAAATTTGTTTTGACAGCAAGCTAAATTTGTAAATTTTTCGATAGAAAAATGTCTCCGGCGAAGCCGTATTTCTCCATACAATGCTGGCTCGATATCGCTCGCCAGGAAGAACTCGACACCTAGATGGGGATACACGTCTTAAAACAGTTGGCTGAATGGGGCCGAATATATACAAGCCAGGGAAAGAGAGAAAAGGAGAGAAAGATAAAAAAAAAAAAAATGGTGATCCCCCTTAAGACTGACCTAACGTAGTAAAGGCTTTATCTGTGACACACCACTTGAAACTGCCTCTATATCGGCCTACTTAGGGGGGAGGTAGTCGCTTTTTGGGGACTTCTTTCCCCTCGTGTTTAGCCCCATTAGTTTTCAGATTTTAAGACGTTCGGACCATTAGTTTGACGATTTTGACACCTTTTGTCCCATTTCGTTGTCAATTTTAAGACCTGTCGTGCCATTTAGGTGTCTATTTTGTTCTTGGCGAGCGATAGCGAGCAGGAATCGGCCTTCGGCCGAGAAATTTTTCTACCGAAAATTGTACAAATTTATCTTGAAAGGGGATCTAGGGAGTGTTTATCTAAGCTTGATGGAGGTCTAGCGAGGAAACTATAAAATACATGAATAGATGAATTAATAGATGAATTAATAGATGAATTAATAGATGAATTAATAGATGAATTAATAGATGAATAATAATAGATGAATAATAGATGAATAATAGATGAATAATAGATGAATAATAGATGAATAATAGATGAATAATAGATGAATAATAGATGAATTAATAGATGAATTAATAGATGAATTAATAGATGAATTAATAGATGAATTAATAGATGAATTAATAGATGAATTAATAGATGAATTAATAGATGAATTAATAGACCAAACGAACAGCCACTAGCCCCTTAACGAGCTTATCACTTAACCTGCAGGGAGATGCTCTACTTCTGTCAACACTTAAGGGGAGGTATTTGTGTTGTATCTGGACCCCCTTCTTCCTCATGCTTAGCCCCATTAGTTATGAGACTTTAAGACATTCGCCCCATTAGTTTGGCGAATTTTAAAAAATTCGACCCATTTCTTTGTCAATATTAAAGCCTTTTGTGCCATTTAGGTGTCGATTTTCCTCCTGGCGAGTGATAGCGAGCCTATAATTTAATAGGAATCGGCTTTCGGTCGGGACATTTTCTTTACCGAAAATTTACAAATTTATCTCGAAGGGGTGTCTTGCGGGTGTTCATTAAGGGGAGATTTCCACTTGAGGGACTTTTTTCTTGACCCCTTTCTCCCTCATGTCTAGCCCCATTGCTTTTGAGATTTGAAGACGTTTGGTGATTTTAAAGAATTTCCGCCCCATTCTGTCAATTTTAAGACCTTTCGTGCCATTTAGGTGTCTATTTTATCCTGGCGAGCGATAGCGAGCCTGTAATATAAGAGTAACCGGCCTTCGGCCGGGAAATTTTTCTACCGAAAAATGTACAAATTTATCTTGAAAGGGGGTCAAGGGGGTGAAAATTTAAGATTGCTGGAGGAGTAGGAAACAAACTAAAAACCTCCCCTTAAGCTTGATGGTGTTCTAGGGAGCAAACTATATATATATAGATATATATTATTATATATACATTATTATATAATCAAAATACAATAACATTTATCAAAACCTTAAATGGATTCACAAGGTAATTAATACGCACTTAAGCCGTGATAACCTACCTTTTATTATGTTTTGTTATCTTTATCAGTACGATGAGCTCCAGTTGACTCTATTTACCAACCTCTGCATTTTACTTGAGTCACTTTAATATTTACTAAAGGTTTATATTCGTCTTAACGTGAACCATTGGTAATCAAAGGTGTTCAGCAACTCAACATAATATGTGTTAATTATTTAGAATACTGTACGTGTCTTGATCTTATCTACCTATTGCTAGACGATATTCATAATGTGTTAGTTTGTATATGATATTCTCTCTCTCTCGCTCTCGCTCTCTCTCTCTCTCTCTCTCTCTGTATGCAATATTTCTCAAAACTATTTATGAACGAATTTTGACGAAACTTGATCAGCATATTCATAGATACACACACACACACACACACACACACACACACACACACACACACACACACACACACTCTCTTTTACACTGGACCTCTCATCCCACTTAAACAGCATTCAAAAATGACCATGCCACTTTTGTTTGCACGGTTTACATAATAGTCTCTCTATATAGGCTACTCTCACTGCTAAAGGGGAGATGGTTGATTTTTATGGTCCCCTTTCTCCCTCATGTTTAGCCTTATAAGCTCTCAGATTTTAAGACTTTCGGCTCATTACTTTGGCGGTTTTAAGACTTTTCGCCCCATTTCTTTGTCAATATTAAGACCTTTTGGGCAATTCAGATGTCGATTTTTAATCCTGGCGAGTGAAAGCGAGCCTGTATTATAATAGTAACCAGCCTCCGGCTGGAAATTTGTTCTATCGAAAAACATACAAATATTTGTTATTAAAGGATGGGGGGGGGGGGGTTCTTCGTTATTTTTTCTTTAATGCTTGATTGAGGTCTATGGAGAAAAATAATGAAAAAATAAATAAATAAGCAAATAAATACGCCCATCACCCCTTAAAGAAGACTTCACACACTTAATTTGGCGATATATATATATATATATATATATATATATATATACGATGTTTCGTGCGTCTATTGTTTCCTCGGACATGTTTATAAATGTGTATTATTGTTTGCGACATGTATATAAATGTGTGTTATTTTGCCTCGGTATTTGCTTGTCTGTGGCTAAATATTATAGTCTATTGTTTTTCCCTAGGCGTGGCTGGCTCAAGCATTGCGTCAAGTCAATCTTTCCCAATACTGGCTTGATATTATGAAAAAGCTACGTTTGCCAGTTACTTCCTTCCGTATTTAGGGGACAGTGGTTATTTTGGGGGGTCTATTTAGTTATATAGTAATTACAAAAACAAAACAAAAAATCCTCCCTAGACCTCCATTAAACTTAAACAAAAACAAAACCACATCCATTAGATCCCCCTCCGAGATTAATTTGTAAATGTTTCGGTAGAAAATGTCACGGCCCTCCACAATTAAAGGCTCGCTATCACTCGCTAGGACAAAAATCGACACCTAAAGGACACGAAAGATCTTAATATTGACAAAGAAATGGGGTGAAAGGTCTTAAAATCGACAAACTAATGGGACAAACCTCTTAAAATCTCAAAACTAATGGGCCTAAGCATAAGGGAGAAGGGGGCCAGAAAAACCATCTCATCCCCCCTTAAGGTATGTATATTGACGAGAATGGCAGATTGTAGGCCTATTCTTGCAATATATCTACAATTAAATTACTAGGTACCGACCAAAAGTAATTGTTACAAATGTCTACTGAGTGAATCTCGTGAAACAGGTATATTTATGGGTAATATATTCGAGAGAGAGAGAGAGGCAGACAGACAGACAGGCAGACAGACAGACATATATATAGACAGAGAGAGAGAGAGAGGAGAGAGACAGAGGGAGAGAGAGACAGACAGACAGATAGATAAAGGCAGAGAGAGACAGACAGACAGACAGACAGAGGAAGAGAAGAGAAGAGAAGAGGAGAGGAGAGGAGAGGAGAGGAGAGGAGAGAGAGAGAGAGAGAGGGAGAGAAGAGGAGAGAGAGAGAGAGAGAGAGATACGCTGTGGTCAAGAGGCCATGATCTTCAAGGTAAAAACAGTTGAACTACATACAACTTGACATGACTTTACCACCTATCTCTCTCTCTCTCTCTCTCTCTCTCTCTCTCTCTCTCTCTCTCTCTCTCTCTCTCTCTCTCTCTCTCTCTCTCTCTCTCTCTCTCTCCTCTTCTTGTCTCTCAGTCTCTCTCTCTCTCGTTCGTGTAGGTTTGGTGCAAATTTCAGTGGTAGACCATGAGAGAGAGAGAGAGAGAGAGATAGTGTGTGTTTGTGCTGGTGTGAGAATGTGTGTGTGTGTGTGAGTGAGTGAGTGAATGAGTGAATGATGGTGTGTGTATAGGGGAGAGAGGAAAAGAGGAGTTAAGGTTAAGGGGAGATTTCCACTTGAGGGATTTTTTTTCTGGACCCCTTTCTCTCTCATGTTTAGCCCCATTGCTTTTTAGATTTTAAGACGCTCGCTCCCTTTAGTTTGGCGATTTTAAGAACTTTCGCCCCATTTCTGTCAATTTTAAGAACTTTCGTGCCATTTAGGTGTCGATTTTTTCCTGGCGAGCGATAGCGAGCCTGTAATTTGAGAGGAACCGGCCTTTGGCCGGGAAATTTTTCTACCGAAAAATGTACAAATTTATCTTGAAAGGGGGTCTAGGGGGTGTAATTTTAAGCTTGATGGAGTTCTAGGGAAGAAACTAAATACCTCCCCTTAAACTTTCAGATAGATTATGTCATTCCTTATATTGGGAAGGGAGCACCAAACTTATGTCTACTACTAAAGCCGGTATCACACGAGCGCTTTTTCACTCAACGTTTATCCTCAACACTGGTCTGGCAGCTTATGAAGTTAACATTTAATATTTTTCTGTTACCTAAATTCATCTACTATCAGTCTAGTTTTCGATACCAGTGCAAAATATTCCAGAAATGTTGCCAGAAAAATGTTGATCATCGAATGTTGACTATAAAAGTTCTCGTGTGATACCGGCTTAAATACGGCATATATGAGTAGGCCAAAAATAAACAGAAAATTATTACTGAGATAGGCAAAACATTAACTAAAATGTATTACTTAATTATTTTAACAAGTTCAGCCATAGAATGTAAAGTATCTTAGTTTAGCCCCCCTAGAAATAAATTATCTGAATTGCTTACTACTCATATTCATTAACATTTGATTTTAATCTTCTCTCCCGTTATCCCCAGCTAACTTAACCCTCTGAGGATCGATGACGCATTTCTTGTCTGTTTTCTGGCAATTATTAGACGATTTTATTCAGATTAGGAAGGGTATATGAAAGTCAGAGCGTTACAGGAGATAGTATTTACCCTTTCAATTCCCACGTAACCTTCCTAAGCTGCATAAAATCGTCTAATGATAGCCAAAATTAACTGCTAAAGCGCGTCATATCCTCAAAGGGTTAATCCCACAAGGACCCCAATGGAAATACGCCTAAGGGCCTTATTGGGCTATCCTTAGTTGGAATTATGCAAAACTGGTACATGTCATATTTGAAACATATTATGTTGTACCAACATGTAAAATGCTAACTAAATATAAATTATTATTATTATATTTAACTTACACACAAAACATTTGCTCTGTATAACAGTGTACCTTTCTGTGTACTATTTGCACCTACAGCTTAGGGGGGATGGTTAACTTTTTGGGTGATTTTTATGTATTCATTATTTTTCTAGTTGCCTCCCTAGACCTCTTCTAGATTAATTTGTACATTTTTCGGTAGAAAAAAATCCGGCCGAAGGCCAGTTCTTTCAACATTACAGGCACATTATCGTTCGCCAGGGAAAAAATCGACACCTAAATAGCACGAAAGGTCTAAATATTGACGAAGAAATGGAGCGATATGTCTTAAAATCGACTAACTAATGGGGCAAACATCTTAACATCTGAAAACTAATGGGGCTAAACATGAGGGAGAAAGTGGTCCAGAAAACCGGCCCATGTCCCTTTAATTGGAGAGAGAGAGAGAGAGAGAGAGAGAGAGAGAGAGAGAGAGAGAGAGAGAATGAGTGGGCGTGTGAGAGAGTGAGAGAGAGAGAAGGGGAGTACAATAGAAATGAAGAAGAGATAAAATTAAAAGAGAGAGAGGGAGAGAAAGACTGAGAAACTAATAACAGTACAGCCAGGAAGTGACATAGGCTATATTACGCATTACGACAGACAACAGGAAACTTATATACCCTCTATAAGGTGAATAGAATAATGTACTGTAATAGGATTGTATTGTAGGAAGGTTATTTGTAAGGAAACCATATACAGAAAAATAGTGGTTAACCCTTTGAGGATATGACGCGTTTTAGCAGTTAATTTTGGCTATCATTAGACGATTTTATGCAGCTTAGTAAGGTTATGTGGGAATTGAAAGGGTAAAGACTATCTCATTTAACGCTCTAACTTTCATATACCCTTCCTAATCTGAATAAAATCGTCTAATAATAGCCAGAAAACAGAAAAGAAATGGGTCATTGATCCTCAGAGGGTTAATAGAGGAATAAATGTGACCACTTTAAACACAGATTGGTACCCTGTGAAAATATGAAATATATATATATAATTTATATATATATATATATATATATATATATACTCTATATATATATATATATATATACTGAGACTCCCAGCCGGACTCGAACCTCCGACATTCAGAATGAGTGTCCAAGCTTTTAATCCACTGCACCACGGCGTGATAAAGGAATCTTGACCTTTTTCATATTAATGTTAAGGAGTAGGGAAATCCTAGTTGGCGAAAGTATTTCAATTTTACTTCTCGCCCAGCCAAACACGAGAATCATTAATATCAAGTATATCTCACGTGAGCAAATAAATGTTTATATACTCCCAGTCGGACTCGAACCTCCGACATTCAGAACGAGCGTCCTTTATCACGCCGTGGTTGACGTCGGCTGAGTCAGGGTTATTAAGGTGTCCTGGGCTGTGCGTTAGGCTCCGGTTATAATGACAGGTTAATAATATAACACCCATCACGTACACACACACACACACACTAATACACACACCCGCAGAGAGAGAGATACTACTTACTGTATATTCCCTATCTCAGCAAGGTAAATATATACGTATTTACTGCATACTCCTAATTATATTTCCTTTATTAGAATGGCAAGAACATTGAACAATATTTGTACCTATACTTCCACCTTCAAAAGAGCCAGGGACCCCAAAAATCTTTAGTATAATTATTGTACTTCTGTTTTTTTATGCTACCTTACCTTTATCTGTCTATATTCTATGTGACACAAGCGAGGAGGCATATAACTATTATTTAGTTAGTTAAAATAGGACTTCAGAAGCTATCAACCCTTCTGGATTATTAAGCCAGCACAGTGTAAGTCAAGAATACCGTCACGACTGCAGCCCCTTTTCGAGAACCCCAGATAGCTATAGTCCTGCTTATATTTCTTATGCCAGCTAGACAAAGAGGTAGATAAATGGCAATTGGATAGAGTAGGTGGGAAGGAAATATAGAAAAGTTTGAAGTATATAATTCTCTAACGTTTCGGGCTATGCAGAACCCATCTTCAGAACCACTTCAATCTCTCTGAAAATGGGTTCTGCGTAACCGGAAACGCTAAAGAAATATATATTGTAATTCAAGCACTTCCCTGTGTCACCCTCACACCGAATATACCCAACCAATTTATTTGATATAGAAATAATTGTAATAGTACCTCTGTTTTCGATCTCAGTGAAGAGAGGACATCGAGTAATTTACTTTTTTCGGCACTAGAGACGTCTGTTATATATCATTCTAGCTATATTTAGATGATTTTATGTAGCTTAGAAAGGATCTGTGGTAGATAAAAGGGTTGATTGAGATAGTTCGAAGCCTTATAATTGCTAGAGATCCTTCCTAAACTGAATAAAAGCGATTAGCAGTAGCCAGGATATAATAAAAACAATATCGAAGGTACGGAAGGGGTTAATCGGTGCCCGAGAACAACCTTCTGCCGGTCAACCGAGGAATCAGGAAGAACTGAACTGCTAAGCGACACTACACACCCCGTACATAGTTGCGAGAATACTGGCATATGCATAGGGGCCTTAGAGGTATATACCCCCCCCCCCCCTCTCTCTCTCTCTGTCATAAAAAAATATATCGCGTATAATTATTCCCACATACCTGTACATGAACCCACACATATATAAAACACACACACACACCTACAGTAGCCTACACACACACACACACATACACCTAAGCACACACACCCACACACACACATATATATATATGTGTCTATAGTGTATACTGTTTGTGGTTCGAGCCCGGCTGAGAGTATCAGGTACAAAGGAGTACAAAGGAAATCAAGCAACAACAGATCTAGTGACCCTTCTAGGTTGCTTGTCCTCCAAAACACTGAGGATCAAGTGTCCAAACAGTGGTTTAGAGTGGGTAAGGGAACATTGGAAAGGGAATTACTGCCCTGGAACTAATATCCGTGGCAGGATTAGGAAGTTAGTAGGGGACAGATGGGTTAGTAACTGAGGGGGGGATAAAATAAAGTTATTCATTTACAAACGCAGTCAGTCGCGGGTTTGATGCGAGATATTTGTCTAGGCGGAGTTTAAATGAATCAACGGTGATGCAGTCTATAACGTTTCGGGGAAGCCCATTCCACAAGTTGACAACTCGATTGAAGAAGAAGTTCTTAGATTCGTGTGAGTTAAAAGATTTACCAATAATTTTGCAACCGTTTCCCCGCGTGTAATTAGATTGGTCGATAGTGAAGTACTTACTACAGTTCATATTGTCGATGCCTTTGATGATTTTGAACACTTGAATTAAGTCACCTGTTAATCTGCGCTGGGTTAAAGGAAATAGATTTAATTCTCTAAGGTGCTCTTCGTATGGTTTGTTCTTTAGGCTAGGTATCATTTTGGTAACTCTACGTTGAACTCGTTCTAGCTTGTTTATATCTTTTTGGTAATAAGGGCACCAGGATTGAACGCAGTATTCCAGAAGAGGGCGGACTAAGGAATTGTAAAGGGTTAGGATAACTTCTTTGGATTTATGCTCAAATGACCTGCCTATAAAGCCAATTATTTTGTTTGCCTTCTTAACAACTTCTGAACATTGTTGACTCGGTTTTAGGTTACTCGATATTGTTACTCCCAGATCGGTTTCTCTGTTTACATTCTTAAGCTGAGTGCCATTCATCGAATAGTTTGCTTTCTCATTTAGGTATCCGATATGTAGTACTTTACATTTATCCGCATTGAAACTCATTTGCCAAATTTGGGCCCAATGTGACAATTTATCTAGATTGTGTTGCATATCGTCAACTTGATCTTTTGAGAGTACTCTATTTGCAATTTTTGTATCGTCAGCAAATTTTGAGACTGTACAGATGAGACCCTCATCTATGTCGTTGATGTAAATTAGAAAGAGAATTGGTCCTAGTACCGATCCCTGGGGTACCCCGCTACTTACATTGGTCCATTTAGATGCCTTACCGTTTATGACTACTCTTTGCTTTCTGTCGCTGAGCCAATTTTCTATCCATTTCAACACACCGTCTAATATTCCATGCGCTTTTAGTTTTAGCAGTAAACGTTTGTGGGGAACTTTGTCAAAGGCCTTTTGAAAATCAAGGTATATAATATCTACAGCTTTACTCTCATCGTAGAGGTTGAGGATATCGTGGAAGAAGTCTAAGAGGATAAGAGAAGAGCATATATGCATGTAATGTGCATATATTTATGTATATGTATGTCTGTGTGTATGTGCTGTCAATGGTTCGAGCCCGGTTGAGAATATAAGGTATATAATATATATATGTACTGTACGTGTATTTATATGGTCATATGCACATATGTATGTAAATATACGTACATATGAGCGAGAACATATTGCTTACTAGCGCAACTTCTGATTATAAATCTATGCATAAGCATTATCTATTATTAAGTGTTCGCGTATCTTCATCCATGTATTTCCACCCTTAACAATAGAACGCCCAGCTCTTCCATATTTCGCCTTCTGTCACACACACACACACACACACACACACACACACACACACACACACACACACACACACACACACTCTACCGAGGATTAACCTCCCATTGTAGTAGGCTGTACCTGACCATACGGACCATATACGGACTTGAATTGCTGCACCCTCTTTACCCTGACCATACCAAAACAGTTTCTGTATGTATGTATGTTTGTGTGCATACGTGAGCGTTTGTGTATACGGACATGTGCACACTTACTGCATGTTCTTATGTTCCTATATATGTATGTATATGTATGTGCGCACGTACGTGTATATACGTATGTTATGTATATGAGTAAGTAAATAAATGTGTATATGTACTGTATATCACTTACTCTCATGGTTATTTTATGATAATTTGTATTCTGCACATGCATCATTATTGTATTTATTTATTTTGTTTGTAAACTGAGCTTACCATCCTCATATCTGTACATCTCATGTTCATCCACTAAATTGTAAAATGTGTATTTTCAGCTCATGAGGCTGCCATTCTTTAATAAACCGTTTATTATTATTATTATTATTACATTGTCACACACACACACACACACACACCTGTTACAGCCAAACCAACACCTGTGAGTATAACTTAATAACCCAATGGATCCAATAACAAATCGATCTACGTATGCAGCCACACCACTATTTTAGTCTAACCAAGATGGGGTAAGTTATAGTCGAAAACAATCCTTGTCCTTTTTTCACAATGTTAACCCTTTTATGACCCATTCATACATTTGATTCTGGCTATTATTAGACGAATTTAAGTAACTTAGGACGGTTCTATGGGAGTCAGAGGGTTGATTGGGATACATTTTTACCCTTTTGGTGTCCAGACGTACTTAAACTCGTCTAGTGTCAACAATAAAAACAAGAAAAAGTACGCCATATCGCTGAAAGGGTTACTCTATGAAAGTGTACCATGACTGTACTGTGGGACTGTAGGCTACATATGTTAACACCGCACCTCTTCTAGTTCTATCCCGACAAACACACGATACATAGTTCCATGTTGACAATATATATATATATATATATATACAGTATATATATATATATATATATATATATATATATATATATATATATATATATATATATATATATATATATATATATTATATATGTTATGCCAGGTTTTTGCTGGAGTTAACTGGACTATTTAGGTAGGTTCTTATTCGGCTGGAGAAGTTGAAACCACATGAACGCATGCACAAAGGTAATAGAGGATAAATATAATACAGAGTACAAGCATAGAGTATCTTATTCAATGTAACTATAATATTTATACAGAGTTACATTCAGACATGGATAGGTTTATACACAATTTTCCTAGCACGATCGAGGATCCAAAATAATTTCCAGGGGGATGACACTATGCACTTCCGGTGATGTCACTAGGCACTTCCGTGGCACTTCCAACGAGGTTCTTGGGCCGTGGTGGTGGTCCTGTCATGTGGTGATGACAGCAGGATGGAAGATGTTGTAGAACTCTTGGGTTTGGGGTCTTAAATGAATATGTTGCGTTCTACCAGTGTTATACGTAACATATCATCGGATTAACGTGAGGAGAAGTTATACCAGTGTTATACTGTCTCTCTCAACTATCCTAACCTTTATAAGAGTCGTTAATCAAGAACCTTCCCAGTACTCTTGGGTTTGGGGTCTTAACTCAAGAACTGCGGCCAGACTCTTAAGAGGTTCTACTGGGCAAATGCGACCAGACTCCTAAGATCCAAGGTCTAAAAAAAAAAAAAAAAAAAACCCAGTGGCACTCAAAACAAAGCAATTTGTGATTAGGTGAGATAATTCCCTTCCATTACTTTCTACCACTCCTACACATGTGTCCCCCCCCCCCTTTTTCCCCCCTCCTCAATTATCCGGTATTTTCTCTATTATTCCCGATATTTATCGAGTATTTTCGTGCGAGGACAGGTGGGAGAGAGGGAGGAGGGTGGAGGAGTGTATCTCCGACCCTCTAAGCCAGTCTGTTCTGCCAGTGGTATACATATCGTATCATCGGACTAACGTAAGAGGGTTGGAATGCCTGTGCTCTCCAACTTCACTTAACTGTCCTGACCTTTATAAGAGTCTTCCAGGGACTTTGGATGGGTTTGTATTTGGGCCTTTTACGAATATGTGTCTTATTGCCAGTGCCTAGGACAGCGTATCTTAAGGACTCTATGCAAAGTGCCGTTATGCCAGTCCTACGGTTTCTCGCGAGCCCTGACTTAGAAAGACGTCAACTGCCAGTGCATTAACTTCTAACAAGCCTTATTGGGGTTTGGTTTACTACCACTAGAGCACACGTCAGTACAGCTTTCTCTAGCGACAGTAATTCCTGGTGATTGAGACAAAGAATTAATATTGAGTGGCCACCATGGTGATTCAATAACAATTCTTTTGTAGAGCCAAGATCTAAAGATCTTCGATAAGTAACTTGATGCCAGTGCTTTAGTTACTTACCGAATATATTGCCCAAATTTTCCAGGTCTTAAAAACCTTCCAGTGAAGTGTGTTTTAAGAGCTTTCCAACTGTACTGATCCCTGTTCATCTGGCATAGTGTTAATGATGGTGACGTTTCTCCCGGATTTCCTTTTCGGGGCAAGAAGGGCGGATGTGCTGGGAGGAGGGCCTGGGGCGGCTGGGGTAGCCCATCTGGTTTTCCCTGTCACAATGTTATTGAGATGAACTTATCATTCATATACAGTATATATATATATATATATATATAGCCTATATATATATATATCGATGTTTGGAGCTCTCCCAAGTCAAGGAAACAGCCTCGGGCGGAACAAGAGAGGAAACAGACCCGGACGAAACCAGCCAAAATTCCCTCACTGATGACACTCAAAATCCCAGAGCCCCCCCACGTCCTTGATTTAGTTGGAGGACGAGCCCTTCACAAGAAAATGGGCTTCCCCCATCCCCATGCTCCCCCACTGGGCGAGCCAAGGCCATCCAACGGATGACCTCACGACAGACGGAGCGTCGGATTGGCCGAGAAGGTCGCCTGGGCACTCACCCTATCGGCTAGCCAAAGACAAAGACAAAGGTGAGAGACATGGGTAATGGGAATGGAAACATGTAGACTCACCTGCCCCCAAGGGACAGCTCGCGACCTACAAAGGAATAGAAAGAAGTACCGTACAAAGAAAAGCAAGCAACAACAGATCTGCTGATCCTTTCAAGGCTGCTTGTATCTAAACTACCTAGAATATTATGTATGAGAGAAAAGATGGCTTAGAAGGGAGAGGATTTATCTTTTCCATGCAGAATGGATAAACTGACATGGTAGTTGACAGGAAAATAAAAAAAATAGAACTACTTACTATATCTATTCTACCTAACCTGAGAGGCCCTGCGGTTGGCTGGTGGCGGAATCAGCCATCCACCACCAGGCGTTATAAGGACCTTCCTACAGCCAGACAGACAGACCAGCCCGATGTTCCCAAGGACACGGATCTCCTCTCCCTCCCACCTCCAGCTCCCCCTTCTGCAGTACCTGGCACAAAGGAAGGCACACAATGAGGCTCTAAAGAACAAAATGCAAAGACGACTGAAAGTAAAAGAGATAAGACTGCCCTTAAGCCTCCCGCCGCCACTATTGCAGTTACTCCACATTATCAACAACCCGGACCTGCTGGAGCTGCAAGCCTTGATACAGAGGCACATCCTAGGAGCCCTACATCAGTATTTTCAAGAACTGACAATCCATTGGGAGACGGAGCTGCCCCGGGTCCTGAGGGAAGAACTGAAATGGGAGACATAGACGCTCGAGCCCTATCATCGGGGCAGCCCTTCAGAGTCCCTGCTTCCTCTTCCCTGTCCAGT
Source organism: Paralithodes platypus (assembly GCA_032716605.1). NCBI lineage: Eukaryota > Metazoa > Arthropoda > Malacostraca > Decapoda > Lithodidae > Paralithodes > Paralithodes platypus. The sequence continues at coordinate 4,444,303 of CM064548.1, read as the reverse complement.
AGGAGAGCCGCCCCCAACGCCCCCCACAGAGATAGGAACAAACGAAGGGGCAGCCGACAACGAGGTGATAAGCAGACGAGACGCCCTGGCCCTGGATGAACAGCCCCATCACCCTTTTTATAAAGTTGCAATTGGCGACTATATAGGGCAGTTAGATGGTTGATAGAGTATACTTATAACAGTACTAATAGATTTGCAAGGCCTCGAGGAAGCACTGAGGACCTTTAAGCTATTGCCTATAAACATGCAAATTAACTTCGATCGAGATTAGCTCCCCTACTAACCATCAATTGTTTATTTCCCTTCAGGAAAACACTACACACAAATATATTTTATTTCCCCTATCCCCCTCTTATTATCACAACGTAACCAAAGACATTTGATAGTCGGAATCAATTGTGAAAAACAACATCTGTCATAAAACCTTGTATTCTAGTGATTTTAAATATTTGCTGTCCCTCGTGGTCGAAATATTAGAGAATCGGGCAAGATAAGAAAAGCTATCTTCAGTAGATAAACGCGGACAGACTAAACATATAAGTGTGTATTTATTTATTTGTGATCAAATATCAATGTATTCGTGAAGACCATTTTTATATAGGCCTACCCTGATTGTACTAAGTAATTGCATTAATATTATTCTACTTATATTTAATTTTTGATTAAGAATTTAAGTCTAGCAATTTACTATATAATTTATTTCCATAAATACCTCAATTTGGTATGCCGTGCATTAACCTTTATACACATTCAAGCACGTAGCTAATTGCTGCCTTAACTCAATTAAAATTAACAATTTAATATTATTGCACTCCTTGTGTTATTGAATAGGCCTAATTGTGTAACGTCTCAGTGTGTGAGACTTATTTTTGTGTATAAATATAGTGTTGTTTTGTACCTATTGTATAACTCACCTTAATTGTATATTATTGTGTTATATATTTGTCTCCTATATAATTTCTCCCTTTAGAAGAATCCACAAATACTTGTTTTTGTCTTGCATGACAATATAACAGGGGATTAGTTTTACAGTTTATTCTACGTAGGCAGTAGAAAATATGAGTCTTAAGTCTTCATCACAAATGGGTTTGCACTAAATGTACTTCAGTCTGATCTTATTGAATAAAGAAGATGGGCGACACTCCGTGTTAAAGAAAGCTTAGATCCTAGGGGACACTATATAAAGTATATCCAGGCAAAACAGTAATTACGTATATGATCAGTGATGTGGTGAGTGTAAGTTATAACTGACACTGAGATTATTCTACAGCCACCAATGAAAATGAATGACAAAGGTTACCGAATATAACTTCATAGGCCAACAGATAGAGAGTATGCATATTGCTCCCCGAATGGGATATACAATTGGTAAAATACAAAGAAGGGTTTGAGGAGACTCAAGACAGTTATGTGAATACTAAAACTTGTTTTTATTAAGGTGACAGTTACAAAGTGGTGTACAATCTATCTTATTCTAGTTACATTGTAGTTTATCTTATTGTACCAGTACCTCCCTACAATCAACCTAGTTGTTCCCCAATTCGTCCCTCCGCCACGACCATTTCAAAGTCCAAGTCTCTCACTCTTGTCCTCTGTAGCGGGGAGGACCTTGTACCCCTGAGACATAGGAGTGCAGACCTGAGAAGAGAGAAAGAGAGCCGGCATCTCATCCAAGTTATGACTTGGCTTCTATGCTGGCGCTTTTTCTCCGATATTTGTTCAGCTAATCTGGCATAGAAGACACTTGCAGAAGGTCCCATACCTCCCGACGATGAGAAGACCAGAGGAGTAAAGCTTCCTTGATCCCTGTTCAAAATTCTTTCTTCATAAGCGGTTTTTTTCTCACTTTCGTTTCTCAAGTATGCCGCCTTGTGTCCTCGCTCACGATATGTTTTTGCTCTTGGGTTGAAGATTCTGATGTCGAAAAAAGCCCGTTGTCCCCTCGTCCAAAAACCTCGAGCACTTACGTCCACTCTTGCTTCATTTGAAGTATTTGCAGTATTGTGGGCCAAGCGCTGTCCGTCCATAGGCAGATGTTCCGGTTCGATTCTGACACCATGGCACACCTCGTCCAGCATTTGTGCAGTGATGACTCGTACTTCATCATGCCGGATACAGATGAATCCTCCTTTCTTACAGGTCATACAGTGGTCTGGGTTGTTTATTTCACCGCATGCACATTTCAGCGGCAGGTTCGAAACTGGCCACCCATACCTCAAGGCTACGGCATCATTGAATTCTTGTTTATTTAAGCTGAAGCCTTTCTCCTTTATTGGTAATGATGTGAGCCAATTTGAAGCCCCCGTGTCTTGTGAATACTAAAACTCTTGCCAGGGGTGCATGGGGGCTCTCTAGGAAATCTATCTAGTCTCTTAGAAGGGGAGAGTGCACATCTCCTTCCAGGGTAGACTTTTCTCCTCGGCTTGCTTCAGTCTCGGTTGATGGCCGGAGTGGTGGCTCGTAGTGTGCTCATGGGGAAGTCTATGCAGCTTTCTAGCTGAACAGGTAGCTGAGGATGCAATGTTTGCACAGGGGGAACAGTCACAAACAAGTTCTCGGGATATGTCACAAACAATATCCGAAACCCCAGTATAAACATTTATCCCTTGCCCGTCTGAATGAGAGTTAATTAAGCTCTCGATCTAAGTTCATCATGAACAAAACTTGCAGTTACATAACGAAAAATATCTGATTCAGCCTGTTGCAGGTCAGAGGACAACTGGGCATCTGAATGGGAATAGTCACATACAAATTCTCCAAGTCTGCAGTTTAGTCATGAACAATTAATAACTGGACTTGTGGCAGAGTCCTGACCAACAGCCAATTCAGTATGCCTGGCATCTGTCTGGCTGCAAAGGTCTCTCCTGTTGTGTGGCCTCTGTTGGATGGTTTCCAGGCTAGAATGTCCCAGGTGTCCAGACCTGGAGGCCAGCTAGGAGTAGCCACTCTGCTGGATGTGGTTGCCCAGTCTAGCCATTTGCACGGAAGAAGGGCACTGGGAAGGCTGGTTATTGTGTCCTTTTCGCTTGGCAACTCTCGCCTGTCTTGTCTTCTTTAGTGATATCTTAGTGATCAACTGAAAAGAAATTATAATTTCAGTAAAAAGCGCATATTGACACCATAACACGAGAGGCAACTAAACCCCTCACCTCGCCACACACACCCCTGACCCTCACACCACACATACCTAACTAAATTTTCAAATGCCTGATTATACAAACAAATAAAAGACCAAACTTCCAGGCCTCCTGACGCAAATTTAGGCCCACAAAAAAAAATACCATAAAGTCAGGCTTTGGAAAGAAAAACAAATAAATAATCATATAAAAATAAATATATAATTACAGTATTATAAGTAAAATATATAGATAAATATAAATACAGGAGAGAGGGTGTGACCCACCTGCCACCCACCCAGCATAGATATTATATATATAATACAAAAATTACAACGGCCATACAATAAAGTGATAATAAATACCAATAAATTCGCCTCCCTCCTTTCATACCCCCGATCCTCCATTTCTTACAGTTTCTTACAGTTTCTTACAGTAGATCCTCTGGAAAAAGGCAAACTATGCCTGTGTATCCAGCTCAGTACCAGTACTTGCACTGCTGCGGTCGTTCACAGTGTTGGCGGTGGCGGTAGCAGACGCAACATTTTTGCTATTCTGTATTTTTGTTTTATAATCAAACTTCAAATCTTGTCTTCCCCATGCTTTATCAAGATTACTTTCAAACTCCCTTATTGATTCGGAATCGACTACATACTGGGGCAGTGCGTTCCACTCATTTACCACTCTATCACAAAATGAGTTCTTTGCCTTCTTAAGCCTATTTCTTTCTTTGTAAATTTTCTTAGAGTGTCCTCTCGTTCTAGTTCCCTCCCGCATCAAGAAGATACCTTCACACACATCCTCATCGTACTTTCCTGACACTCTTAAAAGTCTCTATCATATCCCCTCTCTTTCTCCTATATGCCAGTGTCGGAAGCCCCAGTGTCCTCAACCTCTGCTCATAGCCCGCGTTCTTCAACGTTGGTACCAGCTTGCTAGCTCTCCTCTGCACTTTCTCCACTGCTTCTATATCCTTTACCATATATGGAGCCCACACCTGGTTCGCATATTCCAGGTGCAGCCTAACCAGCGCTGTATAGAGATTCCTGAAGATTTCTTCGTCAAGTGACACAAATGTCCTCCTTATCAGCCCTACAATTCTATTGGCTTTGTTTATCTTTTCCGCTAAATGTTCTGAGAAATTTAACTTATTGTCTATCACTACTCCTATATCCTTTTCTGCATTCACTTCCTCCATCGCTTCATACATACTGTATCCTACCTTGTCTATCTTGCTGGTCCCAATCCGCATATACTTGCATTTTTTTGGATGAAAAGGCATTAACCAATGCTCAGACCATCCCTTCATGCCCTCCACATCTTGAAGCAAACCCATATCTTCCTTACTCCTCACTCTTCTATACAGCTTAGTGTCATCCGCATACAGGTATACCTCACTTCCATTAGTTATAACTTCAGGTAAGTCGTTGATAAATATAACGAACAGCAGTGGTCCCATACTTCATAACACCTGACACTCCAGCACCCATACGATCTCCATCCAACACACTGCGTCACACCATGCTCGCTCCACCCACCCCGCATCAATAAATATATTGGTAATGAAAAAGAGTTATAATAAGATAATTAATCTAGGCTACGATCAAAGATGGATACCGATTATGTAATAAACGCAAACAAGAGTCCGTAGTCCGTAGGATCGGGGTTACGAAAGGAAGGAGGCGAATTTATTGGTACTATTATCACTTTAATGTATGGCTCTTGTATTTTTTTATTATATACTGGATGGGTGGCAGCGGGCAGGTGGGTCACACCATCACTACTGTACTTTATTCCGGGTGGATGGGACTCATTAGCCTTGGTCGGCAACCTATCTAGGGGAGACAACCTTATAAAAATCCAGGTGGATGGGACTCGTCAGCCTTGGTCGGCAACCTGTCTAAGGGAGTAAACCTTATACAAATCCGTACTGCTTACCTAAGGGTGAAGCAGGTTAGTGGATTGACTATAGCTGCTCACCACTGTAGAAAAATAGTGCTAAAAAGATACATAGAAGGCTTCGGAGTTGGACGGACCCTAAGTTTAGTGATCAATCCTGGGAGTCCTTCAGCAAACTGGCACGTGTTGTCCTCACAGAGGATAGGTCCGCTTGGGGGCATTTTGTGTATGGCCACCCTCATAAGGGAGAGTAAGGCGTCCGGCAATAGATAGAAGAGTCCATAGAGCTAAGTGTGAAATGTGAGAAATGTAAATTGCGATTCTATCAGCAATGCATGGGTAAAAAAGTACTTTTAATGTGGCATCCCATGAGGGGATCTTGCATAAGTTCTCCGTCATGGGCGTCTCGGGTAGGCTACTCCTTTGTCCTGGTTGTGCAGTTTTCATGGTTGCTCCTTTTCGGTTTCTGTAGTGGGGGCACTGTCTGCGCCGTGTGCCATCCGCCGTGGTGTTCCCCAGGGCTCGGTCCTCAGTCCCTTATTGTTTAATGTCCTCTTGTCTGACCTTCCCCGACCCCCTCGTACATCTCTTTTGGTGTATGCTGATGAACTGGCCTTGGTCTGCTTGGCTCTCATGCTGCTCGTGGCCCAGCAGTACCTGCAGGCTTCGGTGGTTCTCTGCTTGGGGGGGTTGCCGTCAATGCGCAGAAGTGTGCATTGATGTGGATTACCCATCAGCTTAAGTCCCGCTCTCTCCTCTCCTTCCACATTTCAGGAACGCCAGCTCCATTACGCTCAACACACCTTTCTGGGCCTCCGTCTCGATGGCCCCGTATTGACTTGGAAACATCACAGCGAGTATTTGCGGTCCTCATGTATGAAGCGAAGCGCCTTGATTTTATGAAGAGCTTGGCGGGTGTCCATTGGGGCGCAGATCGGAATGTGTTACCGAGGTTTTATTCAGCATACGTTTTAGACAAATTGCGTTATGGCTGTTCCACTAGCTTTGGGTGCATTCCGTTTGTCACTGGTAGTTTCCCTCCATTCGAAACGGGTATCCTTCCCCTGGTCTGGGGTCATCATTACCATATACCCTTCACGTGCCTTATCTTTCTCGCCTACTCATCCCTATAGCACCCTCCTTTCTCATGCCCCTTCTTTGCCTCACGCACCTTACTGGTCTGTCCGCTCCAGGTCCCCTTTTCTGGTCTGCATGCCTTCGTGTCCTGCTCTTCCTTTTCCTTAATTGCTCCCTCCGTCCCCCTTTTCCACCCCTCCATATCCTAGCTCTTTGCCCCCTTGGTCTCATCTCTCATCTCTGTTCCACCTCTCCATTCATATTCCATTTGTTAAGCCTCAGCTAGGATAGCTCCCATGCCTCCTTCCTTTTCCTAGAACTTGTTTCCCTCTATTATAGTAACCATGATGCACTTTCCTATTTACAAGGATGGCTGCGCAGACTTCTTTCCCCCAGTCCTCTTCTGACCGCCTTTTTTTGTTGAGCACCTCACCCTTTGTCGGACCTGACAGCTGTCCGGTTCCCACTCAGTTCTTGCCTCGTAATTGTTTGCCATTTTTTAGGTTTTGCTTTTCATATGTGAATCCCTCGACCCCTCCCCCCTCCTTCGGTAAGTTGTCACTTTCACAGTCCTCCCTTGCTCTCTTCAGATCCCACCGACCAGTGTACCATCGCTCCCTAGTCTTTCAGGCCCATTCTCTCTTTTGCTCCCTTTGGCAGTCCAGCTTTTCCCTGCATCTTCAGTGGGTTCCCTTATATGGGTATGAGGGGTAACTTGATAGTTGATAGTGGATAGTTGGCTTCTCTGGCACAGTGTACTCCTCCCCTGACCTCGAGCCTCTCCCTATCCCTCCCTCCTGCACTTCCAGGATAGTTTTTACTCATTGTCAGACCCATTGGGATGCCTCCTTACGGAGGGATCTTTCCTGCACCACCCTTCGTCAATATAGATTCTGTGCGCCCCTGACCCCTGGTCCCGTTCCCCCCTCCGCCCCATTGACACTGCCCTTGTTTGCCTCCGCATCGGCCACAATGGTCTGGCCTCTCACATCTACCGCCTTCGACTGGTTCTTGACCCATTCTACCGATGGTGGAAGAGATGGTTGAGCACTACCTTCTCTACTGTCCTCGCTTTTACTCCCATGGGACCCTTCTTTGCTGCAGCCTGCTCTCGTTTGGGGTCTCTGACTTCACTCTCTCCATCCTGTTGGGGGGCCGTAGCCTGGACCCTGTCCTCTGTGACTGCGTTCCCAAGCACAAAAAGATTTTGCTGCGGCGTTTGGGTCGACTCGACCGCCTGTGATTGCTTCCCTGTGGTGGACTGTTGCAGGGTTTGTTAGGTCCCTGGACACCGCACACCTCCTTTGTCGACTGTCAAGTGCCAGTGAGCTGTGCCACTTCAATCAAGATTTTAAGATAGAGACGAAGCTGATTAGCGGAGGCGGAGCGGCTCATCAGAAGATAGGGATGAGACAAGATAGGGTAGGGGGAGAGAGGTGGAGGAGAACAACAGATGGAGTGACTGTGAATGTGATTGCAAGTTGAAGGGGATAGGCTAGCCTATTTACTTTGTTACTTTGGGTGATTGCGCGGCATTTCCGCCTGTTACAGACGAAGCTGAAGTCGACTTCCATTCCGACACTCACACGGCAGGCTAAACCTGACTTTTAGCACCAACGTCGTCGAATAGGCCTAGGCTATTAGGCCTAATTAGCCTAATTAGGCTATTTCTCAATATTTGAACTTGAAGGCTAGGCCTACTAGGCTTTTTAATAAGGATGTTGCAAAGATCATGATAATTATAGGGAATAGGCCTAGGCTTGCAGCCTTATTAGGCTAGGCTATAGCCTACATAATTTATTGGGGACAATGTATGATGTTACCACTTACCAATGTAGGTCTATGGAATCCTTAGCCTATACTGTACTCATGTAGCCTATAGCCTAATGGTAAACCTGACTTTTAGCACCAACAGCGATTTTAGTCAGTAATTTTGGTTGTGTGAAATTAGATTAGATTAACCTAACCTAACCTAACCTAACCTAACTCTAATATAATATAACATAGGCCAACATGATAATATTCAAGGACACTAGTGCGACGTTATGAGAAACAATTTATTAGGGAAAATAGGCACCAATAGATTCGCCATATTTTTCTCCATATAGTCCGCATGGAGGATTTTTGTTATCAACAAATTGAAAAATACCCACTTCACAGACAAATACACCAAAAATCTAAGTCAAAATGGGGGTGTGGGGGCGGCAACCCCCACCTATAATACTAGGTTAGGTTAGGCTAATGTCCTTTCAAAGGGGTATAGGGTAGTAACACTAGGATAGCCTATACCCGGTCAGAGGTAAGAAGAAGAAGAAGAGTCCTGCAGTAGTCTCCTTGAATGCTACCAACTGTAGAATAATATGGATTGATATTGACAAACTTTGTGTAATAGGACCCAATCTATACGTTAATGTTGCTATGTTTTGCGTGTGAAGCTTATATAAGTAGCCTAGCTATGAGGAAGTTTTTCGCAAAATATAGGCTATAGCCTGACGGAGCCCCTGTCGTTACCTCGGCACTAAACGATCGTTTATATTGTGCTGTTTCACCAATAATTTAGAGTAATATGATTTATATCGACAATTATATTTCAATATGACTCAATCTACAAGTTTGCGTGATTATGTTTTATATTTGGAGCATATATGAGGAAATATTTTGAACTTTTCGGAGGTTGTAGAATGCTTGGTAGGCATAATCCTGTGTATGCGGGTAGACCTGTATTTATCTCAATAATTTGGTAATGTTACAATATATTTTTACATTTTACATTCATAAATAGTCCACTAATATACTAGGTTAGGTTAGGCTAGGTTAAATATATTGTTCAATGATTCTTAGTAAATAGGGCCTAGGCATCTGAAAAACAGTTCCTCCTGCTACACAACCGAATGTTTTCGTTTCATACCAATCGCCGTGGCGTAGGTATAGGAAGTGGTTATTTAGCTGCAAGTGGTGTAGCTATTTTAGCATTAATTCACTTAGTTTATGTCTATCCGCAGCCCTTCTCACAATCAAAACACACAATTATGTAGCAAAATATATATTTCGACGTCATATACTTGAGATATCAATGAGATTAAATGTGAGCTGTAAAGAGGCTGACAATCTACCTCCATCAAAAAATGGAGCTTCCCACCCAGTGCGGGAAGCATCCATCAAATGATGAGATTTGTGCTGGAGACTGGCGGTAGCTCCATTTTTTGCTGAAGAATGACGAGAATTGGCCCAGTGTGATACCCCCTTTATTCAGTCTGTGTCTCCAGCTCTATATTAAACTTACTAGCCAGTACCGGGGTGGTGGTCGATGTGTTATTTGCACTTTTTATGTGTTCTTTGTAATTAAATTTTATTTCTTGGTTATGCCACGTTTGATCCAACCTTTTTTCATTTTTTTTTACAGATATGAGGCAACCACATGTTCTGGTAGATCATTCCAACAATTCACTACTCTGCAACAGAAAGAGTTTTTTTTTTTTCAGTTGCTGGTTCTTGGCTTGTAGATCTTGGTGTGTCCCCTTGTTCTTGAATCCTGTCTGAGGGTGAAGATGTCCTCGCACACATTTGGGTCGTACACACCACATAGGATTTTATATGTCTCAATCATATCACCCCTAGTCCTTCGGTACGCTAGAGTTGGTAAATCTATTTTCCTCAGCCTTTCCTCATAACTCAAGTTTCGAAATTCCGGAATCAGTTTGGTTGCCCTACGCTGTACATTCTCCACCGCATCAATATCCTTTTATCAGGAATGGACACCACACCTGATTTGCATATACGGTATGATGTATATGCTCTACCGGATCTAATAGGCATACAAAGATATATGAGGTAACTGTTGGTGCTAAAAATCAGTATTACCTGTATAATCCACTGTGGGAGAATAATTGTGATCACATTTATAAAACCCGATATTAATAGAAAAAACGCCCATTCTAATCAATCTCGGAACTCTTTCGGACATCCTCACCATTTACAAACACCTTCTTTATGCATTATAATCGATAGTTACCCCCTGCTGGCAACATAGATGTAAGATGACGATATCAATAATTCATGGGGGGGGGGGGGGGGGTGGGGGGGGGCAAAGCTCCCCCTCAATCCATCGTGTATCCCACATTGGAATTATAACCAAGACCATGAAAACACTAATTTCTAAAAATCTGGAGGAAAACACATGAAAAATAAGGGTACGAGCCTATTCCCTATAATTACCGATCATATTAAATTGTGTTTCAACTTCCGGAGATAAATTTTTTGTGCGCAATATAAATCTTATAAATCTCCCTATTGACGGCAGTGAAACTCTTATTAAGCCCCTTACTGTTGAAATAGATGCTGATTTCAATAAGTCATGGGGGGGGGGGGGGGGCCAAAGGCCACAAAGCCCCTCTCAACCCATTCTGTATCCAAAGGCAAAAACAAATGTATAGGCTATTTAGGCCTACTGTACTCTGAAAATGCCTTACATCTGAGTGTTTTAAGATCGTTGGATAATGGGAGAAATAAAAATTTCCGGGGATGGTAACTAATTTCAACTACTGTACTGTATAATGATAAAAACTACCTAAAACCAAAAAGAAAAACCATGGGAAAATTAGTGGTACTGTAGTTTAGGTTATATTTTCCGAATTTCAGAACGGAAGTCTGAATTTATGATAGCTTACGTTATTTATGGACAGAAGATACGGTAAACCTGACAGTAACGTTCAACAAGACTACATCGACCTTATTACCATGTTTTTTTGTTTTTGTTTTTCTTTCTTCAAGGAATTAGTGTTTCATAGTTTTAGCGGAGGATTTGCATTAACTTACCCATTATCCATCAATCTGAAGATACATCGTCAAATGGCGCCATATATTGGGTGAATCGCGCTTTTACAGTAGGTGAGGGAAATTGTGGGGTAAATTGGATACATGATAGGTTAAGGGGGGGGGGGGGGCCTGCCCCCCCCTCACCCCCGCTTGATTTATTGTCATCCTCATATATGTTGATCTGTAAGGGAGCACAAACAGGTTGCCACGCTCACGCCATTTATTGGGTGAATCGCGCTTTTGCCACACTTTACAAAACAAGAAGGAGAAGGAGGTCAAGTCGACAGAATGTTTTGTTTACGGTTGGGACAGCCTTTTTACTAGTTATTTTTTGTTGTTTTGTTTTTTTCTTCGATAGGCTTACCAGCTGAAGTTGGCGGTACGGTACTCAATTACGGAAGAAAAGTACCAAGTACAGTACCTATTTCGGTGTTTTACCCTACAGTATACTGTACATTCAACTAGGCTTACCACCCAGCTGAAGTTGGCGGTACGGTACTCGATTACGGAAGAAAAGTACCAAGTACCTATTTCGGTGTTATTGTTGTTATTCCCCAAGCTGCCTGACCGAACAGCCCCAAGGCCCCGAGCAAGGCCAAGGCCATAACCGAGCGCCCCCACAGATCCACAGATAGCCAATCGGCTATCGTATCAGTACCCGAGCTCACTGGCCAAAATGAGCGGCAGAGCTGATAATTTCTTCTTATTATCTTTATTATTCCTCATTTATTCATTAACCCTTTCGCTGCGGGTGACGTTCTGGAACGACCTGGCAATTTAAAGCAATTTCCAGGCTTCAAAAACCTGTAAAAAACGTAAAAATCGAGTGTCAGTGGGCGGGAGCGTGAGGGGCCCACCTCCGTTCCTCAGAGCAGCGAGCAGCCCACTGAGGTAGACTGTGTCTCGCGTGGGTCTCTCTCTGCCTCTCACAACAGTGTTGCCAAGCGAGCGAGTGCTAACAAATAGCGGGTTTCCCGCGTTTCTATGGCACCGCTGCGGGTGAACCAGACCACATATGAGGCCCATTCTGGTCTCATTTTGAAGCTATTTTCGCCTAGTTTTCGGCAGAATACAGTTCATTTAATGCAGATGCTTGATTCATCATTCAGGAGTGCCTGAATATGCCCTAAATAGCCCAAAACAGCCCGCAGCCAAAGAGTTAAACTATATACGTTTAAGTAATTTTAATGATTAATTAATAAATTATAGTCTTATCCGAATCTAAAGAGCTATTAAATATCACATGAACCCCAATAATAACTTGTATATCATAAAGTAAACACAAGCTAAACAATAAAATTATAAACGGGAGAAGTAAGCGAGAGAGGAGACTTACTGACGGGCTCACGCAGATTAGCCAATCACAGGCCATGAATTACTTACTGATATCACAATTTAAAATAGTCGGTGACGGAATTTCTTCCCTTGCTTGTGTTTACTTTATTATATCTACAATTGTATGTGTTCCATGTGGTATTTTATAGCTCTTAAGGTTCTGATATCACTTATCACATTATCATTACTAAAACTTATTTAGTTTAATTAATATATACAGTATATGGAATAATAAAGAACCGTATATTTCATTCATACGATAATGTGATAATCTACAGTGATATTCGAACCTTAACCCTTGGGATCCGGGAGGCCTCATATGAGGCAAAATGGTCAAAACAAAATCGCCGCTATAATCATCAGAACTCGGCAACCACGTGTTGTAGCGACGTCATCTCTACGGCATTCTACAGACAACAAAAAGTTCTACAATTTGCAAAAACATTGACTGCTCTAGGTAGTCTCAATCAGTAGCTACTGAATTATGAAGTTGATTTTACCAAAATTCATATGAGGCCCCCCGGATCCCATTGGTTAAGAGCTATAAAATACCACATGGAACACATATGTAAACAAAGCAGACGGTACGCCCGTTAACACAACCCTTTCCAATTCCCGTTTTCTATTGTTACGTTGCGCGATCTCGGAGGTGTTTTTCATTCTCCTGCAATGCTTTCTAGGTGGAAGGATGTACTGTAGTATCCGGGCGTACAGTCGTCATGTTTGCATAGATCGCGATTAGCCTACGTTACCGTGTATTTTGACGGCTATTCATTCTGTTAGCCTATTTGTCCCTTGCTGGTAGTATGATGATGACAATAAGTCATGGGGAGTTCCTCAACCTATTATTGTATCCCACGGCAGTCAAAATAGACGGGAGCATGATCGCCAGAGTGCGAGTAGTTTAACATGGCGGGCGGTACGCTCGAATACTATATCTTTACCCTTTCTAGTAGTATGATGTTTTCTCCATGATTTTTAAGAGCAGTGGGGGTCTGGGGGCAGCAGCTAGGGTAATGAGCTGCTGAGGAGAGTCTGCATTGGGAGGGCTCTCTTGAGATTGGGGAAGTATTTTGAAGTAGGCTAGTAATGAGAATTTCACTAATGCATGTCCACAATGGGGGGTGGGTGGAAACATTCAGAAACCTGTCTTCCAGGTCTACAAACACAAGATACAGATCCCTATTTTTTTTAAAGTACAGTAGATATCTTTCCTGCAGCTGCCTGACTATGAAAATAGCATAGATTATACCACGTCCTGGCATAAAACCGGACTGCATATCGTCGATAGAAATGCTTTCCCTGATCATAAACTAATCCCAAATGAAATTATTGGTGGTTATAATCCCTTAGCTATTATGTCACTCTCTTGCCTTTTATTTTTATATAGGCCTAATCAATGTATCCTCGGTTCAATCGTCTCTAATTTCCTTTCAGACCGCGCCATAGCTGCAGTTGTGGTTGGCCATCGCTCACTCCCTCAACCTATCAACACCGTTACTCCGGTGTTCCTCAGGGCTCTGTCCTGTCTCCAATGATCTTTCTAATATTCATTAATGACCTACTTAACTGTACCTCTAGTCCTATCCACTCATATGATGATGACTCTACCTTACACTACTAAACTAGTTTTTCACATCAACCCAGCATGCAATTACAGTACTGTACTCCAAATCAAACGTAACGAGACCATAGAACGCCTATCTTCTGATCTATCAATTACTGGTATTTCTGATTGGGGAAAAGAAAATCTGGTTACTTTCAACATCTCCAAGACTCAGTTTCTGCCTCTATCTCTCCATCACAATCATCCACAAGACTTATCAACTATTCTTCAACAATACACAAATCAATCCTTTATCTTCTCTCAATATTCTAGGTGTATCTTTTTCACCCGACCTTTCTTAGAAATATCATATTACTACTCTTACTAAAACAGCTTCCCAAAAGTTAGCTGTGCTCAATCATCTCCGTGGGTTCTTCACCCCCGCACAGCTTCTTTCTCTGTATCGGGCCACAGTGCGCCCCTGTATTGAGTATTGTTCGCATGTGTCGGGAGGCTACACCCATACCGCACTTCTCGAAAGAGTAGAGTCCAAAGCATTTTGTCTCATCAACTCTCCTCCTCTTACTAGTTCCCTACAATCTCTTTTTACACGCCGCAATGTTGCATCTCTTTCACTTTACTATCACTATTACAACAATCAGTGTTCTTCAGAGCTCTCTCGCTGCATAGCCCCTCTCTTTCGGCGAGTGCGAGGCACTCGCCTTTCAACACAGTCCCACTCCTACTCTGTCCAGCTCTCCCATCCTAGAATTGGCAAAATTTCTGTCTTTCTTCTACTCAACAAATGAACTCTGGAACTCTCTCCCTCAATCAATCTTTCCCTCATTATATGACTTAAACTGATTTAAACTTTGTGTGTCCAGGCATTTCGACCCCAACGTCCTTTGAATGCGGCCCTTTCACTCTTTTGGCGAGACACTCGTTACAGGCAAGCAGCCTTTTGTCTCTTTCATACACTTAGAGAAAAACAATGTGTATTCACCTTTCCATTTTCATGTTGTACCGGTACCTTTATATGTCTCATTGTATGCATTCAACAATTGGCTAAAAAATGCAATGTCTCCTGTTACTCTGTATGACATTGCTCTCTCTCTGTTACAGAATCAATGTAGCCTCAGTATAAAGACGGCAGCATGGGGAAAGTGTTTAGTTCGTGTGCAAATACCTCGGAAAAAAGTGGCTCCCATCAAGAATCATACTCTAAGCCAATAGAGAACCACACCCCTGCTAATAATACTCCCACCACCGTCCCACCACTCGATGCTGAAGATGGGAAACATGAGATCGAGGAGACCAGCAAGGTTAAGGTGGTGTTGCCTTGTGACATACCTCCACCGTTGTCTCTTGTGCCCAGTGATGATTTCGTGAACTTCACTATTCTATTTGACAAGGACACCATTGACTACGTAAAGATAAGCAAGGTACTGTAGGTTTTAGTTGAATGATTAGCTTACTTAGAATTACCTTTTGTACACTCTTGTTTTTTATCCTTTTAAGAGAGTGTGTTTAGACCAGATTTCCTCCATAAGATAATATGTGGTTGAGAAATACCTGGAGAAAGGATAAGATTTGTATACTGCCTTTATGGACCTGGAGAAAGCCTATAACAGAGTTGACAGAGAAGGTTTGTGAAAAGTATTGAGAAAATATGAGTAGTTGGTAAGTTGCTGAAAGCAGTGAAGAACCTGTATGGGGGTTCAAAAGCGGCAGTGCGTGTGGAGAATGAACAGAGCGAGTTCTTTGATCTGAATGTTGGGTTAAAGCAAGGGTGCGTGATGTCACAATGGTAGTTCAGCCATTCTCATCTCATTACGTTCCATTCTGTTGACATCCTCTACTGTACTTTAACGGCCCATGTTTCCGAGGCATACGTCATTGCACTTCTAACACATAAGGCATACACCTTTCCCTTCAGGGGGAGAGGCATTCTTTTCATGGTCAGTATTGGCAGCAGTTCTCTGAACTTCACCCAGCCACATCTAATTCTAGCGACAGTGGCAGCCTCGGCCCCACCACCAGCAGAAATGGTATCTCCTAGATAACAAAACATGTCCACCAGCTCCAAAGATTCATTTCCAAAATTCACAGCCACAGGATGATCATTTAACACAAGCTCGCCCTTGCACACTACGCACTCAAATTTCTCGATTTCTGACTCATCCTTCAGCAGGAGTCCTTTTATTCTACTACAGCGCTTACTCCCATGGTGCACCCAACTTGGGAACCATATGGTATTCTGCCCGGAAATATACAGTACTTGTAAGCAAAAAATTTACTGAGAAGAGCTGGGTAAGTGGACTATTTATCTTTGTGAACTTCCCAATCACAAACTTATCCCCCTTTTAAACATTCCCAAGCTCCAAGGTGGGCACTATACAACTAAATCTTTCCTATCTCATGATTTATTGCAGTTGTTTGAACCATCTACTTTGTGTGCTGCCTATTTGTGTCACAAGTTTTATTGATTATAATAAATAGTGTAACACAGTTATTTAATGTGAGCTTAGTATTTTTTCTTGGTAATCTGCCACCACTCAAAATAATACACTGTAATTGTAGGTAATGCAATTTTTTATATCATCCAACCATTTATTGACGTGCAGTACGGTAATAATTATATTGATACAGGAACGTAGAATAATACAGATTCAGTGAATATAAATAAGTCATCTTTTTAGGAACAGAGTTATATTCATCTATCTGTATTACTCTCCGTTCCTGTATCAAGATAATTAATACATCAATAAATGGTTGGATGGTTCCCGATTTATTATTTCTCATTACCTACAATTATATGGTTATAAGTGGTGTCAGCATTACCAAGAACAAACACTAGGCATACAATAAAAGACTGTTACAATAGCAATGTGTTCACTGGAGCACATTTTTATTTCAGTATTAATTGTATACATTTTGTCAGAATTTGTCTTCATATTAACGTTAATTATTTGTCATCCCTTCCAGGTAATGATAATATTAAAGGGCCTACCAGGATCAGGCAAATCCCGTATATCAAGGAGAGTGATGGAGGTTTATGAAGACACTGTGGTTTGTTGTGCTGATGATTTCTTCATTCAAGATGGAGTGTGAGTACAGTACACTTTTTATTAATTGAATGTGAGATACTTTAGATACTAGAATTGAAAGTCATGCAATTAGGATAGGAATATGCATAAAGTACATACAATTTCTTATCTCCTGTGCCACGGGCATGATAATATCTACACGGCTCACACTACAGGCATATTCCACATGTTTTGGCCGTTCTTACTCTGTGAAGAAAGAGGTTATCAAAACCAAAATATCACAACAACAACATATCACAAACATAAAAAATAAACTGACACCCAGACTTAATGCCTTCGGGTCACTTGCCCACACACAATTTGGACACAACAAAGAACCCACCACCACAGTATACAAACAATACATAAGATCAGTGATGGAATATGCAAACCCCTGCCTGGGCTTCTAACCTAGTTGAAACACATCACAAGATCTTGCAGACTATTCAAAACAAAGCCCTGATAATCATCACAGGCTGCACAGCTACTACACCTACAGAAGTCCTCAAAATCAAAGACCACCTGGACATGAGAGGCACTCAATTCCTGGCTGCAGCCTCCTCACACCAACACCACCCACTACACTACATGGCAGCACATCCACATACACCAAGGAATATCAAAACATCAACCAGCACACGGTATCACACAAATATACAGTACTGTCATCTCTCCCTCCCTGCCCACCCCAAACCAGCTTCCAGAAGCACATCCATACCCATATCTCTCGCCGTTCCATCCAATCACTCGTAGACAACACACGCAGCTGCAGGCATATGCGAGGACAGAGTCCACCTGTCTGGGCTGAGATGTGGGCACCATCCAGCTCTTCTGAGCTATCAGAATAGACTGGATATCTCTGTCGTCGACACCTGCCCAGGATGCAACACAGCACCCCATACTATTAAACACATCATAGAAGACTGCATCCTACACAATCACTTATGCCAAAAACATAATCTACACTCCTTGAGAGCCCGATTATGGCCATTAGGGACTCGGGGCTGTTCGGCCAGGCAGCCTATTGTATTTCATAGTGTTAGAGTTTGGGAAGAAAGTACTGTAATATGTGTGGTAGACAGAATGAGTTATGGCCTGTACAAAGTAATGACAATCACGTTCCTATGTCGTCTGTAGCCTGCACACTGACGCGTAGAAGTGAATGTGTTTTAGCATAAATTTAAGCTCCAAGACGCGAAGTGCTTGCAGGGGCATGCACTGGCTCCAAAGTTTCGTGTGGCACTGAGACCGCGAGGGAATGGGAGCCTGTTTGTGTCTAGCTACTCTGGCAACTGCTCACCACTACCACATGTCAAATTTACATGATACACAGGATTTTGTAGGACAACATACATTTTTTATCATGGTACCTTGCGAGCCGTGACATTATTATTCTTACAGTTTCTTACAGTAGATCCTCTGCAAAAAGGCAAACTATGCCTGTGTATCCAGCTCAGTACCAGTAGTTGCACTGCTGCGGTCGTTCACGGTGTTGGCGGCGGCGGTAGTAGACGCAACATTTTTACTATTCTGTATTTTTGTTTTATAATCAAACTTCAAATCTTGTCTTCCCCATGCTTTATCAAGATTACTTTCAAACTCCCTTATTGATTCGGAATCGACTACATACTGGGGCAGTGCGTTCTACTCATTTACCACTCTATCACAAAATGAGTTCTTTGCTTTCTCAAGCCTATTTCTTTCTTTGTAAATTTTCTTAGAGTGTCCTCTCGTTCTTGTTCCCTCCCGCATCAAGAAGATACCTTCACACACATCCTCATCGTACTTTCCTGACACTATCTTAAAAGTCTCTATCATATCCCCTCTCTTTCTATGACATTATTCCTCATCAAAAGTACAGTAAAAGATCTAATTCACCTAAATGGTTTGACCATAATTGTGCTAGAGTAACTGAACAAAAAGCAATAGCCTACAATGCATACACAAGATCAAAAACACATGAAGCCTTTAATTACTTTAGAAACATCAGAAATCATGCCAAAACTGTATTAAACCTAACTAAATCAAACTTTCTCCACAAGCAGGCAAATAAACTTCTAAATAATCCAAATGATAACAAAATATTTTGGTCTACTCTTAACTCATTCAAATCCAACTTCACTACTGCTTCATCCATTCCACCATTAAAATCTCCGACTGGCAATCTTGTAAGTGACCCACGAGGTAAAGCTAACCTTCTTGTGGATATTTTCTCCACCAACTCAACCTTAGATGAAATAAATCAAGATGTCCCTGTACTTAATTTTAATTCGCCTGAAATTCCCTCACTTAAGATCCACACCAGACATGTCAAAACTATTTTGCAGAATCTCTCAGTAGATAAGGCTCCTGGTCCAGATGAAATTCCTCCAATAGTACTTAACCCTCTCACATCCTGACGCGATTTTTGAGCCTATTAGGGATACTTTAAAGCCTTTGTTACCGTCAGGGGTATCTATAAACCTTTAGTTTGTTTACTTCATTCTCTGCAGTTGTCTTTGAGTTAGCTGTGGGCAGAAAACTAATTTTGGAGAGGTAATTATAACAGTGATTGCTAATCTGGCAACCTCTGCGTCCTATGGTCGTGAGAGGGTTAAGAATTGCTCCTTGGTGCTCGCTCCTGTATTGGCAAAAAAAATCTGTCTGTGTACTCATACCTTATGCTTCCCAGTACCCTGGAAAGAAGCAAACATCCATCCAGTTCCTAAAAAAGGTGCCTCTTCAGATCCATCAAACTACAGACCAATAGCTATAACTTCCACTCTTGGTAAAGTCTTTGAAATTATATTAAATAATCACATAATTAAGCATCTTGAGAATAATAAATTAATCAGTGATAGGCAATATGGTTTTAGACGATGTCGATCAACAACAGACATTCTTTGCCTTCTTACGCATCAAATCAACCAAGCTACAGACCAACATGGTGAAATACATACAATAGCACTGGATATATCAAAGGCATTTGATAGAGTCTGGCATCAATCCTTATTGTCGAAGATGTCACACTACGGCCTTGCATCATTAGTTCCACTAATTTCTTCTTATCTTCATAACAGAAAAATATGTGTAATGGTAGATGGCCTTTATTCTCACTCAATAAATGCTGGTGTTCCCCAGGGATCAGTTTTGGCCCCAACTCTGTTCCTCATTCATATCAATGATCTCATATCTACCACTCATAATCCAATACATTCCTATGCAGATGACTCAACACTCCACAGTTCCTTCACATTTACCAATTCTTTCACCCAACCCGATCTTATAAATTCAAAAATAAACACTGCAATTTCTCTGAACCAGGACCTTTCTAGAATTAATGAATGGGGACAAAAGAATCTAGTTTCCTTTAATGCACAGAAAACCAAGTACATTCAATTTTCTAACGGACAGAATCTCACTGATTCCCATATATTTTTTAATGATGTAAATATTCCCACTTCCCCTAGTATTGACATTCTCGGTGTAACATTAACTACTAACTTGAGCTGGACACATTATGTTAGAAACATTGCTAAGAATGCCTCTAAAAAACTGGGACTCCTATACAGAGTTCGAGAATTCTTCACTGACGAGCAGTTGGCCGTAATATATAAAAGTCATGTGCGTTCTCAGATGGATTACTGTTCACCTCTGTGGGGTGGAAGTGGAGTGGTTGCATTGAGGCAGTTGGACAAAATTCAAAATAAAGCTATTAGATTAATCAATAACCCTGCAATCACACAGGACCTTTCTACATTATCCATACGAAGAAACGTTGCATCCCTTGCATTATTCTACAGATATTTTCACAGCAATTGTTCCGAGGAACTTGCTTCAATTGTGCCGCCTCTCCACATCTTTCCCCGTAGAACTAGGGCAGCTGAGAGCGCCCATGAATTTACACTTTCTCCTCCACAATGCAGAACTTCTGCTTATCAGAATTCATTTATCCCCAGAGCTACTACTCTTTGGAATTCACTTCCCTCGAATTTCTTTCCACAAACTTACAATCTACAAATGTTTAAATCCAGTTGTTACAAACATTTTATGAATGGAGGATGCCTTTAGGTACATGGACCTTTTTGTTTTATCTGTGTTTTTCCTTCCTCCGTTCATTGTCTCTTTAAAAAAAAAAAATAAAAAAAAAATAGTCAGTAGAGTGTTGGCTGTTGATCAGAGGTTCGGCGGATCGAGCCCTCACTGACAAAAGGTTATTGGTAGTTGTCAATTTGTCATGCCCGGGCAACTTGACCTAGCGATTCGTGACAAACACCTACCGGTATTATTAATGGCCACCCCTTCTCGAGAATTACAGCGTCTGGCATGAAAACAAAAAACAAAAACAAGACTTTTTTTTTTTTTTTCATAAAACCTAAAAGAAAAAAGAAGATAGAAAAAATTAGGCAGTGGCAAAAATCATCTTCTATAGTCCCCTTAACCCCTTGACTACCATAACGTAATTGGTATCATATTCTGGTTACTATTAGACGATTTTCTTTCGTTTATAATTACCTCTAGGACTCAAATGGGTAAATACGCTCTCAATAAACCCTCTTGATAATATAAGTCCTTCTTAAGCTGCATGAAACCGTCTATTTGTAGCCAGAATCAAAGGTATAAAGACGTATTGGTGCTGAAGGGGTTAATGTGTGCCAAATCTCATGTAAATTAAACCATAATATTGGGATTTAGGTAAAAAAAAAAACTGATAGAATCCCCTTTAGAAGTGGGGAATACAGGTCCATGAAGTTTTTATAGCAATGGACTAGTATATTTTTATTGTTATTCATCAAATGTTACGATTGTATCCCTAAGCTCGCCTGACACCCCTGTTTGTGCTACATAAATATTAATGCATATGTCTCATTAATGGTATATTATTATTATTATTATTTATTTATTTATTTTTTTATTTTTATTTCAGGGTGGGGTGGCCGATTCGAGACAGAGCTCGAACAGGGACAACACAGCACAAAAGAAAAACAATGAACACACAAAAACAAAACACAAATTCACATACATCTAGGTCACCCATTACTGTACTGTAGTTTTATAATGTATTTATGAATATATTGATTTAGATATTTATTTTCTTTTTAGCTACAAGTTTGACCCTGAAAAGCTGAAATATGCACACCAGGCTTGCCAAGAAAAGGCCCAAGAGGCGGTGGAGTCAGGCCATCATGTGGTAGTGATCGACAACACCAACGTGCGGGCCTGGGAGAGCAAGTATTACCTCCAACTATCCGGGCAGCACCAGTACGTCCCTCTCATATTGGAGCCCCGCACACCATGGGCCAAAGACGCTGCCTTGCTGGCCCAAAGGAACAGTCATGGTGTCCCTGAAGAGGTGCTACAGGAGAAGGTACAGTAATGCAAACAAATTCCTTTATCTTTATTGATTTAATTTTTATGTTTATTTATTGGAGTTTGTCTGAAACAGAGAGATAGTCTTTAGGTATCCCCATTATCTGTGGCTGGTTCTTGGAGTTTACAGAGTTTCATAAAGGGAACTACCGTACTGTATAATTATATAGGCTATGTAGAATACAGTACCGTAAAACCTGGTCGCTTCGGACTGCGGTCATAACTTCGGACATCGGCGATAATAAGTAAATAGCCATTGTCATTATATAATGGAAACGCTTTTTATTGGGTTTTTTTGCGGGGTCCGTTTAGAGAAATGGCAAAGGAAGAGCATGTAAAAGCCCTAGGGAACTGACATGAGTACAGTATATGTATACGAAAAAATATTATAAATATGACGAAAATTTTTAAATTTTTCGCTACCCTGCCAAACTTCTATCACTCTGAAGGAATTTGTTTGTATAGGCCTAAATGATGTTGTGACTGATATAATTTTGTAGTAAAATTACCAGAGACAATATCCACCAAAGGAAATTTGCTACACTTGTATAACGCTCTAGCTAGAACACTATCATTTAACCTATTGTGTTTTCCAATAAAAAAATGTTTAACTTCGGACATGGAACACAAAAATTGTTTGTTATTATTTGCCCTATAAAATTAATTCATAATACTTGTCCATCATTAAAATGGTGGTTAAAGATCAAATAATCATTCTTTGAGTCCAAAAACCCATAAAAATATGATAATGCTAACCGATTTATGTAATTAGGATAATTCTGGATATAATATATATATAAATTAGGAGAGGCATACATTTTTTAAATGTTTTTTATCTGCCGAAAGAAACACCAACACATACGTTATATCTATAAAAATGCTCAAATGCTTAAACATTTATATGCAGTGATAGAGTATACATACCTCTATATTTTCACTAGGCCTAGTTAATTTTCGAGTTATTGATTTGACAGCATTGGTTATTTTTCCTGCTCAATATTTTCTAAGAGGGAGTTCAATGCCTAACGAGAACAGATCCAAAAAGAATATCTGTTAAACATCGTATATAACCCCCTCCTATACTGATTATACAGGCCTAAGTGGTAAACAGGGAGGGTTTTGTGGGGGCGCTCGTTTATGGCCTTGGCCTTGCTCGAGACCTTGGGGCTGTTCGGCCAGACAGCCTGGGGAACAACAACAACAACAGGCCTAAAAGTATTGACTGCATTTTCCAGTAAGACATCGGACAGGAATAAGCAGCAATAATAAAATATTCATATAAAATAGTAGGAGCCGAAAAATGAATGAAATAAAGCCACGAACGTACGTCCGAAGTCCTCCTCCGTTTGTCCGAAGTTATCCCAGCTTTCTTGGCAATAATTTTCCATAAGAAATAACTGTATGTCCGAAGTTATCCATACATGTTCGAAGTTAACCACTGTTCAAGATGACTTTGGACATCATTTAGGATAAGGATAGCTCTCTTATTATGGGGGATAATTTTAGGAGGCTTCCTGGATTACCGCGCCCTATCACCACACATCACTTGACCTAGTTAAATCTCTATAATATGTTTACAGTCAGTAGAAATTGTTAAAAAACCTCGAAAAATTTCCGAAGTTACCCGGTAGTACTGTACATTATATTACCTACCAGAATGAAGGCTACATGTCCCACTATGTACCGGTATGTCCCACATATATTTTCTGTATTTCTTATTATATACCGGTATATATATTATTATAAAACGTAATATACATACACACCAGGTGCATGAATAGCAAATTTGAAACACTGCGCAATAGAGAACGTGTTAATATTCACATCTTTGTTAAGTTGTGGTTTAAATTTTGGAAGTTTCCATATTTTTTCGTAAGGCAAGGTCATCTTTGTTGACTTTATAAAAAGGCATTATATTGAACTTAGGTGAGCAATTTTTAGCACATTCAGATATGTGAGTGCTTACATGAAGGCCTTTGTTGTGGGCAATATGGTCTCGATGGAGGTTAGTTCGAAATCTCAGGTTTGATGTTTTGCCTACATAGATTTCTTTACAGCCATTGCAGCGAATCACATATATACAATTTAGTGTAGAACAGCTCATATTGTAGTTAACTTTAAAGATATAATTAATGTTTGTAAATTTGAACTCGCGGCCTTCAATTATTTCTATGCACATTTCACATCTTGAATTACCACATTTGGTTACTTTATAATTCGATATTTTATGAATTCTGGCTTTAGTTAGAAGTTTTTTAAGATTGCTTGGTTGCCGTTTTACTTTAATCAATGCCATATCCTTATAGGTGGATCATATATACTATAATTAATTTCATTGGGGGTGTTGTGGTGAGATTAATAAAAATAAAGAATATATATCGCTAGTTTCCGACGATCTTTGTAAAAGTTTTAATGTGCATGTAACTTCTTTAAAGTAATCGTCATAATTGGGGTTGTAAGTGGTTACGTAAGGTAATATGTTGTTATGAGATTTAGTATTACTAGTGTTGCGTAAGGTGGTTATTGGGATTTGCTTTGCTCGTTCAATGCCGTGCTTTATTGTACCGTTTGGGTATTTACGTTGTGAAAGGAAGCATTGCAGTTCTTTTAATCTAGTCTCTTTTAAATCTGGTTCAGAAACTATTGTGCAAATTCTTCGTGCCAAGTTAAAAGGAATTTATTTTTAATGTGTCTTGGATGATTGGAGTTACAGTATATTCTAAATATTGTTTTGTATCAGTTTTCTTGTAATGAATATCTGTAAGTATTTTATTATTTTGTTTTATGAGTTTTACATCCAGAAAGGTGACCATATTTCCACTTGCATCACACGTAAAATTTAGTTTGGGATCTAGGTTATTCATAGTGTTTAAAATAGGTAGAAAATGGCAATTTTTTTTGTCCCAATTCATGAACACATCGTCTAGATATCGCCTGTAATTTTTCTTTATTTTATCTGCAATCAATTTGCCATGTAATGATGCAATTTTTTAGTATAACTGTTTCTAAATATCCCAATACTGTACTAGGTTTGCATAATTCGGGGCGAATTTTGTTCCCATAGATATTTAGAAACACAGTTATACTAAAAACTCGCATCATTACATGGCAAATTGATTGCAAATAAAATAAAGAAAAATTGCAGGCGATATCTAGACGATGTGTTCATGATTTGGGACGAAAAAGATGGCAATTTTCTACCTATTTTAAACATTATGAATAACCTAGATCCCAAACTAAATTTTACGTGTGATGCAAGTGGAATTATGGTCACCTTTGTGGATGTAAAGCTCATAAAACAAAATAATAAAATACTTACGGATATTCATTACAAGAAAACTGATACAAAACAATATTTAGAATATAACTCCAATCATCCAAGACACATTAAAAATAACATTCCTTTTAACTTGGTACGAAGAATTTGCACAATAGTTTCTGAACCAGATTTAAAAGAGACTAGATTAAAAGAACTACAATGCTTCCTTTCACAACGTAAATACCCAAACGGTATAATAAAGCACGGCATTGAACGAGCAAAGCAAATCCCAATAACCACCTTACGCAACACTAGTAATACTAAATCTCATAACAACATATTACCTTACGTAACCACTTACAACCCCAATTATGACGATTACTTTAAAGAAGTTACATGCACATTAAAACTTTTACAAAGATCGTCGGAAACTAGCGATATATATTCTTTATTTTTATTAATCTCACCACAACACCCCCAATGAAATTAATTATAGTATATATGATCCACCTATAAGGATATGGCATTGATTAAAGTAAAACGGCAACCAAGCAATCTTAAAAAACTTCTAACTAAAGCCAGAATTCATAAAATATCGAATTATAAAGTAATCAAATGTGGTAATTCAAGATGTAAAATGTGCATAGAAATAATTGAAGGCCGCGAGTTCAAATTTACAAACATTAATTATATCTTTAAAGTTAACTACAATATGAGCTGTTCTACACTAAATTGTATATATGTGATTCGCTGCAATGGCTGTAAAGAAATCTATGTAGGCGAAACATCAAACCTGAGATTTCGAACTAACCTCCATCGGGACCATATCGCCCACAACAAAGGCCTTCATGTAAGCACTCACATATCTGAATGTGCTAAATATTGCTATCTATCTATCTATCTATTGCCTGACGCCGTGATCCCCGAAGGGGTGGCCACGAACAAACCGCCCCCATGCACCTCTGTCCCCAGTCAGTCGACGCCCCTCCCCCCAACCAGCACCGCTTTCGTTCATATACTTCCTCACTCCATCCTTCCACCTCTCCTTCGGTCTACCTCTCCCTCTCTGTCCTTCCACCTCGCTCTCGTACACCCTCTTAGTCATTCTCTCGCTTTCCATATGTTCCATATGGCCGAACCATCTCAAGTTGTTCCTTTTCACACTTTCCAGCACATCTACCTCCGCACCACACCTCCGCACCACACCTCCTTCTTACTTCTTCATTAGTCTGTCTATCCCTCCATGTAACTCCGCACGCACTTCTCTAGTAATTCATTTCCACTGCTCTCACTCTTGGTCTGAGTCTCTCAACCAACGCCCATGCTTCGCTTCCGTAAGTCAGTGTCGGGATTACCACACTGTCATGCAAGGACTTCTTCACTTCCATACTGACCACCCTATTTCTTGTTACTGCTTTCAGCGTTCCTACAACCCTCTTCCCCTGTTGTACCCTCTCCCGCACTTCTTCATCCATAGTCCCATCTTTACTCAACACACTGCCCAGATACTTAAAAGAGTTGACGATCTCCATAGCCTGACCGTTCAATTTCACCTCTTTCGAAGACCATAACCTTGCTCTTCCCCGCATTTACCTTCAAATTCCGTTTTTCGCACACTGTTCCAAACTCATTTACCAAACCCTGCAGCTCCCATTCATTATCGCTCATCAGAACTGTATCATCCGCAAACAGCAGTATAGGCAGGTTCCACTCATTTCCCTCCCTTTTCAGCGGTACACCTACATCCACTGCTCTTGATAGTATTTCTTTCATGACTCCATCCATATATTCAGTAAACAACCACGGGGACATCACACCCCTGTTTCAAACCAACATTCAGGTCAAAGTCGCTATGCTCACTCTCCACACGTACTGCCGCCTTTGCACCCTCATAGATACTCTTCACTGCTTTCAGCAACTTGCCATCTACTCCGTATATTCTAAATACTTTCCACAAACCTTCTCTATCCACTCTGTCATAGGCCTTCTCCAAGTCCATAAAGGCAACATACACCTTTTGTTTCTTCTCCAGATATTTCTCCACAACACAATTCAGGGTAAAAATCTGATCTACACATCCTCTTCCCTTCCTAAAACCTCCCTGCTCGTCGCCTACCCATTTCTCCATTATCACTCTCACTCTCTCAATCACTACCCTACTGTATACCTTCCCTACTACGCTTAGAAGACATATTCCTCGGTGGTTACCACACACTCCTCTTTCCCCTTTGCCCTTATATAGGGGGACTATTATGCCAGTCTTCCAGTCATCGGGTGCACTCCCCTTCTCCCATGCTAGTTTGCACATTTTCCATACACATTCGATCACACTCTCACCACCATACCTCAACATTTCCCCACACACTCCATCTGTTCCTGGTGCTTTCCCCAACTTCACTCTTTTCATGGCTTCCCACACTTCTGACCTGATCCCCACCCTCCTCCACTACTTCTCTTGCTCACCTAAGTTTAATATAGTGCCTTTTTATAAAGTCAACAAAGATGTCCTTGCCTTACGAAAAAATAAGGAAACTTACTTCATAACAAAATTTAAACCACAACTTAACGAAGATCTGTGAATATTAACTCGTTCTCTATAGCGCAGTGTTTCAAATTTGCTATTCATGCACCTGGTGTGTATGTATATTACGTTTGTATATCACCACAAGAATTACACCTCTTAAATTTATTATATATATACCGGTATATATACAGTATATATATATATATATATATATATATATATATATATATATATATATATATATGTTAGTAAAGCCAGGTAATACATTTTCTTTAATACATACGAGGTTGAAAGAAATGGCAATTTCTGCGTTGAAAATTTTATTATTCAAAGTTTCCAGGTCTCTGATGAGTTTTCGCTGGGTGGCAGGAAGTTGATGAAGGAGATGAGCAAAATTCATGGTGGTACAGGGTTACATAAATGTAAATGATGATACAGGATATACGACGCGTTTCACTGGACAACCAGCATTATCAAGTAAGGAAGGAATGATATAATAGGTAAACAGGAAGGGTATATATAGAGGGTGGAGGATTAGAGGAGGCGAAAAACAAGGGGCAAAAATCTACTATTGGTGGAAGGGGATTCTGGAAAAGAGAAAGGGCGGAACCGCTTCACGCATGCGCACTGGATGCGGGATGGTGGTTGGTTGGTGGGGTCGAAGCTGATTGGCTGCGTGTCGAGGGGCGTGGCCTAAGTTGTGTGGCGCCTGCGGAAGACGGAGCTGAAGGAGGTAGACGCGGGAGCGCGTCTTCCGCAGGCGCCACACAACTTAGGCCACGCCCCTCGACACGCAGCCAATCAGCTTCGACCCCACCAACCAACCACCATCCCGCATCCAGTGCGCATGCGTGAAGCGGTTCCCCCCTTTCTCTTTTCCAGAATCCCCTTCCACCAATAGTAGATTTTTGCCCCTTGTTTTTCGCCTCCTCTGATCCTCCACCCTCTATATATACCCTTCCTGTTTACCTTTTATATCATTCCTTCCTTACTTGATAATGCTGGTTGTCCAGTGAAACGCGTCGTATATCCTGTATCATCATTTACATTTATGTAACCCTGTACCACCATGAATTTTGCTCATCTCCTTCATCTACTTCCTGCCACCCAGCGAAAACTCATCAGAGACCTGGAAACTTTGAATAATAAAATTTCCAACGCAGAAATTGCCATTTCTTTCAACCTCATATGTATTAAAGAAAATATATATATATATATATATATTTTCTTATATAGAGTTAACCGACGTGAAAGACGAGTCTGCGTCATACCAATATAGGAATGAGGTCCACAGTCCTCATAATTACAGGTATGTTGGTAAATGACGTGATCGTCGGTCATCGGGCTCTTTATCTTGGTGGAGGCTGGTTTGTTGCGGAGAACGAGGTTGGAGGTCTTGGGGGATTTGTAATAAATTTTTAATTTGATTTTGTTTTCCGGGTTGGTTGGGTGGACATGCTTGGAGATTATTTCTTTTAAGACGGCCTCGTCATTTTTGTGTTCAGAGGACATGTAATTGCGGTAGAAGATCTTAATTTCATTGGGGGGGTCAATGTTGGGAGGGCTTTGGGTGTACCATTTTTCAAGATGGTGGTTGATGGTGCTGGAGATGTCGGAGTTGGAGTATCCGTTATTTACTAAAACTTGGGATAGTCTTTCTAGTTCCTGGTGGGTGTCGGCCCAGGTAGAGCAGTGCGTGAGGGCTCTCCTAACATAGGCGGAGATGGAGGATAAAAGATAACGGCGGGGGCATTCACTATCGCCGTTGAGGCATTGTCCTGTGTTAGTAGGTTTAATGTAGACGGTGGTTTTGAACCCATGGTCTTTTTGCGAACTTTTTCATGGGTACCATCGAGGAAGAGCTCCTAGCTGCCCAACGACCAGCCGTCTACTGTAGATACGTGGATGACATCTTCGTGCAAATCAAGGACCTCCACGAACTACAGGAACTCCAGCGTCGCTTCATGACCTCCTCCGGACTTAACTTCACCTTTGAAAAATCTAACAATGGACAACTCCCCTTCCTCGACATCCTCGTAGCTCTGAACGACCATGGGTTCAAAACCACCGTCTACATTAAACCTACTAACACAGGACAATGCCTCAACGGCGATAGTGAATGACCCCGCCGTTATCTTCTATCCTCCATCTCCGCCTATGTTAGGAGAGCCCTCACGCACTGCTCTACCTGGGCCGACACCCACCAGGAACTAGAAAGACTATCCCAAGTTTTAGTAAATAACGGATACTCCAACTCCGACATCTCCAGCACCATCAACCACCATCTTGAAAAATGGTACACCCAAAGCCCTCCCAACATTGACCCCCCCAATGAAATTAAGATCTTCTACCGCAATTACATGTCCTCTGAACACAAAAATGACGAGGCCGTCTTAAAAGAAATAATCTCCAAGCATGTCCACCCAACCAACCCGGAAAACAAAATCAAATTAATAATTTATTACAAATCCCCCAAGACCTCCAACCTCGTTCTCCGCAACAAACCAGCCTCCACCAAGATAAAGAGCCCGATGACCGACGATCACGTCATTTACCAACATACCTGTAATTATGAGGACTGTGGACCTCATTCCTATATTGGTATGACGCAGACTCGTCTTTCACGTCGGTTAGCTCTTCACTCCTTTGTACCTTTGTACCTTCAGGCTGGAGCCATCAAAGACCACTATCTCACCCCTAACCACCCTCACCTCACACGCAACGAGTTAGAGAAACACACCACCATACTCGATAAAGAAAGTGACCCAAGGAGATTACCTATACTCGAAGCTTTATATATCCAAGCCTTACATCCCAACATCAACAACCAAACTCTGGACCTTCAGATCCTTCTTTCTGCCAAAAGGCACTACCCTACAGGACCTAACACCCCTCCTCGCCCCCCGGTGCCCTTGACGCAGCCCCCCGCGCTACCTCCTTCAGCTTCGTCTTCTGCAGGCGCCACACAACTTAGGCCACGCCCCTCGACACGCAGCCAATCAGCTTCGACCCCACCTACTGACCACCATCCTGCATCCAGTGCGCATGCGTGAAGCGGTTACCCCCTTTCTCTCTCCTAATTTACGCTTCCACCAATAGCAGACTTTTGCCCCCTGTTTTCCGCCTCCTCTGATCCTCCACCCTCTATATATACCCTTCCTGTTTACCTTTTATATCATTCCTTCCTTACTTGATAATGCTGGTTGTCCAGTGAAACGCGTCGTATATCCTGTATCATCATGTACATTTATGTAACCCTGTACCACCATGAATTTTGCTCATCTCCTTCATCTACTTCCTGCCACCCAGCGAAAACTCATCAGAGACCTGGAAACTTTGAATAATGAAATTTCCAACGCAGAAATTGCCATTTCTTTCAACCTCGTATGTATTAAAGAAAATTTATTACCTGGCTTTACTAACATATATATATATATATATATATATATATATATATATATATATATATATATATATATATATATACAGTATATATATATATATACCAGTATGATATCTATAAATGGGGGCAGCAGGTCAGATACTTCTTCCAAATACCGGTACTGGTTGTTGTTGTTGTTGCTGTTCCCCAAGCTGCCTGGCCGTACAGCCCCAAGGCCATTACCGAGCGCCCCCACAAAACCAAAGCCCCACCCAGGGCCCTGTGCCCCTCAGCAATTATGAAGAGAAAGTTGAGGGGCAAAGGAAAAATGTGATGCTTTGGCTTCCAATCTTGGTAGATTGGGAGGTCAATCCACGGAAGAGACGCCGTCACTTGAGATCTAGGAAATATATAAGTAAAAGGAACAGTCAGAGTAAGCTATGGGCGGCACCTGCCTCCGGACCCTCTTAATTACACATCTAATTATCTTTTCTGGAACAAATTTAAGTTAGTTAGTTATGTAGAGCAATTTAAGTGGTTATGGAACATATTTACATCCTAACAGATGAACAAAATGGAAAATGAATTAAAAGATGTCATATGTACCTCAAATGAAGAGTAGGAAGGCATGAATGGCTTGAAGGGGAGTTCCGAGGCAGAGTGAGGCGACTAAGGTGCCCTGGCTCTGTTCTTAATATATTTTCCTTGCGTGAGGGAGGTGGGGAGGGCCGCGTAAGTGGATTTTTTTACGGATTTCCTTCACTTTCCATCCCCGATTCATGTACATGGGACCACCCTGGCATACATGGAATCTGTCAGGCTCTGGATTCCTCCCTCGCGTAAGTGGAGGATCGCACAGATGTATCACATGTAAGCATAGGATTGACTGTACTGTATATACAAAGTCTTAGTTATGATTTAGCATATCTTAGATTGCCTTAGAAAGTCATGAAATGGCCAAAACAATACAACTTTCTGTAACATTTATTGTATACTCATACTGTATTTGTTGCAGTCTTATAATCACATTGCCCCAATTTGCCAGCATGTTGTCCACAAATATTATCTATCTTTTACTATTTTATCAGGTGAAGAACTACGAGCCAGCTCTTCCACTGTATTACTGGTGGTACTTGAACGGGGCCGACTCCGAGGCAGTGGTCAAGGTAGCTCAGGAGTGGCTCAGGAAGGCTCTGCTGGTCCCACAATTCTTTCAAGACTTCTCAGAGTTCTCGGATATTGATGGTAAATTTGCACATATATTTGGTTTACATTAATTTTTTTTAGGATAAAAATACATACCATACTATTTGTCATCATCATCATCAAATCTGACACCCCGCTTCCAGAGGAAGCACCCCAAAAGGGATGGCCATGGCAGAAACTACCTCCAGGCTCCCAGACATGCCCCGACTGACCCACTCCACACTCCACAGTGCCATTTCCACTAAGTAGATTATGACCATGAACACTGAAGGAGCAGACCCAGAGCAGTCCCTCACCCGGATGGTAGTTCCACCACTGTTTTGCTATTTTATTTACCCCAGTGGGGCCCTGGCTGGAAGCATACCAAGCACAAGAATTTTCTGAAGATAGGAACCATTGGTCCACTGCTTCAGAAGCTGATTGCACCACCAAAGTGGCGGGCGGTGGGGTCGCCGCATCCCTATGCCAGAGAAAGGCCAACTTGTGCCAGTGGGCTGTGAGAGTAAGACAATAGGGAACCATGGGGCACACCATTATGGCCCCACTGCCTTCACCACTCAAGAAAAAAGTTAGAAATAAGAATGATGATAAAGGTACATTCAGAAACGGCTATGAGAAGTAGAGGACACCAACACTCACTCTGATATATCCAGCCCACCACCAATACTATTTGTAAAATGTAGAGTTGCTTTTTTATATGTCAAACATAATACTGTAAGTGAGATCCTAATACAGTAAGATCTCGCATCTTGAATGCAAAAGGGGCCGGAAAAAACGGACGATATTTTAAAGTTTGAGATGTAAAGTTAACTTTATATGGGGAAAAATACAGTAGGGAATGGCAAGTTGGCAAATAACCCACACTAAATCTGACAATCACCAGTTTTGATAGCCTAAAAATCAGACAAATAGCATTTCACGTAGTACAGTATACAGTATTTATCCTTATGAATACTGGTAATATATACACAGGTACATACCCCACTGCTAGGGGTGGCCGACTCGAGACAGAGCATAATAGTATTTGATTTCTTGATATAGATAATATAATATATTTCATTCAATACTGGTAATAGACATATAAAAACAAGAAGTTATATTCACCTTATAAGGATTGCACAAAATTAACATTTAAAGCATCAGAATTCAGCATTACACACACACCTACTGTAGTATCGATTGGTTTCAAGCGGGAGGCTAATACTGTAGGAGTCTTCTTTATAACTTTCGTTTTCGTAATGAGTTACCGTTACAGTAAATCACTTAACAATGTGTTGAGGTCCTGGAGTGGTGGCGTCTACGCCGTGGGACCACCTCCCGGAACTGCCGACCATGGATGGCGGCCGACCCTCCCGTCCGGGGACAAGATCACCGACAGTGGAGGATAGCAGGCTGCCGACCGTGGGGAGCAGCTTCCGGGAGCCAAACCGCCACAACTATCCCCTGCCTCCTCCCTGGGGGCACGCGTCCTTGGAGCGGCTGCGGTCGCGCCGGGCAATTCTCACACCTCTCACACCACACATACACACACAATACACAGTTTTTCCTACACCGAGAAATGACTCTCCGGCCGTCATTTCTCGAAGACTCCTTCTAACCGGAGACATTGAGAGCAACCCAGGACCCACCTACAAATACACATGTCCAACTTGCTCAAAACCCATTACTTCGAGCCGCCAAACTAAGGGTTCAGTTCTCTGCAACTCATGCGGGAGCTGGACCCATTTCACCTGCACAACACTTGCCTCCATGAAATACTACACAAACACCTGGACATGTTCCTCATGCCCCTCCCTCTCCCAGTCAAATCCCTCCCCTAAAGCCCGTCCACCTCTCCTCCCCAACCCACATAACCTTACCATACCATCCACTCCCTCTCCCTCTCCTAAAACCCGTCCACCTCTCCTCCCCAACCCACATAACCTGCCCATAACATCCACTCCCACTCCTAAAATCCGTCCACCTCTCCTCTCCAACCCACCCAGCCCATCCACACCCCAACCTAATCCATTCCTACCCTCATCTCCTGCACCCCAATCCCCACCCCCACCACCACCATCACCATCACCCCTCCCCCACCCCTACCCCATCCTCGTGCAGCAGCACCCAACATACACCGCACACACAACATTAACATCCTTCAACTAAACATAGATGGCATCAACACTAAGAAACACGAACTCACACACCTCATCAAACAACACAACATACACATTGCCATCTTACAAGAAACAAAACTCTGTACAACACAAAAAACACCTACATTTCACAATTTCACCACCATACGACAAGACCGGGCCGTCGGCATTGGCGGTGGACTCATCACCCTGGTACACAAAGATATAACATATATAGACACCAGTGCACATACAAAATCCCTCCTCCCCCCAAACGATAACACAACAGAAATTCAATCAATTAAAATATGCACTGGCAATAGCTCCAACATTACCATTATAAACACATACATCCCTCCCCAAACATCCCCTACAGTACCAAACGATTACAGACCACAAATACAACACATCACAAACACCCCACACATCATCCTGGGTGGTGATTTCAATGCAAAGACGTCGGCCTGGTTTGTCGACAACCCCGACACAGACAGAGGGCTGGTCTTACAACACCAAACAGACAACCTATATATCCTTAATAACATTCATCAGCATACCCATACTCACCACCAAGCCCTCTACACCCCATCATCTCCTGATATCACCTTTTGCTCCCCCAAACTCGCCCCCACAACATCCTGGAGGGTGGTCAGAACCTTAGGCTCAGACCACCTCCCGATCATTATCACCACCAAAACAAGACTCACCCCAGCTAGCCACAGACACACTTACACTAACTATAAAAGAGCTAACTGGGAAGCTTTCACAAATGAGACAGAACAACACTTTGAAACCTTAAACAGTACACCCATCACTAACATCAACAATGCTGTACACACATTCAACACGACTATCCAAAATGCCGACAAGAAACACATTCCAAGAGGTAACATAAAAAAAAACAACCCCAACTTCTCACCAGAAATTCAAAACCTCATCATACAACGCGACACACTGAAACACTACCCAGCACCCCACACACAAGACATCAAGCACTCAACATCCAGATTAACAACAAAATACAAGAACAACAAACACTAAATTGGAATAACTTCCTACAAACACTCGATCACAAAACAAACCCCAAAAAACTCTACAAAACACTAAACAGCATCACACTTTCCAACAGCAACACAACACAATCACATGCTGCAATCACAACAACAGACTCTACTCCTTCACGTAAACAACAAGCAAACACTCTCATCAATCACTTCTCTCATGTCAGTCACCTAAAACCCCACAAAGACGACCGACGTGTCATCCGACGCAAAAGACAATTCCCCACAGACCCTGACTATACACCCTTCACCAACAACCAGACAAAGCATATCATCAACAATCTCAAGCTCTCACCCGCCTGTGGCCTAGACAACATAAGCAACATTCACCTCAGACACCTGGGACCACAAGGCATACAAGCACTCACTAACATATCAAACTACTGCTACTCACACAACACAATACCAGACATCTGGAAGCATGGTATCATCATCACATTCCCCAAACCTAACAAAGACCCCACGCTACCCTCCTCACACCGCCCTATCACACTCCTTTGCACCCCCTCCAAAGTCATAGAGCGCCTTGTACTACAACTGATGACACCTGACTTACCCCTTTCTCCAACACAACACGGCTTCAGGCCATTGCACTCCACAAACACTCTTCTTACAGACCTTACACAAAGAGCTTTTGACGGCATCAACTCAGCTAGACCACCACACAGATCAGTACTTGCCACACTTGACATTAGTAAAGCCTTCGATGCAATCCCCCGCCACAACCTAACAAACAAAATCTACAACACAAACATGCACAACAACACAAAAAGATGGCTGGCCAACTTCTTAGCAGGCAGATGTGCACACGTATCTTTTGCCGGTCAGTCATCTAGCATTAGAAATTTCCCAAACGGAGTCCCGCAAGGATCCGTCCTGTCGCCCGCACTCTTCAATCTGTACATGCATGATATAAATACACCAAATTCACCCCAAATAACCATAGCCTCCTACGCAGACTACATAACACTCACAAGCACGCACCAAAACCCACACGAGACAACAGCTGACTCGAGAGGAAGCGGTCCACAAGCTCCAGCTGATTCTACTTACATGGTTGCAGGCGGGAGTGAGCTATATTATATATCTTATTCATGTGTAAAGGGGACTCCAGGGATTAGGATGATCATATAAAACAAGTAAACTTCGGCTGGCAAGTGAGAAATTAGTGACTAATACTATTGGGTGTGAGTGAACAATCCGAAGAGACCGCACAATATTGTTGTTTTCGGCGCGGGAAGTTCTCGGCTCAGTATGGTGGGTAAAAGTATATGGCCTATGTAAGTATTACCCAGCACAAGAGGCAAGATATTTGGTTCCAACTTCAAGAGGAAATAGGTGGGGAAGATGGTGAATGAAGGTGACGAAGGGGGGGAGGGGTGATAAAGGCGGGAGTGACGAATCGGAGGGAGAGCCGGATTTTCCCGGTTTCATGACAACATGGACGACTGAGGACACAGGTAAATTTTGCTTCATGCTGTTGAACAAAATCAAGAACTTGGAAGACAGAGTGACCGGCTTGGAGATAGTTAAGAAGGAAATTGTTACAGAGAATGGTGAGTTGAAGAACAGGTTGGAGTCAGTGGAGAGAGAAAAGGCAGTGATAATGACTAGGCTAGACGCCAGTATCTCTGAAGGTAAAAATGCTTGGGGCATGACTAGAGACCAAGTGGTAAAAGATTTAGACAGTGTAAGGAAGGCACGTGACGAATTCAGGAAGATATTGGATGAACAGAAACAGCAAGATGTTAGGATAAAGGACCAGGTAAAAAGTATGGTTAAGCAAGGCATCCACGAAAACTCTCAGGCCATCCAGGAAGAAAGTCGTAGGGCTAACTGCCTCATAATATCAGGGGTGGAAGAAAAGGAGGAACTAGACTGGACAAAACGAAAAGAACAGGATGAAGGTCGCATCAACAAGATTCTGGAATCTATTAAAGATGAGGAGGACACCTGGAAGGAGGAAATATCAGACATGTTTAGGCTGGGAAAATATACAAAGGAATACAATAGACTGGTAAAAATCGAATTTAAGTCAAGAAGGACATGTGATGAAATCATGGCAGTAGCGGCTAGGCTAAAAGGGTTAGAGGGTAAGGACAAAATCTACATCAGGCGAGACTTACCAGAAGAAGAGAGAAAGAAGGAGGCTGAACTAGGGAAAACCGCCAAGGAGGAAAATAGCAAGAGGACAGAACAAGAAAAGAATAAGTTTTTTTACGGAGTAAGAAAGGGGAAGATTATGAAACTTTCGGTAAAAAGAAACTAAAAGTAAAAGAGGGTAGGGAACAGACCGCCGCAGTTAAGGGGCTTGGAGCAGGTAATGGGGGACTAGAAAGTATAAGGATTCTATATAGCAATGTCGATGGGCTAATCTCTAAGAAACTAGAACTAACAGACTTACTCAATACTAAGAAACCAGAAATAGTATGTCTCACTGAGACAAAACTAAGAGAAGACCTCGATATAAATTTGCTAGGATGGTCTCAATACAGGATTTGGAGGAGGGACAGAAAATTTCGACATGGAGGTGGAGTGTGCATCCTTACTAGGAAAGATTTGATTGTGTCTGAGATAAAACTGGTAACTTCAACAGCAGAAGTTTTAGCAATAGAGATGTGTGGAAACGAAAAAATAGTGGTGATAGTAGCGTATGTACCTCCCAAGACGAAGACATGGGGTAAGGAGGAGCATAGCCTAATGCGTAAGGAAACAATTAGTGTGCTAGGAAATATCTTGGCTTCAAAGAATGAAATAGTCATGTGTGGGGACTTTAACTGCAAGGAAGTGAATTGGGAAGATCTTGAAGCCGGAGCAGGGGAGGAAAGTTGGAGCTATGAATTTTTAAGTATGGCCATGGAAAATTCTATATACCAACATGTAAAAGAGTCAACAAGAGTAAGGGGAAGTGATCAACCAGCTAGATTGGACCTTCTATTCACAAGAAGGGAGGAGGAGGTTCAAAGTATTCAGTACCTATGCCCACTAGGAAAAAGCGACCATGCAGTTCTAGACATAGACTTACTATTGAAGTATAATCTACCCAAGGGAAGGGAAAAGCACAAGGAAAATCACTGGATGTATTCCAGAACCGATTTCGTAGGACTACGGGATTTTTTCAAGTCACAAAATTGGGATCAGGTGTTATCTGAAAGTGAGGTAGACAAAAAACTCAAGGCATTCATGGAGATCTATGATACTGGTATAAAAACTTTTGTCCCTAAGTACATTAATAAAAGGAAAAAAAAGTAATCGCAAAGTATGGTTTAACCGCGAATGTAGGCAAGCACAGGAAGCAAAAAACAAAGCCTGGAAAAAGATGAGAAACTGGGATTCGGAAGATAACAGGCAAAAGTATAAAGAGGAGAGAAACAAATACACAGAAATGAGGAGGAGGTCAGAGGCAAACCATGAGAAAGGGATAGTGGAGAACTATGAAAAGAATCCAAAAATGTTTTTCAAGTTTGTAAACGGCAAAAGGAAGATAAAAGCCACGATCGTTAAGATTAAAAGTGGAAACAGAATCATAGAAGAGGATACAGAGATTGCGGAAGAACTAAATAGAAATTTTGCATCAGTATTTACAAAAGAAGGAGAATTCATTGCACCAGAAACCAATGAGATAGGTACAGAGGAAATGCCGGAAGTAACATTTAACAGACCAGAGCTCATAGACAAAATGAGTAAGGTGGATCCAAACAAAGCCGCTGGACCGGACGGAGTATCAGGCTGGATTATTAAAGAAAATGCTATGGAACTGAGTATACCGTTATATGACATAATGACCAAATCATTGGACACAGGGATAGTACCTACAGAATGGAAAAGAGCAAACATTATTCCTATATTTAAGGGAGGAAGCAGAGATAAACCACTGAACTATAGACCTGTATCACTATTGAGCATCCTCATGAAGATTCTGGAAGGATTAATAAGGGACAAATGGTTGAACTACCTGGAATCCAAAAGATTAATTACTGACCGACAATTTGGATTCAGAGGTGGCAGATCATGTGTAAGCAACTTGTTGAGTTTTTACTCTAGAGTAATAGACACAGTGGACAAGAGGGAAGGATGGGTAGACTGTGCCTACCTAGACTTTAAAAAGGCATTTGACAAAGTTCCACACAAGAGATTGCTGTGGAAATTAAAACATGAGGGAAAAGTAGGAGACAAACTGCTGAAATGGATGGAGAGCTACCTTAGCGGAAGACAGATGAGAACAACAGTAAGGGGGAAATCGTCAAACTGGACTCAAATTACGAGTGGGGTACCACAAGGATCTGTTCTAGCCCCAATCATGTTTCTAATATTTGTAAATGACTTGCCTGAGGGACTAACAAGCTACATGAGTATGTTTGCGGACGATGCTAAGCTGCTTAAAATGATCAGAACCCAGGAGGATTGCCTTGAGCTCCAAGCAGATTTGCAAAAGATCCATGAATGGAGCATCAAATGGAATATGGAGTTCAATGCAGGGAAATGTAAGACTCTAGAAATGGGTAAAAGCAAGTACAGACCTAGAAAAGATTATAAACTAGGAAACGAAGTGATTCCCAAAGCAGAAAAAGAAAAAGACTTGGGGATAGAATTTAGGGATAACATGTCTCCAGAAAGCCACGTAAATAAGATAGTGAGAGAATCACTAGCATTATTGGCAAATATTAGGATGTCTTTCAATTATCTTGATGAAAACACCATGAAACAAATAATAACGGCAATAATAAGACCCAGGATGGAATATGCATCTGTAGTGTGGTCCCCTCACTTGAGAAACATATCCACAAAATTGAGAGGGTACAGAGAGCAGCTACGAGGATGATCCCAGGTTTGGAAAATTTGGAGTACCAAGAGAGGCTCGAGAGATTGAATTTACCTACACTGGAACAGAGAAGGAAACGAGGACAGCAAATTCAGATATATAAATGTGTTAGAGGTATTGACAAAATCGACCAAGAAAACTTCATAGAGAGGGATGGAGGTGAGAGGACAAGAGGTCACAGCTACAAACTAAAAGTGCTAAATAGTAAATCTGATCTGAAAAGTAAAAGATTTCCTACCAACTCGATTAGTGGGTGGAACAAATTGCCAGCCGAAGTAGTGTCTGCACCATCAGTGCATAGTTTCAAAGCACGGTATGACAAACATATCTTAGGAGGCGGGAATTAACGAGCATGCTCACTCCCGCAAATACAACTAGTGTAAGTACAGCAACAAGACTCCTTCAAGACTATCTCGACACATTACATGAATGGTGCACTACAAACAGACTCAATTTAGCCCCAGCTAAATCCACTGCAACCCTCCTCACAAGCTGGACAGGAGAGCACGATTACGTCCCGGGACTCAACATAAACAACACACCCCTAACACACACACACACACCCAAAATCCCAGGAGTAACATACGACACCCAAATGACATTCAAACAGCACACCACAAACACGAAAAAGAAACTGACACCCAGACTTAATGCCCTCAGATCACTTGCCCACACAAAATTTGGACACAACAAAGAAACCACCACCACAGTCTACAAACAATACATAAGATCAGTTATGGAATACGCAAGCCCGGCCTGGGCTTCTAACCTAGCTGAAACACATCATAAGACCTTACAGACTATTCAAAATAAATCCCTTAAAATCATCACAGGATGCACAGCTACTACACCCACAGATCACCTACATCAAGAAACCAAAGTCCTAAAATTCAAAGATCATCTAGACATGAGAGGCACTCAATTCCTGGCAGCAGCCTCCACGAATCAACACCACCCACTACACTAC
The DNA here is from genome assembly GCA_032716605.1 of Paralithodes platypus. Lineage (NCBI taxonomy): Eukaryota > Metazoa > Arthropoda > Malacostraca > Decapoda > Lithodidae > Paralithodes > Paralithodes platypus. The sequence continues at coordinate 4,402,742 of CM064548.1, read as the reverse complement.
ATGGCAACACACCCACAGACACCAAGAAATATCAAAACAACACCCAGCACACGCTATCACACACAAATACTGTCTTCTCTCCCTTCCTGCCCACCCCAAACCAACTTCCGGAAGCACATCCATACTCATATCGCTCGCCGTTCCATTCACTCACTCATAGACAACACGCAGCTGCAAGCACGACCTCCCGAAATCCATCCTTCTGAATCCTCCCTTCCTCGCGAGGACAGAGTCGACCTGGCCAGGCTGAGATGCGGACACCATCCAGCTCTTCTGAGCTATCGGAAGAGACTGGATGATTCCGTCGTCGACACCTGCCCGGGTTGTAACACAGTACCCCATACCATAAAACACATCATAGAAGACTGCATTTCACACAACCACTTACTCCAACAACACAATTTACACTATTTGAGAGCTCTGTGGGAGAGCCCGACCGTGGCCATGGCCTTCCTTAAGGACTCGGGGCTGTTCGGCCAGGCAGCTTAGGGAACAACAACAACAACAACAATGTGTTGATAAACATTAATATGTTTATAAGGAACATATAATTCATAATATTTATAGGAAAGGCCAAAGAAAACTTCATTAACCCTTGGGATCCGGGGGGCCTCATATGAAGTTTGGTATTTTCAAACTTCATAATTCAGTAGCTACTGATTGAGACCACCTAGAGCAGTCAATTTTTTTGCAAATTGTAGAAAGTTTTCCTGACTAGACTGCCGTTGAGATGACATCGCTACGTTGCGTGGTTGCCGAGTTCTGATGATTATATCGGCGACTTTTTAGCCGCGCATTTTGCCTCATATGAGGCCTCCCGGATTCCAAGGGTTAAACTGAAAGCTGTGGGCGTGCACATTTATTGAAGTCGGTAGATTGGCGGCCAGCATAGCGACACTAAAACAAGCACACGCACACCCACGTTGATGTGAATCACTAGTCCGATATTTTTGTCTGAGTAAAGATGCATTACCGGTATGTGTTTTATTGGCCAGTTGCTTGTTATATCGTAGATGTAACATACAACTGGCCTTCGTGCAACATCCTTCATGTTTCGGGTGGAAAAGGTTGCTCAAAAAGGGTAAATAAGAGCTCTATGGCACCCACCTCTAGGCGGGATATTCTGATAGAATCCAAAATGTTTAGGTTTAATGAATTCTGCCACAAATTGTTTATCTTATGGTTAATAGAGCACTTTGGATGTTAGACTTTCAGTTAAAAGAAAGTTGACCATGCTGTATGTACGTTACCTTATAAACTTCCGCAATCAGATTTCTTTATGTTAATGGGTCGGGATGGGGTCCTAGGCTAGTGTTCGATATGATTACAAAATATTCAATTTTTTTGTAAACTCGCAGCAGTCCCTGCCCCTTAACCCTCGCGAATTACAAGGGATTGCTGACTTGCTGTATGTACTGTACTTATGTATGTAATTAGTTTCCCAGACCCTTGTGCGAGAGTGTCAAGGTGACTAATCATCTAATGATTGCAATGTTAAAAACTAAGGTGTCATCAGATTGAACGTTTCAAGCTACTAAATTTATAACTATTTTAGTTAAATCTAATTAAAACTATTTTGGAGGCACTATCTGGTGATTTCAGAGTTGGGCTCTGGGAACTGCTATATGCAGATGACCTAGTATTTATCGCAGAGAGTGCGCGGGATGCCGAGGCCAAGTTCAGAAGATAGAGAGAAGGCATGGCAAGTAAAGGGTTAAGAGTTAATATAAATTAAACCAAGGTTTTACACAGTAGATTAGGGCTAGGAAAGGTGAAAAATGTGTGCATACCCAAGCGCAGTATGCAGAAAAGGGGTGGGCACAAACTCAATACAGTGAAGCATCTGCCACAGCTGGATACATCACGGGAAGTAGCGCTGCACTAGAATAAAGGGACATCTACCAAGGAAGAAGTCCGAAATTGAGAAATTTGTATGCATATTATGCAAAGGTGAGCTTGTATTCAATGACCGGCTCGAGAGTGTTAACTTTGGCAATGAGGCACTGGAGATGGTGAACAAGTTTTGCTACTTGGGTGATACCATCTCTGCTGGTGGTGGGGCTGAGGCCACCACTATCGCCAGAATATGATGCTGCTGAGGAAAGTTTAGGTTTAGAGAACTTTTACCACCACTCACCATGATAAGACTCCCTCTCCCCTTGAAGGGAAAGGTGTACGCTTCATGCATTAGAAGCGCAATGACATATGCCTCAGAAACGTGGCCTGTCAAAGCAGATGATATCAACAGAATGGAACGCAATGAAATTAGAATGGTGAGATGGATGTGTGGTGCCAAACTGCAAGATTGGGTATCAAGTGAAGAGCTAAGGAGAAGGTTAGGTATCAAGAGTATCAGTGATGAAACGCGTAATTGCAGGCTTGGATGGTTTGGACATGTGGAGGGAACCGCACCAAGGGGCGGATCAAGAAAGACATGGGATCGGACCTTGCGGTCTGATCTTAAATCAAAGAACCTGACAAATGAGGCAGCTCGTAACAGGGTTGCCTGGAACTCCGCCATTAAGACGTGAGACCGGAACCGCGCTTTGTGTGAATCACTAGGTCTTTAAATTTGTGTATGTATATTGTGTATGTATTTTAGTTGATACTCAGTTGATGGCTTTCAATAATGACCATTTCTTTTTGTTCATTCTTTCTGGTAAGTTGAGATCATTTTTGGAGGAGTGAACATTCTGTAATTTATGTTTATTTATTTTTCAGATATGTTAAAATACTTTGGTAAGAGTCAACAATCAGGTGGATATGGCCTTCATGCCACTGCATCTGTCACAAGAAGAGGTAAAGCAGAGGGTGCCATGGATTATATTAACAACCCAGTGGTAAAGCAGTCTCTTGGCAAGTGCTTCGACCTCTTTGTTATTGGGTACGTAATCACACCGAGAGCATTTGGTGCAAGACTGAGGCTAGGAGAGAGGGAGTTGGAAGTGTGGAACATGAACGATATTGAAACTGAGCCAGAGGAATCACATTCAGCAGGGAGTAGATCGTTGGATAATGTTGTTAGACCCATATTTGCTGTAGATAATGAAGCAGAGAAAAGTCAAATGAAGATGTCAAATCTGAATGGAGAATGTATTGAAACAGTGAAAATAATTACATCGCAGTCAAAGGAGAACAGATTTTGTCCTACGAGTGGCAAAGGCAGTCGGGCGCATTTGACCATCGGTTGTGCCCCGGAGATTCACGCAAAAGTAACTGGCTTCGACCTGATTAATGTTGTGTCTTTAGAACAGATGGCCAGGGAAGACGACGCCTTTGCACAGAAAGTGAAGAGATACAACATTGACGGTGGTGCATTGAGTAAATATGATGATGGTGTGTGGGTGGTGTATCCGGAGCAGGAGTTGGTGGTCAGGTCCCTCTTTTCTGGCTATTACTAAGCCTTTCAGTAAGTTGTCATCTTTTCAGTTATATTCTGGCAAACTGTAGATTTTTTTTTTTCAGTTTAGGCATGGCTGGTGGGAGATGTGTAGTTGAGATATTTTGTTTATTTATTCCCTGAGGGCCTTCCTAAGTTGAAAGATATCTTAAATGTTAGCCAAAATGAGATAATAACAACATAATATTGAAGAGGTTAACCCCTAAAGGTCGGGCAACGTCTAGAGACGTTCTTGCAGCATCCTCTGGGTATCATCCTGAGGCGTTTTGCATTCCCCCGTGAAAACACGAGTTTGGGGGACATGGTGGTACCTAGCGGTTACCTAGGTTACTAGGTCACAGCCGGAATGACAGTCCACTTCCACTCAATCACCCACAGACCATTGGAGTGAACAAGTAAAATCTATATTATAGGAGTGAAACAGGGAGGAGCTAAAGAGACTTTCCTCACACCAGATAGGGTTAAGGTGTCATATAAATTAATTCATTCATTCATAGTTCCTTTTCAAATATTTACACCAAAGTTGAGCCAAATATATTCCAAATTCTTCTATTTAAATTATCAGTACCTGTATTTTTATTCTATGGGTGACAATATATTTAGCTTTTCAAGTTAGCATGTTTTGCCAAACACAGTTCATACAAGTAATTTTCTAAAGGATATTCTTTTATTTATTTTGTACTCTTATTATATTTATTATTGCCACTCCCAGCAATGGGGTATGTGTCTGAGTATATACTGTACATACATACAACCATTTATTTCTTAACCCATCCAGCCTGGGCGTACTGTTAAAAGTACGCTCTAACATTGCCCTATGGGGCCTTAGCGAGTTCTCAATCCACGAAATCACTAATACGCGAGCAGGGGGTTCAAAATTCCCTACAACTTACAAAACGCGGGGATTTACTCACAATAAGCTAATTGAGAGCCGAAATGGGGACAATGCCGCTGTTTTCACCTAATACATTAGGCCACACACCATTCCGCGAGCCACAGACACTGTGAAAATGAGAACAAACCTTCCTCTTGAGAATTTTGAAGACTACAACTCATTACATTAAGTGGTTCTTGTAGGATGATGTATAGAAGAGAGGTATCTCTGCCTCGAGAATTGATGAACGTTTCTTCTTTTGGGGCTAAGGGGCTTGCCTGTAGACTGCTGACGACCTTCTTCTTTTTCTTCTTCTTCTATCGTAGCTCTGATCGAACGTTTGCCCACACTAGGAATTCATGTTGTAAACACTGGTGCAACTTTCAACTCTCAATGCTGTTGATAGACGATTTTCGTCAATAATCATCATGCCACGAGAGCACAATCTTATAAGTCACAATATGAATATATTGCGATTTTATGAAGGCCTTCGATAAGGTCCCACATAAAAGGTTAATAGAGAAAGTTAGAAGCTATAATATAGGGGAGAAATGTGTGAAATGGATAGAAGCCTTCCTCAAAGATCGGAGACAGAGGGTACTGGTGAATGGAATAGGCTCGGGGTGGAGGGAAATTACAAGTGGGGTACCTCAGGGATCTGTGTTGGGACCACTACTGTTCGTTATATTTATCAACGACTTACCTGAAGTTATAACTAATGAAAGTGAGGTATACCTGTATGCGGATGACACTAAGCTGTATAGAAGAGTAAGGAGTAAGGAAGATGTGGGTTTGCTTCAAGGAGATGTGGAGGCCATGAAGGGATGGTCTGAGCATTGGTTAATGCCTTTTCATCCAAAAAAATGCAAGTACATGCGGATTGGGACTAGCAAGATAGACAAGGTAGGATACAGTATGTATGAAGCGATGGAGGAAGTGAATGCAGAAAAGGATATAGGAGTAGTGATAGACAATAAGTTAAATTTTTCAGAACATTTAGCGGAAAAGATAAACAAAGCCAATAGAATTGTAGGGCTGATAAGGAGGACATTTGTGTCACTTGACGAAGAAATCTTCAGGAATCTCTATACAGCGCTGGTTAGGCCGCACCTGGAATATTCGAACCAGGTGTGGGCTCCATATATGGTAAAGGATATAGAAGCAGAGGAGAGCTAGCAAGCTAGTACCAACGTTGAAGAACGCGGGCTATGAGCAGAGGTTGAGGACACTGGCATATAGGAGAAAGAGGGGATATGATAGAGACTTTTAAGATAGTGTCAGGAAAGTATGATGAGGATGTGTGTGAAGGTATCTTCTTGATGCGGGAGGGAACAAGAACAAGAGGACACTCTAAGAAAATTTACAAAGAAAGAAATAGGCTTGAAAAGGCAAAGAACTCATTTTGTGATAGAGTGGTACATGAGTAGAACGCACTGCCCCAGTATGTAGTCGATTCCGAATCAATAAGGGAGTTTGAAAGTAATCTTGATAAAGCATGGGGAAGACAAGATTTGAAGTTTGATTGTAAAGCAAAAATACAGAATAGTAAACATTTTGCGTCTGCTACCGCCGCCGCCAACACCGTGAACGACCGCAGCAGTGCAAGTACTGGTACTGAGCTGGATACACAGGCCTAGTTTGCCTTTTTCCAAAGGACCTACTGTAAGAAACTGTAAGAAATGAAGGTGGAGGTGAATGACGAGGATGATCCTGGGGCCGGGGCTGGGACCGGGGCAGCATAGTATGGCTGTTGATCCCTGCCACTCCGCCACGGAAGTACAGCAGTATAGGCTATCTAGCCTTCCTACTGTTAATTTTAAGGTAAGTTATTATATTATTGTATTATAAACTGTCTTGATAGCGGAATTTCGATGTGAGTATCTTAGGTTCGAGTCCTTGGAGTGCCACATGTATTTTTTTATTTCTTTAATTGAGTTTAGAGGTGAAGTTGGTTGGTGGAAAAAACATAATAATTATTATTATACAATAATGCTTATGTACATGTAATTCAATTGAAGGGGTAGAAATAGGCTAAAAACTAATTCTCGAAGCAGGTACTGCCCATATGTAATTATTCCCATAAGGTGTGTTATTCCTAATACGAGATTTCCTAATACACCAGGCCTCTTGTCGCCCATATTCTCGCGTATTGAGAGGATAGACTGTATTTGTATACACGTCCTTTGGCAGAGTTTCCTTGCCCCTGCTCTTTTCTTCTTATCACATCTTTTTTCATGTCAAAAGTAATTGATTTCCGCTTCCCTGAGTGTCGGCCCGGCATTGTGGCTGAGAATCAAGAGGGTGCTCTCTCTTGATATCGCAAACCCGAGAATGCAAGATAGCGACACACAATACGGGGCATAAAATGGCTGATCGCACTACAAATTTTGGCCGCATTAATAGAAAACTCATCGGATTTCACATACTGTATATTGCCACCCGACTTGCACTGGCAGATCATATTCGCATTGATTGATAATTTTGTGTTTAATATTTTTCATTGCTTGCACTAATCGAGAATCACACCGTTTGAACTGGCTTTGTACGGGACCCGACTGTACTTCAAGATTCACATGATGAGGCCATAGCACACCTATCATTTGATCTTTCAACTATTTTTAATTAGGGCAGAGATAATCTTGTTGCTTTCACTGCTTCCAAAATCCAATTTCTCCATTATCTACCCATCACAATCTTTCACATTACTATCCCTTACTCTTCAATAACACACAAATCAACCCTTCGTCCTTACTCAATAGTGTAGGTGTCTTTTTTTTCCCCTCTGACCTTTCTTAGAAGTACCGGTACCATAATCCCAATTTTGTTAAAACAATATTTTTTAATATTCCAACTACTCCCTCTCGGGCATAGGCTGATAGCCTTTTACACTCTATGGTGAGGCCCGTGAGGTCTTGTTCCAGTCTAGTGAGTGAGACATGCGTAGCACCCACTCACGGCTCGAACCCAACTCCATCTCTGAAGCTGCTTCGCCCCTGCGCTTCACAGTCTCACTCCCTAGGCTCGGACCCTCACTCTCAGAACGCCACCTATTGAGCAATTAACTCACTAGGCATTGCCCCCCTGTAGCTTATTTTGAATATGGGAATATTCATACAGTGCTATTTAATCAGGGAACAATGAGGGTATTTATTTGGCATTTCGGTGTGCTGTGGTAATGCACTGATACTCTAGGTACAGCACAAATTCCATCCCAATAATATCTTCCCATTGACATATTGGGATTCGAACCCGGGTCCATTGGATTACTAGTCCAGTGGCAAGACCACTCTGCCACACCTCCCCTATACAGTACCTCCACACAATATCTTGCCCTATACAGGGATACTGTGCTCCCATGTGTCGATTACTGTTCACATGTGCGGCGAAGTACAGGACTTTCGGTACAGGTAGCTTTGCCTTTTGTCTCCTTCTATAGTTGGGGTCTTAGTAAATCGATTATCTATAAAAAAAAATGACCAAACAATGCACAAGACTTGATTATGAATACAGTACCTTTATTTATTAACCTATATTTTTAGATCATTCAGAGTCATGGATTAGGGTTAAGTAGGTATTTATCTTTAAAACTGTACCTGATTGATAAAATACTGTAATACAATTGCATTATTTTCTAACATAGATTTATTGTGTGATAATAATTATACTGTATATATATATTTTTTTTTTCATATTTCTTTAATTTGTATGGTCTAATTGTATGGTATTGTATGGTAATTATATTGTATGGTCTAATGTGTATGGTATTGTATGGTCTAATGTGTATGGTCTATGTGTATGGTCTAATTGTATGGTATTGTATGGTCTATGCCTTAGTAAAGCCAGTATCACACAAGCACTTTTTCCCTAAACATCTTCAACACTGGTCTGGCAGCTTATGGGGTATATTTGTAATACTTTACTGTCACTTCTCTCTCTATCTATAATCTCATAAGGGAGCCCACCTCGCTTTTTCTCTCTTTCTCTCCCTCTCTCTTTGGCTTTTATCCATTTGGCCCCATTCAGCCTACTGTTTTAAGACGTTTACCCCATCCAGGTGTTAATATTTTCCTGGCGAGCGTAAGCAAGCCAGCATATATATATATTTTTGTTTTGACAGGAAGCTAAATTTGTAAATTTTTCGATAGAAAAATTTCTCCGGCGAAGCCAGATTTCTCCATACAATGCTGGCTCGCTATCGCTCACCAGGAAGAAATCAACACCTGGATGGGGATAAACGTCTTAAAACAGTTGGCTGAATGGGGCCGAATGGATACAAGCCAGGGAAAGAGAGAAAAGGAGAGAAAGATAAAACAAAGCCGGTGACCCCCCTTAAATTTACCGGTACAGTACAGTACTGTATATCTATAATCTAGTTTCCGATACCATGGCACAAGATCCCAGAAATATTGCCGGAAAATTATTGCTGACCATCGAAAGTTGACAGTAAAAGCTTGTGTGTGATACCTTCTTAACCCCTTCACCACCAATACATCATTTTCATCATATTCTGGTTACCATTAGACGATTTTCTTTAGTTTATAATCTACCTCTATGACTCACAAGGCTTAATATGATCTCAACAAATCCTCTGAATAATTTTTTTTTTTTTATATAGGCTAGGCCTACTGTAATCTAATTTTTTTTTTTTTTTTTTACATAGTCCTTCAAAAACTGCATATAATCATCTAAATGTAGCCAGAAGGAAAGGTAAAAAAACGTCATGGTGCTGAAGGGGTTAAGACTGCTATACTATACCGGTATATAATTTATGAGCACAAAGCCATGGATGACTCAATAATTTTAACATTTATTAATGGTTGTCTATTGTATAAGTTTTTTATAGCATGTAAGAATGTCTTGTTCAATGGAAGTTGATAATTCCTAATCTTTTTATTTTTTTGTTTACAGTACTTTTACTTCATCAATGTATGTATTCTGTACAGTAAAGTGTATATTATATACTGTAGCCTATATACTGTATATATATATGTATATATATATATAATTAGAGATGGAACGAATATCAATTTTCACTATTTGCGAATACGAATGCGAATTTTTGTTGGTAATATTCGCGAATTCGAATACGAATAGCGAATATTTCAATCTTTCATAAAGGATGAAATTTTCATCCTTCAAGAACTGGTAATTCTTTTTATATCACCAACAAACGTTAATTAAATTACTGTACTATGAAATTAATTACCGGAAGCTAATGACGATGTGAATGTGTAATTTCTTCTATTAACTGTCTTCGTGGTGCGATGTATAAGGTGTTGATTTTCGGTGTGAGCATCCTGGGTTCGAGTCCACGGACTGCCACATGTGTGTGTAAATTTCATTAATCGATTTTAGGAGTATGGTTGGTTGTTGGAAGGAACATAATAATATCATAAATGAACTGTATGAATTAATTTTGAATATATTGTAAGAGTTGTGGGTGCTTGTTGCTAAGATGATTTCTCAACCCCGACGTGAATTTTCCTTTCCGAGAAAATTTATTATTGCAAAGCTTACCGTATATAGTAATACCGGCGTATGAGACGCTCCAGGGTATACAGTTACAGTTTAATGGATTTTTCTTTGGCTTTTACTATTACAGTATAAATATTATTTGGTAAAATTAAATTCACTTCCATAGAGTATAATTATAATAACATTTTATTGCATACAGAAATAACTCGGGTTTAGACTCCCTACTGATATGGCCGACATAGCCACACAAGAACACACACACACACACACACACACACACACACACACACACACACACACACACACACACACACACATTGGATAAATGTAGAGAGAGAGACAGGACAACACGAGCTTAGGCTCAAATCCTGTATACTACAATTAGGTGAGTACAATTAGGTGAGTACACACACACACACACACACACACACACACACACACACACACACACACACACACACACACACACACACACAGGACTCAAATTACGAGTGGAGTACCACAAGGATCTGTCATAGCCCCAATCATGTTTCTAATATTTGTAAATGACTTACCTGAGGGACTAACAAGCTACATGAGCATGTTTGCGGACGATGCTAAGCTGCTTAAAACGATCAGAACCCAGGAGGATTGCCTTGAGCTCCAAGCAGATTTACAAAAGATCCATGAATGGAGCATCAAATGGAATATGGAGTTCAATGCAGGGAAATGTAAGACTCTAGAAATGGGTAAAAGCAAGTACAGTAAACCCTCGCTCTTTCGGACTAATTGGGGGAGACCCCTGTCCGAAAGAGTCAAAAGTCCGAAAGGGCCGAGTCCGAACTCACACTTCAGCCATTCGGACTTGTCCGAATGTCTGACACACATATTGTGTCTATGTGAAACTAAACTAAATAAAGGGATAAGTTTGGAGGGAATGGGATGGAACAACTATAATATCTGGAGAAGGGATAGAGAAGACAAGATGGGGGGAGGGGTGCTAATTCTTACACATAATAAATTGAAAACAAGAATGATTGATCTGAATAATAGTAAAGCGGAAATATTAGCAGTAGAATTGACAGATGATGACAATCAAAAGGCGGATATTGTAGTGGCCTACATGCCGCCCTACACAGGGGCTTGGGAAGAGGAGGAATACAAATTTATCAAAGATGAGATGATTATTTGTATTGAAAAATTAACTCGTAGAAACAATGAATTAATTATAGTAAGGGACTTCAACTGTAAAGAGGTGGATTGGGAGCAGAGAGAAGCTGGTAGCAACGTGAACTCGTGGGGGTATAGGCTACTGGATATGGTAACAGAAAATTTATTAGTGCAAAATATAAAGGAAAATACAAGAAGGGGAAATGATGAAGCATCCAGATTGGACCTAATGTTTACTAGAGACCCAGATGTAATTTCTGATATAAAATACTTACCACCTTTAGGCAAGAGCGATCACGTTGTAATGGATATAGAAATCCTATTGGGTTATTCCAATATGGAGGAGAGGGAGGAGCACAAGGAAACTAGGTTTGACTATGCAAAAGGAGACTACCAATCACTGAGACAATACTTTAGAGATGTTGACTGGAGTGAAATACATCAGAGAAATAGTGTAGACGAGAAGTATGGAGTATTTAAAACAATATATGAAGAAGGAGTTAATAAATATGTCCCTAAACAAGGTAATAGGTCAGCGAAGGAAAAGGATTGGTTTAATGAAAAATGTAGGAAAGCCAAGGAAAAGAGAGACCAAGCATGGAAGGCAGCTAGAAAAAGGTGTAATAGAGAAACTTGGAACAGATACAAGAGATTAAGAAATGTATATGCTGCAATCAGGAGACAAGAAGCCAGAGAATATGAGAAGAACATTGTGAAAAAATGTAAGAGTGATCCTAAGCTGTTCTATAGGTTTATAAATAGTAAAATGAAGGTAAGGGATAGAATAGTCAGGTTGAAGGTTGAGGGGACCACTTATGATGACGACCAGAATATGTGTGAAATTATGAACAATACACTACACTCAGTATATACTAAAGATGATAACTTTGAAGAAGTACCGGTAGGTGAAATTGGTGATAAACTGGGAGAGATTAATTTTCTCCCAGAGGAGCTAGTAGAAATAATGAAAGGACTAGATGTGAAAAAAGCAGTGGGACCTGACAATGTAGCGGGATGGATTTTGAAAGAATGTGCTGACGAACTAGTGAAACCCTTATATGAGATAATGAAATACTCTCTGGAAGTGGGAAATTACCAATGGACTGGAAGAGAGCCAACATTGTACCGATTTATAAAGGTGGGAACAGGGAACATCCATTGAATTATCGACCTGTGTCACTTACTAGTATAGTGTGCAAAATCTGTGAGAAAATAATTAAGAAAAGATGGATGATTTACTTGGAAAAGAATAATCTACTATCTAACAGGCAATTTGGATTCAGGGAGGGTACCTCATGTGTTACAAATCTACTCAGTTTTTTATGACAGAGTGGTTGACATATTACAAGAGAGAGATGGATGGGTGGATTGCGTATATATTGACATGAAGAAAGCTTTTGACAGAGTATCGCATAGCAGGCTGAAGTGGAAATTAAAAGAGTATGGAGGGATTCAGGGTAGTTTGTTAAATTGGATGGAGGACTATCTTTCAGGGAGACAGATGAGGACTACTATCAGAGATAAATTTTCTACGTGGAAAGATGTCACAAGTGGAGTTCCGCAGGGAGCGGTGCTGGCTCCCATAATGTTTCTAATATACATTAACGACATGCCAAAGGATATAAATGCATATATGAATATGTTTGCAGATGATGCCAAGATCATGAAGCGTATAGAAGATGAAAACAGTGGTAGGGAATTACAGAGGGATTTGGATAGGATAGATCAATGGAGCAAGAAGTGGAAAATGGAATTTAACACAAATAAATGTCATGTAGTGGAAATGGGAGTAAGTAAAAGAAGGCCTCATACGGAATATAAGTTAGGAGAAAACACTATTAACCCATCAGAGAAAGAAAAGGACTTAGGGATAACTGTTAGGAGTGATCTTTCACCTGAGAATCATATTAATAAGATAGTGGGAGAAACATATGGACTGCTAAACAGAATAAAAATAGCCTTTAACTATATAAACGAGGAGATGCTGGAGAAAATAATAAAAACATTGGTGAGACCAAGACTGGAGTATGCGGCAGTGGTGTGGGCACCACATCTAAAAAAGCATATAAAGAAGCTGGAGAAGGTTCAGAGAGCTGCAACTAGGATGATACCAGAACTGAGAGAATTACCATATGAGGAGAGATTAAAGAAATTAGATTTACCATCTCTAATGGATAGGAGGGAGAGAGGCGATATGATTATGATGTACAAATGTGTGAGAGGACTCGAAAAGGTGGACAAGAAGGGTTATATTGTGAAAGATAATGGTAGAACTAGGGGGCATAGATATAAACTAATGAAAGGAAGATGTAAAGGAGATGTGAGAAAGTATAGTTTCCCTTACAGAAGTATAAGTAAGTGGAATCAGTTGGAAGAGGAAGTGGTGTGTGCCAAAAACATTCATATTTTTAAGGCAAAGTTAGATAATTGTAACTCAGGAAGCGGGACAATACGAGCCTAAAAAGCTCAACTCCTGTATACTACAAATAGGTAAATACACACCCCCCCCCCCACCCCTCCCCTCCCCTCCCCTCCCCTCCCCTCCCCTCCCCCCCCCTCCCCTCCCCTCCCCTCCCCTCCCCTCTCCCCTCCCCTCCCCTCCCTCCCCTCCCTCCCCTCCCCCCTCCCCTCTCTCCCCTCTCTCTCTCTCTCTCTCTCTCTCTCTCTCTCTCTCTCTCTCTCTCTCTCTCTCTCTCTCTCTCTCCGCCGACCTCCGCCGACCTCCGAGCTGTCAACACCTCGCAGCTGCTCTCCGATAATGAGTTACCTTGTGTGAAGTTGATAGGAGTGTCTAAGTGTTGTCCCGGAAATTTATATGTGCATTTCATAAGTAATTAGGTGTAATTGGATATTCCAAGTAATTGAAAATATGGATTAAGTAAAACAGTTCCTGGAGTGAGATGGGATAGTGGGGCGATTGTTGTTTTAGGCTAGCAGACGACCACCTCGCGATGGCGGAAAGGCGTGAAAGCCTAGCTGGGGATGAGGAGGAATACGAATTTGAAGGCTTTATCACCGAGGACAAGGATGATCAGTTGGCAAGTATGAAAAAAACAATTGATGGGTCTTGTGAGATGGAGGGGAGTGATGGAAAATTGGAGGAAGGAGTTAGGGGCTTAAGTAGAAGTTTTGTCTGATATGTGTGGCGTTATTAGCGGGATGGATAGGCCTAGGCCAGTAAGTGACAGCCTAGAGGCAGTGATGGTCAGAGTAGACGAGTTAGCGGCGGAAAATGTGGCACTCAAGGCCCAGCTTAGGAATATGAGGGCCACCTGAGTGAGGAAGTAAAAGGAATTAGTGAGGTAAAAAATGAGTGGACAAGGGTAGAGAGTGCCACGATGGTAGCCCTTGAAGAAATTGTGAAGGAGCAGAAGGAAGAGAGAAAAAAGGAAAAGAAAGAGTTTGAAAAAAATGTAGTGCAAGTTTTAAAGAAGAAAGAGAAGGTAGTGAGAGAGACAATAGATAGAGGTAAGTGTGTAGTAATCTTTGGAGATGTGGAAGAGCACTTGGCAGATATGAAGGTAAGAAAGGAAAGGGATGTTGTGAAAGTCAAGGGGATACTGGATTACTTAGACGAGGGTTATGGATGGGTAAAAGAACTGGAGGAGGTGAGAAGGTTAGGAAAATATAAGAAGGGCGAGATGAGACCACTAAGAGTGGAACTAAAGTTTAGATCAACAGCAGAAGCAGGCTACCAATGTGAGCTGGAAATTAAATTCGACAGAGCTGAATCATATAAGGGTAAAAAAGGACCTAAGTGTAGAAGAACGAGAACAGTTAAGGGAACTCCAAGCTAAGGCTGATGAAGAGAATGGAAAGTTGTCTGAAGAGTAAAAGAAGATTTTTTTTTAGAGAATAAGGGAAGGGCAAGTAAGGAAGTGGTACATCAGGAGCCACCAAGAACCGAAAGTAAGAGGAGTGATAGGGAAAGAGACAGAGAGACAAGTACGAAGTCAAAGCAAGGAGACGGAGCGAGAGATAATGCAGGGAGCAGGGGACCGGAGAGAGAGCCAGGATATGGTGGAGAAGGTGGAACAGAGGGAGAGAGAGGGGGTATGGGAGGTTGTGGAGGGAGGGAGGAGGAGAATAGAATTAGCAGAGGAGGTGGAACTAGGTCAGGGAAGGGATGGAGGAGGAGGTGAACCTGGTAGGAGGCAGAGAGGGAAGAGAAACAAGGAGGTGGATTCAAATATACTGTGCTACTACACTAATATAGATGGAATAAACAGTAAAAAGGTAGAGTTAGACGATATATTAAGAAAAGATAAACCACAGATAGTCTGTTTGACGGAGACAAAGCTGAACCAGGAATTTGACAGCAACATAGTGTTTAGTGAAGGATATAATATATGGAGATATGATAGAAAGGGTAAAAGGGGAGGTGGAGTGGCAGTATTAGTTAAGAACCCTATGACAAAGCACGTGGAGTTAAATAATGACAAGGCAGAAATAATGGCAGTTGAACTCAATGATATAGAAGGAAAAAAGCTAGACATAGCAGTAGCTTACATGCCACCAAAGACCAGAGCATGGAGGGAGTTGGAGTTTGAGGAGATGGTCGAGGATATAATTCAGTCGTTGAGAAGATTGCTTTTAAGGAAGAATCGATTGATCTTGGTAGGAGATTTCAACTGTAGTGAGGTTGATTGGAAATCGGGAGATGCAGGGCCAAATCAGAGATCTTGGGGAAGTCGGCTAGTGGAGTTGGTTACGGAAAATGTACTTGCACAACATGTGAAGGAAAATACAAGAATGAGGGGTAATAACGAACCTTCTAAACTCGATCTGATTTTTACAAAAGATCCTCACGAAATTAGTGATATAAACTATCTATGTCCTGTAGGTAAAAGTGATCACCTATTACTAAAATGGAAGTTGACCTCGAGTAATGCCAATAGATTAGACAATAGCTACATAAATGACAGATTAAATTATAGTAAAGCTGATTATGTACCCTTGAAAAGATATTTAGAGGGAGTAGATTGGGATCTTATTTTGAAGGAACAGGACGTACAAGGTAAATATAGTAGATTCCTCGAAATTTATAGAGTAGGAACCAATCTGTTTGTCCCAAGATATAAAACTGGAAATTTTACTAAGCAGAAAGATTGGTTTAATTTGAAATGCAAAAGAGCTTTGGGTAGGCGTGATGCAGCTTGGGCTAGATTAAGAAGAAGGAACACTGAGAGTAATCGGAATAAATATAAACAGGAGAGGAATAGATATGTTAACATAATTAGGCAAGTTAAAATGAACTATGAGAAGAACATAGTAAATAAATGTGAAAGTGACCCTAGATTATTTTATAAATATATAAACAGTAAGTTGAAGGTAAAGAAACAAATTACTAAATTAAGAGTTGATGCTAGGACGTATGAAAATGTATCGGACATGTGTGAGGTAATGAATAACAAATTGGGGTCAGTTTTTACTAGAGAGGAAGGTTTTGACGAACCACAGGCGGGAGTACTGGAGAGTGGTCTTAGTAAGATTGAAATAACTAGAGATGAGCTGTTATCTGCGATGAGAGGACTAGAAGTAAGGAAAGCTATGGGACCGGATGAAGTGTCTGCCTGGGTTTTAAAGGAGTATGCAGAGCAATTAGTGGAGCCAGTGAGGGACATAATTCAAGCTTCCTTAGATAAAGGACAGGTTCCTGTTGAATGGAAAAGAGCTAATATCATTCCGATATATAAGAATGGAAACCCTGAGGACCCTCTAAACTATAGACCAGTTTCACTTACTAGTATTGTATGCAAGATTTGTGAAAAGCTAATTAGGAAGAGATGGATGAAAATGTTGGAGAGAAAGAAGATAATAACCCCAAAGCAATTTGGATTCAGAGAAGGGACATCTTGTGTTACCAGTTTGCTATGTTATTACAGTAGGGTGATAGATGTACTCCAAGAAAGAGGCGGATGGGTGGACTGCGTCTACTTAGACCTTTCCAAAGCATTCGATAAGGTACCACATAAGAGATTGTTATCTAAGCTTGAGACGCTAGGATGTGTCAGGGGGAGTTTGCTGAAATGGATGGAGAGCTATTTAACAGATAGGGAAATGAGGACCAACATTAGAGGAACTTACTCATCGTGGCGGAAAGTTGAGAGTGGTGTGCCGCAGGGATCTGTGTTGGCACCTCTCATGTTCCTTATGTACGTGAATGACCTGCCGATAGGCATAAACTCCTACATGTCAATGTTTGCAGATGACGTAAAAATTATGAGACAAATAACAAATAAAAGTAGTTGTGAGGAGCTGCAAGGGGATTTAGATAAAATATACGAATGGAGCACCAAGTGGAAAATGAAATTTAATATAAGTAAATGCCATGTGTTAAATATGGGAAGAAGTGTGAATAGACCAAATTGGGAGTACAGGATGGGATATAATATAATTAGCAAGGCCGAAAAAGAAAAGGATTTAGGGTTGATTATACAAGATAACTTGTCGCCAGAGAAACATATTAACAAGCTCTTTAGCGGAATGTATGCAATGGCCAGGAATATGAAAGTTGCTCTGAACTACTTGGATGAGACCATGGTAGCGAAAATTATGAAGAGTATGATTAGACCAAGATTGGAGTATGCAGCAGTGGTGTGGTCCCCGCATCTAAAGAAGCATATTCACAAGTTAGAAAGAATCCAGAGAGCAGTTACTAGATTGGTTCCAAGTCTCAGAGAACTGCCATATGAAGGGAGGCTAGACAAATTAAATATACCGAGTCTAAAAGAGAGGAGAGAGAGGGGAGACATGATAATGATGTACAAATGCACCCGGGGGCTGGAGAGGCTGGATAGGGAGGATATATTAATTATGGATACAGGAATAACTAGAGGCCACAGCTACAAAGTAAAAAGACCTACCTGCAAGAATGATATCAGGAAGTTTAGCTTCCCCTATAGATGTATTGACAAATGGAATGGGTTGTTGTTGTTGTTCTTCCCCAGGCTGCCTGGCCGAACAGCCCCAAGGTCCCGAGCAAGGCCAAGGCCATAGAGCGCCCCCACAAAACCCTCCCTGCTTACCACTAACAAAACCCAGGTGACCGAAGCCACTCTAAGGCAGGGAGCTGAGGAGGGCGAATGGAATGGGTTGGAGGAGGAGGTGGTAGGGGCAAGGAACATCCATATTTTCAAGAAAAAATTGGATAAAAAGTAGACTGAGAGACGGGACAACACGAGCTTAGCTCAACTCCTGTAAACTACAATTAGGTAAATACAAATAGGTAAATACACACACACACACACACACACACACACACACACACACACACACACACACACACACACACACACACACACACACACACGTACGTACGTACGTACGTTTCGGAAATGGTACCGGTACACTGATTTTTCATTTGAACTTATAACTCGTTTTATATAAGTTAATTATGAAATATTATAAAGAATTAAAGTAAGTATATAAGAGATATATAGTACTTATGATTACATTATCGTATTTCGACGATTTCGCCGATTTCGGTCACTCAGAAAATCAGGTGATGAATCTTGGCGCTCCAAATTCACATACATTGAAAGTATATTCGTCGTATAAGACCACCCATGGTTTTGGAGGGTTTATTTAAGGCTTAGAAATGTGTCTTATACACCGGTATATACGGTACACTTCATTCCACTTTAGCGGCTCCAACGCACATCTACACTGTTATTTATTCGTTTGTGTTAACTTTAAAATTTAATATTTTACATTTTTGTATATCTTCTATTGGTTTCGTGAAAATATTTGCATGTTTGCAAATAGCTATGAATGGAAATGCGAATACGAATACGAATATTGAAAAACATAGCGAATATTCGCACATACGAATACAAAATGAATATTCGGTCCATGTCTAATATATATACTGTATATATATATATATATATATACATATATATATATATATATATATATATATATATATATATATATATATATACAGTATACAGTATATATACTGTATATACAGTAAAAGTGCGATAATCCGATGACCGATAATTGGAATCTCCTAATAGTCCAAATTTTTGAAAATGAGGCCAAACCCGAATTCACCTGATAGTCCGAATTTCAAAAAGTCCCAAAGTCCCCTTTTAGAGGCATTAGGCCACCCAAAAAACACATAATGGTACACACATATCATATGTTAATGAAATCACTTTAAAAGTTTACCATTATGTCATATTGGATGTATAGCGTTATATTGTGCATATGCATAGCCTATATTGTGTTCAGGTTTTCGTCAGGCCATTAATACACAGGTTCATAGGGGTAAATTCCAATAATCTGAAAAATCCGGTAATCGGAACGAGGCCCGGTCCCCTGCTATTCGGATTACAGGACTTTTACTGTATATATATATATATATATATAAGGGTCATAATCCACTTAATGGAAATTGGCACTGGGGAGTGGGTCAGTGGAGGCATGTCTGGGAGCCTGGAGGCAGTTTTCTGCCATGTCCAGCCCTTTTGGGGTGCTTCCTCTGGAAGCGGAGTGTCAGTTTGATGATGATGATGATATATATTAAGTGATCATATGTATGTATTTCTTTTGTCAGTCAGTGAGTAACCAGTCAGTCAGCAATTATGACTAAAGCCAATTTAGTTTAGTTATGAGCTCAGGACACTGAGCTAAACAAAAGGTAGATTTACAAAAGTGCCTTTTCCCGTGAAATATTTCTGCAACTCTATTCTGTTAGCTTCTGAAGTATATTTGTATGCACATTTTGGTATCTATGATAATCTACTTGGTACTTCAGTCTAGTTTCCAATAGACATACAAATTAGTCTCAAAATATAGCCAGCAAATGTAGTGGATCAATAGTTATTAGAAAAATCTTTAAAGTTAATTAAGTTAAACCACCTTTATTATTATTATTATTATTATTATTATTATTATTATTATATGAGATGCCGAAGTCTCCAACCAGGGTGCTGAAACACCATCAAGATGAATCCTCACAAAACACCCGGAGGCACTGGAGAGAGACTACGGCAACTTAGGAAAAAATAAAAACATATACTGTATACTGCACATACTGTATACACATATTAAACACAGATAACATAATTATGCAGTGGAGGATATCAAGTATAAATATAATACAATAAAATAGAATAAAATAAGTTTAAAAATTAGAATTAATGCTGCAAAAAAGCATTAACTCTAGACTTAAAAATGGAGATATGAGCTGAATTGACTAGCTCATTTGGCAACTTATTCCACAAGTCAACCATGGCTGGCACAAAACACCGTGAAAACTGTGTAGTAGAAAAATTAACACGGCTCATGGCAAGATCATTAAGATTGCTTGTGAATCTAGTTGCACGAGCCCGGACATAGGGCCCAGGCAGAACCCCATGTAAGGGATGCTGAGGGTTGTTAATAACTTTAAATAAAAGACTAAGGGCACCAAATTTACGTCGATGACACAGATCAAGAGACAAATGAGGTAGAATAAAACTGATGGAATTTAGCGACCTGTCAAGCAACTTGAGATGGCAGTCAGCTGCTGACAACCAGACAGGTGAGCAGTACTCGAAATGTGGCAAAATAAAAGCATAAAAAGACTTGATAACTGTGGCGTCACAAGCAAATGTTTTATAAACCTTGCGAAGCAGACCAATGTTTTGGGAAATGGAAGAGGAGAAAGAACGAATATGCTTTTCAAAAGTAAGTTTGGGATCAAGAGTAACTCCTAACAAACGCAGAGTATCCACATTCTCAATTTGCTCGCCAGAAACTTGTAGATAAGGATGGGGAGGATCCAAGGTACGAGATCTGCTGATGATAATGGAGTGTGTTTTACTAGCAAAACAAATCTGTCGAAAGGAGGTAACACCTTCATTTGTTATTGTAGCCACATCAATTATGCTGTAGCATGCTTTGTGTTAAATTTCATTAACTGAGTGAGCCTTAATTGGTATGACTTTTAAATGCTCAAAACATATTGGTTTCACCTTACCTGCTACAGAATTTTCAAAGGAAAGTTAAGCCATTGAAGTTCAATGTACTGTTTTGTAGTTTATTATGAAGATTTAAATGTCTTGATGGCACAATGGTTAGAGTGTGTTAGTTCTGTATGTGGTGTCCTGGGTTCGAATCCCGGGAGGATCAAGGTACATTATAGGTAATTTAGATGTTTTGGAAAGATGTCTGGTGTGCTTGTTAAGTGTAGTGAAATTACTGTAATAGGAGGAGGAGGTGTTTGTGAGAGTTGGCTGGATAACTCTTTATGTAGGTGATGCACAAATAGAAACGGGTAAACCAGGCAAGTGATACAGGATTTCCAGCAACTCCTTATCATATACCTAAGTGGCTTCCCTTGGGTACTTCCCTGCTCGATTGGTGCCTACAATCTCCCCCCCAGGTTAGAGGGTGACTGGGAACTACTTAGACTTGAGGTAAAGCACTTCATCTCTTCTAGGATATTGGTGATCCAGTGAATCCAGTGGTACAATTGAAAACAAAAAAATATTTTGTAGCTTAACTCCCAACCCACAGGGGGGGGGGGTATCGTGGTAGTGCCTGGCGGGCATATTTACCGAAAATGAGCATCATTCCATGCTCTTTTTCATGCATAAGCAAGAGCCAGAGAGTAATACATTTATATATCCGTGAAAGGGCGAAAAACAAGCTTTCCAATGACATCTGAATCACCCATTTATGACAACGGGTTCTCTTGCAACGATCGTGCAACTGGAAGTGAAAATATCCTAAAAGTAGGTAATTTCCCCGGGTTTATCCTAATTTTGAGAGATACGGAGGTTGAAGATCGATACAGTAGGTCTCAGTGAGGGTCCCACTGCTACCGCGAGCGGACCGAGCCCGCCTGTTGTCCTTGCAATGCTCGCTCTCTCTCTCATCGCTCAGAATGGCCTCAAAAAGGCACGAGTCATATGACGGGCACCGCGGGGGTGGCCAATATTCTCTCTCCCGTCATATGACGGTCACCTACGGTAACTACGTCACCGTCGTAGTTAAGGCACTACGATAAGTCTGACTGGGAGGATGGTGACATCATCTTTTAATCTATGCATTTGAGTTAAAATCTACAATGTTCAGTAAGAGGGCTATAAATTTTCATTCTAATCTAAAAGATACTGGTTGTAATGTTATGGAGGTGTTATTTAGAGTTTATATCTTTTGTCAGTCAACATCATCACTTAGTTGTTGTTGTTCTTGTTCCCTAAGCTGCCTGGCCGAACAGCCCCGAGTCCTGAGGAAGGCCATGGCCGCGATCGGGCTTTCCCACAGAGCTCTCATTGAGTGTAGATTGTGTTGTTGGCGTAAGTGGTTGTGTGAAATGCAGTCTTCTATGATGTGTTTGATGGTATGGGGTGCTGTGTTACATCCTGGGCAGGTGTCGACGACGGAGTCATCCAGTCTCTTCTGATAACTCAGAAGAGCTGGATGGTGTCCGCATCTCAGCCTGGCCAGGTGGACTCTGTCCTCGCGAGGAAGGGAGGATTCGGAAGGATGGATTTCGGGAGGTTGTGCTTGCAGCTGCATGTTGTCCATGAGTGAGTGGATGGATCGGCGAGAGATATGAGTATGGATGTGCTTCTGGAAGTTGGCTTGGGGTGGGCAGGGAGGGAGAGAGGACAGTATTTGTGAGTGATACCGTGTGCTGGGTGTTGTTTTGATATTTCTTGGTGTCTGTGGGTGTGTTGCCATGTAGTGTAGTGGGTGGTTTTGGTTCGTAGAGGCTGCTGCCAGAAATTGGGTGCCTCTCATGTCCAGATGGTCTTTGACTATGAGGATTTTGGTTTCTTGATGTAGGTGATCTGTGGGTGTAGTAGCTGCGCAGCCTGTAATGATTTTTAGGGCTTTGTTTTGAATAGTCTGTAAGGTCTTGTGATGTGTTTCAGCTAGGTTAGAAGCCCAGGCTGGGAATACGCAACCCAGCCGGGGCTTCTAACCTAGCTGAAACACATCACAAGACCTTACAGACTATTCAAAACAAAGCTCTAAAAATCATTACAGGCTGCACAGCTACTACACCCACAGATCACCTACATCAAGAAACCAAAATCCTCAAAGTCAAAGACCATCTGGACATGAGAGGCACCCAATTTCTGGCAGCAGCCTCTACGAACCAAAACCACCCACTTACTAGCCATATATGGATGGTATCTATATTACATCTTTGCCATATATTGGTGACTATATATACAGTATACAGAAAATCTACCCCCTCAAGTGGTACAATTCATAACATTTTAGAATTTAGTACATTGAAAATCTTATGGGTAGTTTGGCTAACATTACCCTCTTCTGTGAACAGGAACAAGCTAGAAAATCAATTGAGTTGCTTCAGCATATGGAAACATATGAAGGCGGTTCATTCATGGCAACCCCGTGGGAGGGGGGAGGATTGTGGTGGCCATGTGGACGAGTGGGAAAAGAGTGTCTTGCCCTCAATGTGATGTGGGCAAGTCACAACTGTGTAGATTCAGTGCCAAGCTCATCCAGTGCTCATAACATATTACTTCCTCCTTACTTTGCAGAACAAATTTGTAGGTGATTAAGACTACAGTGCCTTAAAACAAGTAGTTGGGAAGTAAAATACATACAATACATACAATGGTTTAGCGTCATTTTTCCATTACATACATTGCCTTTCAGTAGTTGGAGTGTACTGTAGTACAATAAATCCCGCCGCAGTGTTAATGTTTTTTATAGTTTCACTTTATGGAAATATAATCCCTTAATAAAATAAGATACTGCTATGTCTCTGCTTCATATTTATACCAAGTTTTCATAATTACCAACATATTTTGCTACAAAATATTAATAATAACGGAGTACAGTACAGTAATGAACATTGGAACATGGCAATTTACCATCGGCTGAAATAAAATATACATTAATTACTGTGTATTATCTCCATCTTTACATTCTCTCCACTTGCACAAGAACCAACGATTACACTTGTACTTTTGTATGTTGTCAAGTGTTAGCTATACAGTAGAATAATACACGATACAAGGCATAAATGTACTGGAGTTACTCGAGGTAGTTTTAAACCCCCTGACTATGATAGGTCTGCTAATCTTAAACAATATCATCTAATGTAAGCCAGAATAGTATGAAAAAGTTTGTATTTTTATGTTGTTGCCACAGGCCGTAGCGCGGTTGGTAGAGCACTCGCCTGCGAGCCGTGAGGTAGAGGGTTCTAGTCTCGGGCCAGCCAGTGTGTGTTATTGGCAGACGCCAGTGCTGTTGGTGGACGGTGCGGTCTAGCAATCTGTGGCAACTATTCACTGAAATCCCTGATCATCAGGGCACCCACCCAAGCCCATCTGAGCAGGGAGTGCATGGTGGTAAAAAATGCATCAGTTACTCACTTTACTGAATTGTCCCAGGGTGTCGTCAGCCCCAGAGATGAGATATGGTTGTGTTTGTTTGGGGCAGTAAAGAAGCTGTTTCGTATAATCTATTGGGGTGCTGGCCTATGGGGCATTCAGAGTTGGGGTTAAGTTCATCTCCTGTCTACATAGTTTAGGCTTGGGTGGTGACCTGAGTGCAGTCCGGTCACTGTTACTCTGGTCTATGTCCATATTGAAAGGGTTAAGCTATCTAGTGTCATTTTAGTTTGCTGAAACCTTTCTTTACGTGACTCATTGATTTTATTTTTATTGATCCTTCATGAGTGTACAGTTTATCACTTTTGCTAATACTGTACATTGAAATTTTTTGTATTCTTATGTATAAGTGTGACTACAATAAAAAAAACAGGAATTTTATTATTGGCTTTCATTAACCCTCCAGAACCGGTTGCCCTCATATGAGTTCAACTTCCACTTGGGGACTTGTATGCAATTTGTGTTAACTTAACATATCAATAGATAAGCTGCTTATCTATTGATTTAGCGGAAAAGATAAACAAAGCCAATAGAATTGTAGGGCTGATAAGGAGGACATTTGTGTCACTTGACGAAGAAATCTTCAGGAATCTATATACAGCGCTGGTTAGGCCACACCTGGAATATGCAAACCAGGTGTGGGCTCCATATATGGTAAAGGATATAGAAGCAGTGGAGAAAGTGCAGAGAAGAGCTAGCAAGCTAGTACCAACGTTGAAGAACGCGGGCTATGAGCAGAGGTTGAGGACACTGGGACTTCCGACACTGGCATATAGGAGAAAGAGAGGGGATATGATAGAGACTTTTAAGATAGTGTCAGGAAAGTATGATGAGGATATGTGTGAAGGTATCTTCTTGATGCGAGAAGGAACAAGAACGAGAGGACACTCTAAGAAAATTTACAAAGAAAGAAATAGGCTTGAGAAGGCGAAGAACTCATTTTGTGATAGAGTGGTAAATGAGTGGAACGCACTGCCCCAGTATGTAGTCGATTCCGAATCAATAAGGGAGTTTGAAAGTAATCTTGATAAAGCATGGGGAAGACAAGATTTGAAGTTTGATTATAAAACAAAAATACAGAATAGTAAAAATGTTGCGTCTGCTACCGCCGCCGCCAACACCGTGAACGACCGCAGCAGTGCAAGTACTGGTACTGAGCTGGATACACAGGCATAGTTTGCCTTTTTCCAGAGGATCTACTGTAAGAAACTGTAAGAATATGTTAAGGTAGAAGGATCAACTCTATTGGAAATGAGAAAATGTAGGGCTTACTGTTGTATGTTGAATGGCGTTAATTAAACATCGCTGCATCAGTTGGTTGTTGTGAAGGAGGCTTGTTTTGGCGTGTGATTTCGTCCGTGTCCGAACGCTTCGCCCCGACCCTGACTTGTACGCACTAAGACACTCGTCGCGTTTGTGGAATTTTTTCTTTGACGTGTTATTATTATTTTATTGGTGCTATTTTCATATTTATTGTGGGTATGTTATCATTATTAGTCTGTCACTTTTACTAAAATGTATAATTATGCAATGTATACCATTTGTGTGTCACTTTCACTATTTATTATTGAGTTATTAATGCTTGTTATACTTTTTGTGTCACTTGTCACTTTGTAGGTAGCACTACTGTAGAGGTTATTATTTATTTAAAATTTCCGGGGGATCTGGGACCTGGGAATCTTTTGCTGGGGACCCCTAATGGGCCTGGGTCTCTGGGTATTTCTCCTGGGCGACCTAGATGTGTGTGAGATTTTATGTTTTGTTTTGTTTTGTTTTTCTGATGTGTTGTGATGTCCCTGTTCGGGCTCTGTCTCTAGTCGGCCACCCCCATAAAAAAAAGGGAAAACTGGGGAAGGTGCCAGAGTATACACATACATACAGTACATACTTTTTGGGTGTCATATTCACTGGCATTTTATGTCACTGTCACTTGCATCCATTGTAATAATTATTAGGGTGTCACTATCACTCAAAGTTATTAGTATTATAACTCATACCGATAAATTTGTCTCTCACTTTTATTATTGAGCTTATTATTACTTGTTATACATGTTATACATTATTGTGTCACTTTCACTTCATGTATGTATGTATGTATATATTCAGGCACATACTTTCAGGCAGGGCCCTTTCTTTATAAACCGGCTCCCCGGGCTGGGCGTCTGACAGACTATTGTCTAGTGACTCTAGTCCACCTGGCGCCTGGCGTCCAGTCCCTACGACTGCGTTACCACTCATCTGTTCACAAGCATTCTTCACTCATTCCTATTCATCACCACTCCTCTTGCCTGTTCTTCAGTCATATCTATCTTTCAATGCTTTTTTCACACCATCTCTCCATCTCCTCTGAGTTCTCCTCTCAATCTTTTTTCCCCTTGTTTCTGACCAAATTCAGAGAGTGGAGAGAGGGCATGGCGAGCAAGGGTTTAAGAGTGAATATTAACAAAACCAAGGTTATGCATTGTAGATTGAGACGAGGCAATGTGGAAAAGAGCGGTGCATACCCATGTGCAGTGTGTGGAAAGGGAGTGGGTGCTAACTCAATTCAATGTAGCATCTGTCGATGTTGGGTACACCATGGGAGTAAGAACTGTAGTAGAATAAAGGGACGCGTAGTGTGCAAAGGCGAGCTTGTGTTAGGTGATGATCCTGTGGCTGTGAATTTTGGAAATGAGTCTTTGGAGCTGGTGAACAGGTTTTGTTACCTAGGAGATACCATCTCTGCCGGTGGTGGGGCCGAGGCTGCCACTGTTGCTAGAATTAGGTGTGGCTGGGGGAAGTTCAGAGAACTGATGCCAATCCTGACCATGAAAGAATGCCTCTCCCCCTGAAGGGAAAGGTGTATGCCTCATGTGTTAGAAGTGCAATGACGTATGCCTCAGAAACATGGGCTGTTAAAGTAGAGGATGTCAACAGAATGGAGCGTAATGAGATGAGAATGGTGAGATGGATGTGTGGGGCCAGGCTACAGGATAGAATAACAAATGTTGAGCTGAGGAAACGTTTAGGTATAAAGAGTATTAGTGAGGTGATGCGTACAAGTAGACTGGGATGGTATGGACATGTGGAGAGAATGGATGAACAAAATTGGGTGAAAAAATGCAGGTCTGTGATTGTGGAGGGAGCTGCACCAAGGGGTGGACCGAGGAAGACCTGGGATCGGACTATACGTGCCGATCTCAAATCCAAGAACTTGACAAGTGAAGCAGCCCTTAACAGGGTTGCCTGGAACGCCGCCATTAGGACAAGAGACTGAAACTGCACTTATGTGTGGAACACTCAGCCTTAAAATTTCATGTATGTATGTATGTATGTATGTATGTATGTACTCATGTATTCTCTTTGTAAGCCTTTAACCACCCATTCGTTCCACATATGTATACCAGCATAACACTTTTCTTTCCACTTTGGCCGATAAGGGTTCTTGTTGTCCCACTCTCCTACGTGCCTTTTCATTCCTCAATCTGTCTCTACGCGTCACTCCATACATACTCCTAAGCAGCTCATCTCCATCACATCCAACCTTCTTTTCTCTTGTACATTAATATGTTTCAGCCACATATATCACTTGGTACAACTATCCCATGATACAATGCAGTTTTAGCTCTCAGTCTCATTCAAAGATTTCTCACTTTCCACATACTGTACTTCCCATTGCTCCAAAAACTTTCCTTCCCTCACACACTCTCTGTCCTCCATTCTCACACCTGCGTCCCTGCTTATCATTCCTCCTAGATATTTAAACAACACTCCACTTGTTCCAGCATATCCCCATCCAGTTGTACATTTGGATTTTCCATACAAGCATCTCTATTACACACCATCACTTTACTTTTTTAATGACATTCAACCTAATTTTCCTCCTCCCAGGCTCCCACATAGCACACCAAACTCTTTTACTACTTCGGAGGAGATGGAGAGATGGTGTGAAAAAACCGTTTGAAGATAAATAGATGACTGAAGAACAGGCAAGAGAAGTGGCGATGAATAGGAATGAGTGGAGAATGCCTGTGAATAGATGAGCGATAATGCGGTCGCAGGGAATGGGGGTCAGGAGCCAGTTGGGCTAGAATCTAGGTGATAGTCCGTCAGGCGTCCGGCCCGGGGAGCTGGTAATTTCGTATACAAGTCATGTCCGGAGTGTGAAGTAAGAGTATCACCCGACTTGGTCACAGGTAAATTGAAGTCGCCAAAAATTACGGTATCTTGTGAGTTACTTACATCTGCAATTTGTTCGTAAATTTCTCGGTCAGTTTGCACTGATTGAGCTGGAGGTCTGTATATTAATGCAAGTATTATTTTTGTACCTTTATTATTCTTTATTAGCACAAAAGATGCGTCGACGTTCACAATTTGAGGTTTTGACAAGAGGGTAGGGTTAAGACTTTCTTTGATATAAAGTAAAACGCCACCTCCATTTCGATTTATTCGTCTTTTCTCAAACATTACATAACCGGGAAGTGAATACTCTGCTAAAAAGTCTCTATCTTCTGTATTGAGCCAAGATTCTGTTATGCCAATCACATCATAATTTTCTGTAAACACTAGCTCCTCTAAATCTGAAAATTTATTGCGTATGCTACGAGCGTTTGCATAGAAAACCTTTAAATTTGTTATTTTAGAACTCACGGAACGCTCTTTAACCCGGTGAGACCCAGCGTCGCACGTGTTGCGTCGGCAGTGTTTGATCACCAACTCCCAGCGACGCATCACGTGCGTCCGACATATAAAAAACACTTACGTGGCTCGTAAGGTAGGAAATGGCGGGAGAATAGGAGGGGGAGGTACCGTAGTGTGTGTGGGAGCCGGGCCAGTAGGTGTGAGCGGGCCGAGACAGCCGCGCGGCTGGTGGTGGTGGGCTTAGTAGGGATACTTTACACCCTTAGTTCACCGCCACTTTGAACCTTCATTACTCTGGTCGTATGGGAGCTAGAAGCTTGAGATTTATGTGAGACACTCCTTAGGATGTATGCCATACAATGCCATACTCAGTTTTTACCCTAGTGCTCCCGGGCGGGTGGTCATGCGGGGGAGACGAACTTTCGAACCCCCCGCCCCCCAAATGACCGAAATGATTTTTTTTTTATTTTTTTCTTCATTTCTCACCATTCTCTTCCGTTTTGGCTCAACAAATTTGTTTGAGGCTTCCCCCCCCCCCCCCCGGCCCCCCCCCCCCCCCAAAAAAAAATGTCCGAGGTGATTTTTTTTTTTTGTTTTTTTTTTGTTTTTTTTTCATTTCTCATCCTTGTCTTCCATTTTAGCAAACAAAAACAAGAAGTGAAAATGGCTTGGGACTGGGGTGAACAAAATATTATAACTAGCCGGGGCTCAACGGGTTAATAATATTTTTGGTTCTTGTCGGATCTACATTTATGTTCATGGCTGTTCTCGGTCCTCGCTGTCTTCGGTCCTTATCGCTGGTGGTCCTCGGTTGCCTCTGTTTTTTTCTTGGCGTTGGATGATTTATGTCACTGCTGCTTCTTCTCGGATGGCGTTTTTTGATCCATGGCTGCGGACTGCTTCGTGTAGGAGACGACCCATGCGTGCTGAACCCACAGGGTTTAGATGAGTGCCATCCTTGCAGAACAGAGTAGGCTGGTTGTAGAAGTTGTCCCAGAGGTTGATGAATTCAACTTCTTCCCTCAGACACAAATATTTTAGTCGGCTATTTGTGCTGAAGGCCTTGTCGTAGAATTTGTCAGGTGCGTCGATCTTGGGGAGAATGCCTGAGATGATGATATTCCTTGACTTGTTTTTGTAGTGCTGGATCATCTTACGATATTTCTCCATCAACTCTTCGGATCTGGTGCGCATGACGTCATTTGAACCAGCATGGATGACAAAAAGGGTATTTTCATTTGCATCCTTTGTGGTATCTTCGAAGGCTTCCACAATGTCGTCCAGTCCAGCTCCTGGGATGCAAAATCTTTTTCGTTGATTTGGGACTCTGTCGCAGAACTCTTCAACCTGTCCTCGTAGGATGGAATCCCCAACGAGCCTGGTCTCTTCTGGTTCGTCTTCCATCTCTACCAATATCTCAAATCTGTTTGACATTGTGACTGGTAGATGAGACCTTTTCTGCGTTGGCCGTGCACCATTCCTCACTGGTGTAAATCCGGAAACCTGTGGTGGCGGGACTCTACGTACAGGTCGGGGAGAGGAGTGGTTAGAACGGGGGCGAGGGGTTGGTACTGTTCGTGCTAGCAGGCTTCTTGCATGAGGAGTGGGGGAGAGACTAAGGTGAACAGGGCAGCTGTCCTGGTTTGATGTCGGCTCAGGTTCGTCAGAAGCATCTGCTGCAGTGTCTACTGCAGGTGTTGGATTGTTGGCAGATGACGTTGGGGCGGTGATGGATGCTGGAGTTGAAACAAT
Organism: Paralithodes platypus; assembly: GCA_032716605.1. Lineage (NCBI taxonomy): Eukaryota > Metazoa > Arthropoda > Malacostraca > Decapoda > Lithodidae > Paralithodes > Paralithodes platypus. Next base: position 4,372,099 of record CM064548.1, on the reverse strand, counting down.
TGGAGTTAGTGATACTCCAACGTTGAGTGTTACAAACTCTTGGGAGTGATTCCAGCTTCCTGGTGAGGGCGTTGATCTTGTTGTGGGCTTCATCCAATTTTGCTCTCGTTGCTGGCAGAGTCGGCAGACTTGTGGATCGGCAGGAGCAAACATGGAAGCACCAAACCTACCGGCGCAGTTCGTACAGGCACGAGGCATGGTGACGATCACTTTCTTCAGATCACTTCACTCACTTAAAAACACTTAACTCACTTTAAAAACACTAAACTCACTTTAAAAACACTTCACTCCCTTCAAGTCGCTTCACTTACTTAATATATATATGAAGGGCCCTGCCTGGAAGTATGTGGGTGGGCATTGTGGTGTAGTTCCGCTGCGTGTCTGCCTGCTGTGACCAGAACCTCTCCTGGAGGTCTGGGACCTGGGAATCTTTTGCTGGAGACCCCTCATGGTCCTAGGTCTCTGGGTCTTCTCCTGTGCGACCTAGATGTGTGAATAGTTTATTTATTTACATTAGATGTGTGTGATTTTGTGTTTTGTTATGTCTTTCCTTTCTGATGTGTGTGATGTCCATGTTCGAGCCCCCTCCCCCCCCAACAAAAAAATGGGGTAAGTGCCAGTGTATATACATACATACATTTATTTTTTACGTTCAAGCTGACTCGAGTCAGCCTCCCCCAGCTATGGGGTATGTGCCTGAGTATACAGTATGCATACATACATGTATACATTACTGGTGATGTCCTTTCCATTATATTTTGGCAACTATTAGATTATTTTTGTTAGGTTAAGAAGGACATCCCCCCCCCCTCCCCTACTACTACGCCCCTTGTCGAGGTTGGGGGGCTTCGGGGCCGGCGACTGGGGCTTGATGAGGGAGGGTTTGGGAATTTTCCCTTTCCCTCTCCCCTTGAGCTTTTGTTGTTGGCTTGACTAATTTTGCTTGGTTTTTAATTCATCTTTCTATGTCTTTCCCCTTTTGTTCTTATTCTGTTCCATTCGGTTGTCCTCGGGCAGCCTATATCACATGCCTCCCTGGCCTGGCTACGTAGTAGACTCCTGACCTGATTTGTCTCTTCGGTTGCTAATGTGGCCGAGCTGACTTGATTCCCCTCAGTAGTGCATTTTTTGCATCTCGCTGTGATTTGTTTCTATCTTAGTCCTGATCTTTCATTCTTTGCCCTTGATCACTTCTTGGTTAGTGCTGCGGTGTAGCAGTTCTTGCCTCACCCTTCAGCCCTGCCCTATAAGAGCTCTGCTGTGGTCCGGCTGAACGTAAACGTAGCCTAGGCCCTGGACCCAAATAACGACCTATAAAACCCTTACCCTTGGTGTAGTGGAGAGTAATGGTCTGCAGCCAAATTAACACAATGCAGCTGGAATCTCCGTTCATAATCCCGTTAAATAGATGTTGTAGGTGTTTTCATAAAGCAAAAAAACGTCACTATTCATTGAACACCACTTCCAAAATTTCTATTATGGCCGACACCGAGATCTTATAAACACCAAGGACGATACTAATATGTGAATTAATTTGACGTCATAGAGGGATTGGGAAACAAAAGAGAGTCATTATATGGACTGACGTGTATTTCTACAGCCGTTCAAATATCGCGAACATTTATGACGTCACCGTCTAGATACCTGTACAGTGACGTACTCCCGCAACAACCAATCATATGCCAACATCGTTCGTGACGTCACACCCAGTTTATTGACCAATAGAATATCAGTTTACAACTCGACTCTCCTCCACTCTTTGTCCATCAGCTGAGCTGGGAAATTGTAGAAAGTGAGTCCACTGATACTCTCTAAATATTAATTTACCAAGTATATTTTCCATTTCTAGTATACTACGAAGTAACATAATGAACATAATACATATACTGTATATGTACAAACAACAAATATGCTGTAACACTGCCCAATTCTTGAGATATAATGCATCCCGTTATGCAGGAATATACCTTGAGTTTTTACACGGCCATATCTTTTGCATTGGCCGGTGAGGGTGAAACTGGACTTCGTAATAAAGACTAGAAGCAAACCTTTCTGAATTCTAACTAACCTTTTCAGGATCTTGCAATTGTTGAGAGGAAGTGTTCAGTCGTCGACGATCTATCCAGAGACCTGCGCCTCTGGACGAACCCTTAAGTGGCCTGTCTACCAGAAATGATAATCTACCGTCACTTACAGGTACAGTATTACTGTACAGTATTTACATCCATAACCATTATATGCTATGGAAAAGATTCTTGTAAAAAATGCTCTGAAAGTTAAGATATACTGTATATTTTTTTTTTGTAGGTCTAGTTCTTCACAGTACAGGGTATACCTATTCCTAGTGTTTTAGTTAACTGGTACGGTACTTAAGATGCCAGAATTTGATATCTTGTAGCCAGAGTTCGGCAATAATTTATATATTTTTTATATATTATTTGACTGCCTTGATGGTGTAATGGTTAGTGTTTAAAATCTACATGTGGTAATTATTTTATTATTTTATTATTTTATTATTTATATATTTTTTCAAGTCGGCCACCCCCAGAGGAAAAACAATAGAAAAAAAATGGGGAATGGGCCTGAGTAGATAGATAGATTTTTATTATTATTATTTTTTGTTTGTTTACTAACTACAGTATAGTCTATTCGCTGTAAGTAGGCAACACACAGGCTCAGAATAATTTAACATTGGTTTTATACATAATATTCAGTGTGGCGGCCTGTTAACTGAGAGTGTACCGTGATGGCCTGGGGCGGTATTGTCCAATATAGCCTACGTAATATGATTCTGTTGATAGGTAATGACTTTAGTGTTGCTTTCATATAGTAGCCTATATATAAATGAAGCAATTATAATGGCGATGCCAACTGTAATATTATATACACATAGGAAGAAAGATGGACGTCTTAATTGAGAATGTTGCAGTGTAGGCATAACATATTTGTGGCAGCATTCTATAGGTCGGGTGGGCATGATGTAAAATATTTATTTTTAATCAAGAATTAGTAACTGCTGTTCATCTCTACTCATTCAATACTATTAATCATGAAGTAGGCCAGTTAGTGTGGAAATAGGGCAAACGCAATCATTTAGACCTTCATTGCTCGCTCTGCTAGGTCGACCTAGCAACCTCTTTTGGCTGCTCGCTTTGCTAGCCTAGCAGAGCGAGCAGAGTGAGGAAGCAATGTCGTTCCGCTAGCCTAGCAAAGCGCTCGCACGAAGCAATTTTTTGCTCGCTGTCAACGGAAGGCGTTGCAGCTATATTTGTCATCCAATAACAAATTGTTAGGTTAGGCTAATGTCCTTTCAAAGAGGTATAGGCTAGTAAACACTAGGATATACCCGGTCAGAGGTAGGTGATACGCCCGATAACACAACTCTTGCTGAGTTAACTTCAAGGCAAGGTTATCGTCTCTGAGAAATTGAACCTCTCTCTCCACATCTCCATTCTTTCTTGCAAGGCAAGACAAAGCTGGAGAATATGGGAAGAGGTAGCGCTCTCTTTAACACCAGCCATTTCACTAAGTCACCACACGAGCGCTTTTTCCCTCAACACTGGTCTGGCAGCTAATGAGGTCAACATTTGCAATATATATGCTACCTAAATTCATCCATCATCAGCCTAGTTTTCGATACCAGTGTAAAATAATTCAGAAATGTTGCCAGAAAAATGTTGACCATCGAATGTTGACTATAAAATCTCTTGTGTGATACCAGCTTTACTTATCACACATTTAAGATAGGCAGTGACAGGTTTTCTACCCTTGCTTGTGTTTACTGTATTATATGTACGGTACGATTTTATGTGTTCCATGTGGTCAAACGGGTTAAGTGAGATAGTTCGAAGTCTGTTCATTGCTGGAGGGCCTTTGTAAACTGAATAAAATCGTCAAATCTAGCTATATTTAGACGATTTTATGCAGCCTAAGCAGGATCTGTAGTAGTAAGAAGGGTTAAGTGAGATAGTTCGAAGCCTGTGAATTGCTGGAGGCCCTTTTTAAGCTAAATAAAATCGTCTAATCTAGCTATATTTAGACGATTTTGTGCAGTTTAACAAGGATCTGCGGTAGTAAAAAGGGTTCAGTGAGATAGTTCGAAGCCTGTTAATTGCTGGAGGCCCTTTGTAAACTGAATAAAATCGTCTAATAGTCTTAAATTTTATGGTGGCTACTATTAGACGATTTTATTCAGTTTACAAAGGACCTCCAGCAATGAACAGGCTTCGAACTATCTCACTTAACCCTTTCTATTACTACAGGTCCTTCTTAAACTGCACAAAATCGTCTAATATAGCTAGATTTGACGATTTTATTCAGTTTACAAAGGGCCTCCAGCAATGTTTATGCTTCGAAGTATCTCACTTAACCCTTTCTACTACCACAGATCCTTCTTAAACTGCACAAAATCGTCTAAATATAGCTAGATTAGACGATTTTATTCAGTTTACAAAGGGACTCTGGCAATTAACAGGCTTCGAACTATCTCACTTAACCCTTTTTACTACCACAGATCCTTCTTAACCTTTTGAGTACCAGCGACGTGTGTTCTATTTTATTCTAGCTATATTTAGACGATATTATGCAGCTTAGGAAAGATCTGTGGTAGTTAAAAGGGTTGGTTGAGATAGTTTGAAACCTTATTATTACTAGAGGTCCTTCCTAACCTGAATGTAATCGTCTAATCATTACTAGAATAAAATTAAAAAGACTGCGGCGGTACAGTTAGGGTTAAGGGGTAGTGCTTGGTTTTTGGTTTATATATTTATTTATTAATATATTTTTTGAGTATCCTCGTTAGACCTCCATCAAGCTAAAAAAAAAACAAAAAAAAAACAACAAGACTCCCGTTCAAGATTAATTTGTAAATTTTTCTGTAGAAAAATTTCCCGGCCGAAGGCCGATTCCTTCTAAATTTAGAGGCTCGTGAGCCAGGAAAAAATTGACACCTAATGGGCACGAAAGGTCCTAATATTGACAACAAAATGAGGCGAAAGGCCTCAAAATCGCCAAATAACGGAACGAACGTCTTAAAACCTCAAAACTAATATGCTAAACATGAGGGAGAAGGGGGGTCCAGAAAAGCTAGTATTAAAGGGACAGGGGGGACTGAGTACTTAGGGGAGGAGGAGGGGGAGGAACGGAACAACGAAAGAATGCCCATATAAGGCAACGGGAGAGAGAGAGAGGAGGGATTGGGGGAAGGGAAGGGTGGGGGGGGGGGGGGGGGCGATTGAACAAAGAGAGAGAGAGTATCCTGTTGGGGAGGGGGTCGCAGTTAAAAGGGGAGGGAACGGGGGAAGGTGGGGTGGGGTGATTTAACCCCTAACTGTCGGCGCGCAACATAAGTCGAGTATAATAAATCTGGACTATCTGGCGGCGCGCGACATAGGTCGTGTGGCAATTTCAGCACGTAATGTTGCTGAGAGAGAGAGACAAGTGGTGGCAGGAGAGTAGCGAGCGTATGACTGCTCCAGACCACCGCGGCGAACCTACTGACACGAATCCCACCTCCTCCCTCCCTCTCTCACTCGCTACATACTGAATTGTATGGGGAAAGTACCGAATTACATGCTTTTTGCACTCGTGTTGCGTGGTTGTTGCAAGAAAACTAGCCGTCATAAAAGGATCGTTATGGTGTCATTGGAAAGCTCTGTTTATGCCCTTTCAGGGATAGATACTTGTTTTATGCTCTGGGTCTTATTTAGGCATGAAAATTATCACGTAAACAGCCCTATTTTGGCTAAAAACACCCCGCTGGTGGCTACATATTTTATACCGCCTAGGCCGCTCTTTAGGTGTTAAACAAAAAGCGCGCGCTAAATCTCGTATGGGCGGGGAGGGGGGGTGGAGGCTGGGAGGAGCTCGACCAATGAGAGAGCGCCACGTCATCGCCCATCAGCCAATCAGCAGCTCGTCAACCCATCTAGGAGGACGGGCCACTGTGAGGGTTTTCTCTGCTGCTGGACTCCATAACGAGGTGACGTAAGTGTTTTTGTTCTTCATAAGGTTATAATTTAGACTCTAGGGACTTCTTATCTTTTTATTATCGGACTGTAGGCCTATTCTGTATTTACGGTGTGCTTGCTTAATCCAGGATCATAATAACCCGTGAAGTCTTCTCGTATGTGTCCGCGATTTTGACAAGGTTATTTAATTATTTTGTACTCGAGGGACATCAGTTTCTCCTGTTGTGCATGAGCCATATTTATCGGTGATATTATCACCATCCCAGCACCGGTCATTCATCAACGTGCTTAATTAACCAGCTAAGTCTATCTATATTCACTGCTTATCATTTAAAATAGATTTAGACTATTATACAGCTTTATAAAAAAAAAAGGCCGTACGATACGAGGCTTCTTAGGGCCTAGGCTAATAATGAAACTAGCTTTACTATCTTAAGAAAACAAAAATGGAATGTGCCTGGGTAAATATATAGAAATATACCTATATCCACTATACGATCGTAAGTTTTGACACTCTGAAGTCCTATTTTAAATTAACTTGCAATGTTTAACTACTTTGATTTAATAATTAAAATAATATCCGATTTTAACGTATGTGTCTGCGATTTGTATAGTTATTTAATTATTTTATACTCTGGAATTTTTAATCTTTAACCTCTGAAGTGCGCATGGGGGTAATTGGAAACGTCCCCCTGTGCTGACGTATTTGAGGTGTTTCCGTCACTAAAATATTCATTGTGCCATTAATAGCATTAATACTTATCCATATGCGCCTATTATGGGTTGATTATAAAGGTATTAACCTGAAACAACAATAAAACGAGTGAAAACAGCGTTTGGATGGTCAAAATCGGAGATATAGCCCGCGAGTTGTATAATGTATGGGTGAGGCAATCTGCTTTCCCGCCAATTTCCCCCAAGGCCACTGAGACACAGTCGATCGATACTCTCTCTCTCTCTCTTGCACTCGCTTGCTATCAGTGATGACCACACCCTCCAATCGGATTTCTAATGTTAGCACGAAAATATACCTCAGAATAAGGGAATAACAGGGAAAATAGGTGATAACTGAAGGAGAGGAGGAAAGTGGGGAAGGAGGGGAGGTAGAGGACTGAGATTTTGCATGGCCCAGGGGCCAAAAAAAAAAAAAAAAAAAAAAATTTTTTTTTTTTCGATGTCAAAAGTTGATTTTTTTTTTCTCTGACTCTTAAGAGTCTCCCCGCAGTGCGCCGGGGGAACTCTTAAGAGTCTCCCCGCAGCTCCCGGGTTAAAGGGGCCTCTATTTCTGACTATTCTTTACTTATGGTGTGCTGGCTTAATAATCCTAAATAATAATATCCTCTGAAGGCCTATTTTAACTTCTGTGCGCGTTCTTTAGATGGTTAATTTATACCCTTTTATTTATTTTTCGGAAAACGGCTATTCCTGACTTTCGATTTGCGGTGTGCTGGCTTATATAATTCTTTGATCACCTGAAGTCTTATTGTAATTTAATTTAATTACTGTAACTATCCAAATTTCTAGAAGGTAATTAGTTTTTGAATAGGTATAAAAGTACTATTTGACATTTTAATTAATGTAATGTGGCTCTAGAATTATTGCGCATGTCGAAGGTCCATTTGTTTACCGAGCTGAGGTTCGAAGAATCTTACCTATAAAGGGCCTCACTCCTCCAACGCCAGCCAAGCCGCCATCACCTTCACCATAGTTATCGATTTACATCATCATCCTAGCACCTATCATTAATCAACATGCTCCATTAATCGGTATATTCCTGCGAAACCGCATGCATTATATCTCAAGAACTGGGCAGTGTTATAGCATATTTGCTGTTTGTACATATATATGTATTATGTATGTTGCTTCGTAGTATACTATAAATGGAAAATATACTTGGTAAATGAATAATTAGAGGGCATCTGTGGACTCACTTTTACAATTTCCCAGCTCAGCTGGTGGGCGACGAGTGGAAGTGAGTCGAGTTGTATACTGCTATTCTATTGGTCAATAAACTGGGTGTGACGTCACGAGCGATGATGGTATAGGAATGGTTGTTGTGGGAGTACGTCACTGTCTAGACGGTGACGTCACAAATTCTTGCAACATTTTAACGGGTGTAGAAATACAGGTCAGTCCATATAATGAGCCTCTTTTGTTTCTCAATCCCTCTACGACGTCACATTGATTCATTTATTATCCTTGGTGTTTATAATCTCTCGGATTCGGGCCAGTCGGCCATATTTGAAATGGTGGAACTGTTGTTCAATGAATAGTGAAGTGTTTTTGCTTTATGAAAACACCTACAACATCTTCTATTTAACGGGATTACCAACGGAGCTTCCAGCGGCATTGTGTTAATTTGGCTGCAGACCATTATTGTCCAGTACACCAAGGGTAAGGGTTTTATACCGTCGTTATTTGGGTCCAAGCCTAGGCTACGATTACCACAGAATCTTTAATGAATATCCTCAATACAGACTTATTTCCTTCACTTACCTCGTCCATAATAACCCATATAGGTGGAGAGGCCCTAAATTATATCAAAGAAAAAGTGATGTTGAAACATTATCTGCAATTTAGCCATGTTGATTAACTCTTAGCCCACTTAACCCCTTCAGACTCATATGACGCAGAGCTTGGCAGATTAGCAATAAGAAATAGAGTTCTCTCACTCTTATAATTACCTCTTTTGGCGACCGTCAATCTTGTATGAATTAAATACCAAACCAGCGGGGGTGTGGGGGCGGCAGCCCCCACCTAATATACTAGGTTAGGTTAGGTAAGGTTGTTAGGTTACGCTAATATTACCCCTTATTTTCGTCTTTTACCCCTCAATTTCCCTGTACTTCATAGCCCTCCCCACTATCGGGGGCCGTATCTTAAGATCGTAATTGTTTAATCGAAGTCCTCTTTTTCTAGTTATTAAAAACGTATTCTATGGTGTATTATATGATATATAGAAGCAATAGAACTGTTCAAATTACCTGGGAAGTGTATATTAAACAAAATACAAAACTTTGAATAATGAGGTAAGAGATAGGCTATGTGTTTTTTATCACTTTTCAACCCAAGACCAGCGGGGGTCTGGGGGCAGCAGCCCCCAGGATGCCCAGGTTACCTTAGGTTTGGTTAGGTTAATGACCAGCTATGTAAATACAGTAGTGAACATTTGGTTCAGTCTGCTCAAAAATCCATTTTCTTTAGGAGGAGGCCATACACTAAACAATTACCGTGATGTTGAAACATTATCTGCAATTTAGCCATGTTGATTAACTCTTATCCCACTTAACCCCTTCAGACTCATATGATGCAGAGGTTGGCAGATTAGCAATAAGAAATAGAGTTCTCTCACTCTTATAATTAATTCTTTTGCCGACCGTCAATCTTTTATGAATTAGGCTAAATACCAAACCAGCGGGGGTGTGGGGGCGGCAGCCCCCACCTAATATACTAGGTTAGGTTAGGTTAGGTTACGCTAATATTACCCCTTATTTTCGTCTTTTGCCCCTCAATTTCCCTGTACTTCATAGCCATCCCCACTATCGGGGGCTGTATCTTAAGATTGTTGGATAATGGGGACAACTTTTTTTCCGGAGATTCTAATTAATGACAACCACTGTATAGGCTAATGATGAAAACTAGCTAAAACTCCCCCCAAAAAATCACGAAATAAAAGTTGGCCAGGTTCCTGGATATGTTCCTTAATTTGCATGAACAAATTGTAATAGGCCTATAGAAACCTAATAAATCATATAAATAACAAATCCACAAAAATACAATCATTGAAAATAGCTGTGGTCCGTCTCCTTAATATTGACCGAAAAAACGCCCATTCTAATAAATCTCAGAGCTCTTTCGGACAGTCACAGTTTACAAACGCCTTCTTCATGCAGTGTAATCAATATTTACCCCCTGCTGGCAACATAGATGACGATTTCAATAATTCATGGGGGGGTGAGGGGGGGCAAAGCCCCCCCTCAACCCATAGTGTATCCAACATTGGCATTATAACTAAGACCATGAATAGGGCCTACACTCATTTCTCAAAATCTGGAGGAAAAAACATAACAAATAAGGGTGCGAGCCTATTCCCTATAATTCCTAATATATCCGTTCATCTTGGGACGATATCGCTACTAATATACTAATATACTAATTAGTATTGATAAATAGAAACGGTTTGAATATCAAGACGCAAATTACACAGTGCACTAATGACATTATAATACACCGCTGATGTTAAATTAACCGGGTGTAAGATTAAGCGGGTGTAATGACGACATGTTGGCCGAGGGCTGGAATGACGTCATCGCTGAGGCCCGCCTTGGCTGATGACGTCACGATAATCAACAACCAATCACAAGCAAGGATACACAACGTCTTGGCTTGGTTAATCAAGATGGCTATATTCTAGTTAATCTCCGTGTTTCAACCCCTCTCTTTCCCTGATATATTTCATACCCTCCCCAGCTATCGGGGCTTAGTATTGTTGAGGTAAGTGAAGAAAATAACTAAGAGATATGAGGATATAAATAAGGATCCTTAGTTAATGGGCAAACAAAATACGGTGACTACCGCTACATAGGATCTTACCCATTAATCAGCTAAGTCCATCTATATTCACTAGTGGCCTTTCAAATATATGTAACTATTATAGGAACCCGTGAATTTACATACGGCTACCCCCAAAATGGGGATTGGGCCTGAGCATATAGATAGATAGATAGATAGTGAATTTACATATGGCGAGACATATGAGTCTGAGTCTGATGGCGGGTGGTCGACTCTGAGAGTGTCCCGGTATATCTGGAGGCATCGAGGGAAATTCATAACCCAAGGACTTATAAAAGTGGTGGGAAGTGAGATTAAGGACAAAGAACAGATAGTGTGAAGAAGAAAGGGGGTGGACTACGGGGAGAAGAGATACAGGAAGAAGAAGTGGGAAGGCGTGGGGGAGACGGAGCGGGACAGGGGACGCCTTCTGAAACGTTTACAACGCGTCGTAGACACGAGGGAGGGCCAGTCGGTGCTGGCAAATATCTACACAGCTATCTCTCTAAGTATTTTCTTTCTTCTCTCTGCATTATGCAATCTACAGTGTAGATATAGGGGAAGGGGATAGAAAGAATAGAAGTGGGGATACAGTATAGCGGGGGAGATGGAAATAGGAAATGGGGATGGTGGGGGTGAGGGAATGGGGGAGGGAGGAAAACAGGATGAACAGGGTGGAAGAGATATGAATAGAAAGAGCAAAGAGAAAGAAATGGAGGAAGGGGTGATAGATTCAGAGATTGAGAAGGAACGACAGGAGATGGAAAGGGAAGAGGAAAGAATAGAGAGAGGAGGGGAAACAAAGGAAGGGGATGGGGCGGGGGTTGAACAGAACAACGAAGAGGGGGGGGAGAAGCAAGGAGGAACAAGAGGAGAGAAAATAAAGGAGAAGGGGGACGAAAGGGAGGCGGAAAGAACAGAGGGGGATAAAGACAATAAACAGAAAAAGAGAGGAAGGAGCGAGGAGGGAGCAGTAATGGAATGTGGGGCGGCAGGAAATGAAGAAGGGATGAACAATGAGGAAAGTAAACAGGTCAGGAGAAGTGGAAGAACGGTAAAGAAAATAACATTCGCGGATGAAGAGGATGAAAAATGGAAAGAAAGGGAAATAGGAAAGAAGAGAGATGGAAAGGGGGGCAAGGGAGAAAGGGTAGTTAGGGGGGAGATAGAGGAGGAAAAAAAGGAGGGGAAAAGGGGGAGGTTCATGGCGTTATGTGGAGGCAGCTGTAACAGATGGCTGCCGCAGGAAAAGCTGGAAGCGGAAAACCTAACGGAAGCGCAAGCAAAAAGGTGCACGTTAATATGTTTGAAATGTATGAAGGAAATAAAGGAAATAGGGGAGGAAAACCTGGAAAGGGAACGAAATGGGAGGGAGGAAATAGAAAAGAGGTGGAAAGAAGACAGAGAAAGAATAAGCGAGGAAATGGAGAAAATGAAGGAGAAACTAAACATGCAGAGAAAGGAAAATGAAGAGAGGGTATGGGGCCTAAAACAGGGCATAGGACAAGGGGAAATCGCAGCGGCAAAGGAGGAAAAGGGTAGAGGAAATGGAGAAGGCATGGAAAATGGAGAGAGATGGCCATAGGGAGATGGAAAAGGAATGGGAAACTGAGAGAGTTAGCATGATGGCGGAGAGGAAAGAGTTAAGGGATCAAGTCAAAGAACTAAATGACCAAGTGGGAAAAAGGATTGAACGGGGGAGTGCAAGGGCAGAGAAGACCCGACCAGGGGAAGCTCAAGGGGGTGGAGAGGAGAATAGAAGGGAAGGGAAGACATATAAGGGTGGAGGAGATGAAGGAGGCAGACAAGTGGAGAAGGGATATGGGTGTGAAAGGGATGAGAAGAAACAGAGGGGAAGCGAAAGAAATGAGGGAAGGGCAGAGAGTTACAGGGGAGGAAAGGGAAGAATGGGGTGGGCAGAGTGAAGGGAGAGAAAGATGGGATAAGGAGGGGAGAATGCATAACCAGTACCAGGACGATAGGAACAAAGGAGAAAGGGGAACAGACAGAAGGGTGGAACAAAGGGGATGGAGAAGGGATGATAGAGAGGACCGGGTACTACTGATAGGGGACAGCACGATAAGATGGATGGAGGAGGAACTGATGGGCAAGGAAAAGAGAGGGAGAAGTGTGATAAGCCTCCCAGGGGCGGATATAGAAAGAATAATGCGAGGTTTGAGGAATACAGAAATGGACAAGAGGGAAGGTGGAACTATAGTGATACAGGGGGGAGGAAATGGGCTAGAGGGGAAAGGAGCAGTAATGGAAGGAATAAAAAACTTCAAAGAAACCAACCCAATGGTAATGGTATGGGTGGTGGGAATTATAGAAAGGCCAAGGGAAGGGAAAACGGGGCAATACGAGAAAGAGAGAAAGATGTCAAATGAGAGAATACAGAGGGATATCGGAGAAATGAACAAAAGGCTATGGGCAAGGGATGAAGCAGGAGTAGGATACATCGACCCAGACTATAAGCTGAGCCCAGGAGATTTTGCGAGGGATGGAATACACCTGTCTGAAAAGGGGAAATGGACTGTAGGGGGAAAGATTAGGAGAGCAATAGAAGAAAGTGAGGAGCAGAGGAAAGAGTGGCTAAAGAACACAGAAAGGTGAAGGAAGGGGAGAAGAGAGGAAGCGGGAGGAGAAAGGGAGGATGAGATAAAAGAAAAGAGAAAGAAAGAAAAGCATGAGGGAAATGAGAAGAAGATTGAAAAGGAAGTAGAGGGAAACTTAGAAATGGGAGAAAGAACGGTGGGAGAGAAAGAAGGAAGAGGAGGGGAAGAAAGAGAAATAAGAGAAAGGAAGAGAAAGCAGAAGAACAAGGGAAAAAAAGGGAAGAAGAACAAAGGGAAAGAGCGGAGGGAGGGGGTTAATGTATACCGAGGAATAAAAATAGGATGTGTAAACATAAATGGGATAAATAGAGGGAAAATACAAGACATTGAAGAGGTATGGAGTGAGTGGGAAATGGAAATGATAGGAATAACAGAAACACACCTTAGGGGAGAGAGAAAATGGGAAGGGGATAAATATACGCTCATTGGGAGAGGGAGGGAGAAATCAGAAAAGAAAGGGGGAGGGGTAGGGTTAATGATTAGGAACAACTCAAAATGGAAAATAGAGAAACTAAAGGGTGGAGAATCAAAGGAAATGGAGGATATAATGGGAGTGACACTAGCGAGGATGAATAATGGAAGGGAAGAAAAAATAACAGCAATAATAGGGTACTTCACGGTGGAAGGGGGGAGAAGGGAACGGGAAGAAAACAGAATCAAGTACCAAGGAATACAGGAAATGATAAGGGGTAGGGAGGAAGAGGAGATAATTATAATGGGAGACATGAATGCACATATAGGGATATTAGGGGAGAGGATAAATGGAAATGGAGAAGCCTTGATCCAATTTGCGGAAGAAAATTACATGGAAATACTGAACCAAACAATGGGAGAGGGGAAGGCGACATGGATAAGGACAAAGATCGGCGATAGACTTCATACTAGCGAATGGAAGAGCAAGGGAAGAGATCCAAAACATGTGGATAGATGAAGAAAATGAAGTAGGGATACAAAGCGACCACAGACTCATGGTGATAAACTACACAAAGGAATGGAAAAGCAAAGGAAACACGAGATGGAGGATTAATAAATGGAATCTAAAAAGTGAAAGATGGGTAGAGTACAGAGGTTACATGGAAGAAATAAGGGAAAGAAGAGAGGGGAGCATAGAGGAAATGGATGGAGAGTTGATGATGGACATAAATAGAGCGGCAGAAAGGAGTATAGGAAGAATAAGAAGATGGACAGGAAAAAGAAAACAAAAACCATGGTGGAATGGGGAAATAAAACAAGCAAGAAGTGAAAGAAGGGATGCGAACAGAGAAAGGAGAAGGATGATAGAGAGAAATAGGAGGGAAGGCGGAGAGAGGGAACGAGAAGAAAGACAAGCGGTACAGGTATACGAGGAGAAAAGGAAGAAGGTAAAATTACTAATACAAGAGGCAATGATAAAACACGAGAAAGAAGAAGTAGAAAAGATCAGAAGCAAGGGGAAAGAGGGCCAAAAGGAGTGGTATAGGATGTTAAGAGGTGAGACCGGTAGAGAGGAAGAAAGCGTGGAACTAATAGTGGGAGATAGAATAATAAAGACAGAAGAAGAAATAAAGATTGAAATAAAGCGATACTGGGAGGAAATAGGGGGAGTAAATGAACAAGGGGAGGAGAGGGAATGGAACTTGGAAATGAGAGAGAGAAGGCTACCAGAACAGGATAAGATGGAAATGGAAAGGGAGCTCACAATAGAAGAAGTAAGGAGAGGGATCAAAGCACTAAAAAAGGGAAAGGCGACCGGCCCGGATGGGATACCTAATGAAATGTACATAGAGGGGGGGGAAGAAATGGCAAGAAGACTGAAGAAAATGTTTAATGAGGTAATGGGAAATGAGAGAGTACCAGAAAGATGGAATGAAGCGAGAGTAACACTATTGCACAAGGGAGGGTACAAGAGTAAGAAGGAAATGAAAAGCTACAGGCCAGTGACAGTGACAAACACAATAGGGAAACTCTTCTGCGGGATATTGAAGGAAAGGATGAATAGAGCCATAGAGGGAAACGGGCTAATAAGTGATGAGCAGAATGGGTTCAGAAGAGATAGGAGGGGGACAGATAATATCTATATACTGAGCGAAGTGATGGGGAAAATTAAAAGAGAGAAAAAAATGGGTTACTGTGCATTCCTGGATATAGAAAAAGCCTATGATAGAGTAAACAGGGAACTGCTATGGAAAATAATGGCAAGGAGTGGAATACCAGAAAAGTATATAAACATCATAACATCGATGTACCAAGGAACAAAAGCGAAGTACGCGCTAGGAAATATAGAAACGGGATGGGTAGAAAGCAAGAGGGGGGTAAGGCAGGGGTGCGTATTATCGCCGTTATTATTTGCATTATATATGGAAGAAATGACTCAGAGGATGAAAAGAGTTGGGGAGGGGATTCAGATAAACAAAGAAAGACTGGGGGTACTGCTGTTTGCTGACGACGTAGTTCTGATGGCAGAAACGGGAGGAGGGTTGCAGAGACTACTAGAGGAAGCAACGAGATTCGGGGAGGAACTTGAAGTAAGATTTAGTAAAGAAAAGAGCCAGGTGATGAAAATGAATGGAGAGCTTCAAGAAGAAGAGGAATGGACACTGGAAGGAAACAGAATGAAGAAGACAAGGGAGTATAAATATCTGGGGGTAACGATCACGGAGAAAGGGTTTGAGAAGGCGAAAAGTGAAAAGGTGGGACAAATGCAACAATGGAATGGAAGACTATGGAGCGCGACAAGGCTAAGAGCGAATAGCTATGAAATAGTGAGAGGGCTGTGGAAAGGATTGGGAGTACCTGCAATAATGTACGGCTTAGAGGCGGTAGAAACAACAGAGGCGGAAACGAAGAAATTAGAAACGATACAGAATAAAATCGGGAGGACAGGATTGGGGGCAAATAAATACGTAGCTCAAGAAGCAATCCGAGGGGAGATGGGGTGGAGTACGTTTGAGGAAAGGATTGGGAAAGCGAAAGGGAAGTACAAAGTGAGACTAGAGGGGATGGAGGAAGATAGGTGGCCGGGGAAGATATACAGATGGGCGAGCGAGCAAAGTAAATGGAACAGAGAGTGCAAAAAAGATTGGGGAGGATAAATATAAAACAGGACCGGGTGGGGGGGGGAATTTAGAAAAAGAAATGAGAGAGGGGAGTGGGTCATACTAGAGAATGGGAGGGGATGTGTCAGAGAGATAGAGAAGGGGATAAAGGAGGAGGGGAGAAGAAGATGGAGGGAGGGGGTAGAAAATAAAGCCACGCTGGCATATTATAGAGAGAAGGAAAAACCAGCTAGAGAACTGTACTATGATGGGGGATGGGGATCGAAACTCCTATTTAAAGCAAGAACAGGATCGCTAGAAACGAATGAGAGAACAAGGAGATGGAATGGAGTGGGACCGCACTGCAGTCAATGTGAAATGGGAGGGGATCCAATAGTGGAGGATGTAGAACACATAGTAACCGAGTGTACAAGATATAATGAGGAGAGAGAGGAGTTGGAGAGGTACATGAGGAATAGAGTTGGGGAGAGGGGGTGGGAGGAGATTAAGCAGAGGGAAGATAGAGGGGTGGGGGCGCTATTGGGGTTAACACAGGAGATGGAAACACAAGACATGGAGATGATGAAGAGGATATTGGAGAAAATGTGGAGGAAGAGAAATGAGTGAGGGGGGGGGTTTATACAAACAAAACAAAAACTGTCTCTTAAACTATCCTTCTACTCTAAACTTTCCCTCCTACTAACGTTTCTGAGCCAGTACCGATACAAAGGTCAGCCCTGCGGATCTGCACGGTCTGCGGGCGGGTTCAAAAGAAGAAGAAGAAGAAGAAGAAGAGACGGTACATTAGTTTCTCCCTAGGCTAACAATGGCCGTCGAAATCACTTCCACCTGTTGGCCATATTTATCGCTCTCATCCTGATCATCCGAGCACCTGTCATTAGTTAATGTTGTCCATTAACCAATAGAGTGTATCTATATTCACTGGTGGCCATTAAAATATAGGCCTATGTAACTATTCTAAAAGCCTGTAACATAAGGAGAGACGGTAAAACATGTCTACATGTCCCCGAACACCTATCAATCATATTTATCGCTTGTATCTTTACCATCCCAACACATTTCATTAATCAATATGCTTCACTAACCAGCTAAGTTTATATATATTCACTGGTGGCCATTAAATTATTATAGAGCCCGTTAGCCTAATTTAAAAAAAAAAAAAAAAAAACAGACGATACGAGGCTTCACCCTAATAGGCTAGGCTATAGGCTAGCCTATTTTTTTTTTTTTATTGTTGCCCAAACCGGTATAGGCCTAGTTATTGGCTAGGTTTAGGTAATTTCATTTATTTTTTTATTTATTGAATTTCATTGTTTTATAGGCTAGCCTATGTATTTTATGTCTAGTGTTAGCCGGCCTCCAGAGCCATCAATATTTACATGTTTTGGGTTAAAATTGAAGACAACCCGGATAAGAGTCCCATCGATAATTATCAGTGTTCTAGAAGTTTCATGGACGATACTATGTTGGTGTAAGTGTAATTACCGTCGCAAATTGACTATAAGTGAAATACGGGAAACTGTTGGATTGTTCAACGATAAACTGGGAACGTGAGCTGGGTTTAGACCGTCGCGTACCCATAAACAGGGAACGTGAGCTCAGAGCTGGGTTTAAACAGTCGGTTAGGTTAGACTAATGGGAAAATATTAAGGAAACCACCCACCAATTATTTTCATTATTTTTTGTTTAGTTTTAGTTTATTTGCATCAATATATAGTGATTGACATTAGTTTCAACCTCCGCAAAAATCGTTTTCCCCTTTATCCAACGATCTTAAGACACGGCGCCCGATAGTGGGGAGGGCTATGAAGATCAGGGAAAATGTGGGGTTAAAGACATAAAAAGGCGATATAATGGCTTTTATGATGAAAGTTGGCTCGGGTTTTGTTGTTTTTCAACTTGAGAAAACCCCAAAATGAAAAAACCCGAGCCAAGTTTTGGCAAAAGTTGGCTCGGATTTTAAGATTTTTCAGCTGCATAAAAGACAGCAAGTGCAAAAAAGAAGTTGGCTCGGGTTTTCTTGTTTTTCAACTTGAGAAACTCTCAAAATGAAAAAAAAAAAAATCAAGTTTTGGCAAAAGTAGTTGGATGATACATGGGATAGAAAATGAACTTAACCAGTAAGCTCATTATCCATTATCCAACAATTAAGCAACATTAAAGATTTTAGCCTAACCTACCAACCTTACCTAACCTAACCTAGTATTATGGGTGGGGGCTGCCGCCCCCACACCCCCGCTGGTTGGATAGTACATTGGATAGAAAATTAGGTAAATTCCTAGTGTTAATTAGACTGAAAGGCAAGGAGAAAGTGGTGCGCCGAGTCGTGTTGTGTGCCGTCTATGGGGAGGCGAACCCTGGACAAATATCGTTACAGGTTCTAGGTTCTGTATCTCCCTTAATAGAATTGTTCAAGGGTTGACACTTATTTTAACATGGAGTATAGGTTATATTACATCCTAAATGAAATTTAAAAATCTGTGAACATTCTTGGGTTGTTTATATAATAGAAGTTACTGTGGGACACGTAATATGTTGAAGGGGGAGTTCTGCCCCCTCTAAACACCCGTCACTTATGTCATCATAATCTGTTGTACTTCATAGGGGTCCAATTAAGGATAAAGTGAATTAACAGACGAAATTAGGCCGCAAACTACAATAACATAGCGGCCCGCCGTTTATGGGAGACATTTTACACATCATTTTCAATGTTAATTTTCTCCCTTAATCGATTTTTCCAAATTATCAAACTTACATAAAAATTAAGTACAGTTTATAGGGATTCCAACATGCATTTCAAAATTTACATGAAAATTGGTGGGTGGTTTGCTTAATATATACCGGCTATTGTTGAAAATATTAAAATGCGATGGTCCTCGGTATTAAACAGCACTGTATATAATACAAAAAAAAAAAAAAAAAAAATTAAGCCTAGTAAAAAGGCTGTCCGGGGTCTCTTAATTTTTACCATGTTTTGTTATACAAATTTAATATAACTTACTATAACTGTTGGTTATGCATAGACCGTCGCGAATGGCTTAGACTATTATATGTAAAACTTTCAAAATAAACAAACTAAGAAGAACTTACCGTATCAAAATGGCTATGTGAAACAAATACTTAATACTAATAGCAAAATATTATAGCCTAGGCTAAATAAGGCTAGACAAAATAAATTGTCAACTTTCCTAATTTAGCCTAGCCTAGGGGCAGTCAATTTTCTGGATATGTTTCGCACTAAAATTCTGTCTAGGCCCCTATGCCAACACCACTGTCTTTAGGCCTAGTCATTAGTGTACAGTCGCGCTAATAAGTGAGGTCTCGGCACCAATTATGTTTTGATCAATAATTGGTATCCGCAATATGTAAGCTTCATTTCTTTATATAGCCTAGAGTGAAATATACAAACATTTTCCAACACGACCGTACCCCAAACCTAATTTTAAAAAGTCGCCGGGGTCGCTGCCCCCCTTAACCCATCCTGTATCCAATGGCAACACGCGAATGCAATGATCCTTGCTATATAAAATTACTAAATTAATATATTTACTGAGGCCCATTTCCCATTAATTTGTTTCTGGGGGCGGTAGACTAGAGACAGAGCCCGAATAGGGAAAACCGAGCAATGGCACTTCATATGCAACCTGAAAATTTATTTTTAATCCTAATATATTTGTATTCGTCATTGCTTAAAAAGTATGAAGATTAAGCAATTGGGACTAGATTGAAATAAAGTCTAAAAGAGATTATGGTTAAATTGACTTATTTTGATCTGTGTTAGTGGTGTAATGGTGTAGTGGTTTTGTTCTGGGTGTGGTGTCCTGGGTTCGAATCCGGGGAGGACCATATGCTTTCATTAGTTTATTAAAGTACATTGGGGTTTGTAATTTATGTTAAGAA
This sequence comes from Paralithodes platypus, assembly GCA_032716605.1. Taxonomy (NCBI): domain Eukaryota; kingdom Metazoa; phylum Arthropoda; class Malacostraca; order Decapoda; family Lithodidae; genus Paralithodes; species Paralithodes platypus. Next base: position 4,352,029 of record CM064548.1, on the reverse strand, counting down.
CGGGGTGTTACTTAAATTTTGTTCCACCACAACCATATTTTTGCTATTTTTTTTACTTAACTTTGGTGTCTACAGCTCCAACTTCTTTATTACTTTATAGTCAGAAATTGCTATTACTGTAGTTTATTACTGTTCTATTAATTATTTATTTATTAGTATTATTTATTATTTCACTTATATTCTTTTATTAATTTCATTGGTGGTGTAGCCTAGTGAAATTATTAAAAAATATATTAGATTTTTAATTTACCACTACGTACTCCCAGCAGTGAAGGAGAGAAGATGCTACACCATGGATGTGTCGGAGAACCCGGTTTGGTACAATCTTGTGTGAGAGATCCTTCACAAGCTGCTAAAAAAATCTTCACACTTCCACCGGGTGAGTTATATTTAATGCTAGTTTAATTGTGTATATAATGAAAAACCTACAAACTTTATTTATTTATTTATTTTTTCATTGGTAATATTTATGCTAGTTTGTTTATGTAAAGAAAAAGCCTACAAACTGTATTTGTTATATTTTTGTTGTCATTGGTAAAATATTTATGCTAGTTTGTGTATAAGAGGCTACACACCTTAATTATTATAATTATTTACCCCATTCCCCACTTTTACCATTAGCCTATTATTTATTTTTTTATTTTTATGTATATTTTTTTATTTATTTTTATTGGTAAATATATCTTTTGGGTCTGAATTTTGAGCGGTCTGTTTTATCTATCGTAATCGATTAGTTGCATTGTTTACTACCCGTCAAAGTTTGAGAATGTAGATGCGTATTAAGATATACCTGTAGTAGTATAGTATGTACAGTATATGTAAGGCATTAACCTAACAAACTTAGACCTATAGTTTCTTTTCAGCTGACTGCAAATATAATCCTTTAGTAGAACATTTATACTGTACAGTACTTATGGATAAATATCTTGCAAAGTTTTCATATTTTACTACATTTAATTAAACAAACTTTCATAATTTAGCAAAGTATTTTAGATATAAAACTTTAAAAACTAACTCAAATTTTACTTTTTAAACTTGTAACTACTTTAAGATTAAACATCGAAACTATGACTCACTAAAGAAAATCTGTGGAAAAATTAATTTAAATTAATCTGAAATTAAACTTTGAAAACAATTTAGTCGGCTGGAAAGAACTTTAGTACAGTACGTTGGATACCAAACTAACCCTTACCTACCAGCTAGTATGTATCCCATGTACCGGTACCGTACATGTGATACAAACCTAACTCTTCCTTATTAGCTGGTACGTAACCTTGGTATCCAGTACATACTGTACACACGGCTTTAGTATGTGGGAAATGACTAACCTTGGCTTAACATGCAGTATTCTCTTACCATGTAGTATGTGGGATAAAACTCTAACCTTGGCTTAACATGTAGTATCCGCTTAAATGTATCTGTAGTATGTAGGATAAAACTCTACCCTTAACCAACCTTTTTATATATTACTTATTACGCATCTCCCGAATCAAACTTATGTGCAGGTAGTATACAATGCAACTAATCTATTCGGTCGATAAAGTGGACAGCTTGAAACCCGGACCTAATACTATCCTAGTTGTTTTTTAAGTCTGCTTGAATAATAAATTTATATTCTATTTACTCAGGCCCATTCCATAATTTTTTTTATTTTTTGTTGCTTTGTTTTTCCAGTTTTCTATTTGTTTCTATTTTATTTATATATTGTTTAATTAAAAAGTGTGTGGGGAACGGCTTAAGTGCGCGAGGTCTATTGCCAGATTCCCTGATCCCGAAGAGGTGGCCCCGAACGAATCTCCTATGTACTAGTCTTGTCAGCCAGCTCTTCTCCGGGTGGTGTGTTGGCAGAGACTTGTGTTGTCGGACTCTGCCCATCAAGTGGTGCATCCTCAAATTGTAAGTTGTCTATTTGTATTTGTCCACTTTCAGTTGAAAAAACTCCTTGGTTGATATTTCGGTTTATACTGTATACATTTTATTGATTTTTTCCTTGCTAACTCTTCTCCGCGTGGTGTGTTGATGGTTGCTGCCCTGAGTGTTGTCAGACTGCCCCGCGGCGGACTCTGCCCCTCAAGTGCTGCACCCTGAAGTTGTAAGTAGTCTTTGTAATTGTCCACTTTCAGTTGAAAACTCAAATTGGTTGATATTTTGGTTTATATAAATTTTATTTATTTTTCCTTGCGAACCCAAGACTCCCTTAGAGGTGAAATTGTGCAGTTTTCATTAGAAAAATGCTATCCTAAAGCAGGTTCCTAAATTGTGGGGTCGCTATCTCACTAAAGTTCTCAAGAGTCGCTGTACTTCTGGGCGGATACCTTTAAATGTAAACTAATGGAGCTAAACATTAGGGAGAAGAGTCTAGAAAAAAAAATATATATTATTGTACGGGTTTTCATTTGTAGTACCGGTATAATTTATACTCTTGGCAGGGAAGATGGATAGGCCTACTGCATAATCGGTACCCTCGAGTGTTTGAGATCCTGGACGCTGCTGCCCTGTGTGTGTGTGCGTGTGGACGCTGCTGCCCTGTGTGTGCGTGTGCGTGTGGACGCTGCTGCCCTGTGTGTGTGTGTGTGTGTGCATGGACGCTGTGTGGCCCTGTGTTGGACACAGCCGTTGGCCTTTCAGGGGAAAGTGGTGCACCCTCGAGTTGTAAGTTATCCATTTGTAGTTTTCCACTTTGTGTTGAAAAAACTAAAGTTTGTTGATATTTGTGGAAGACTTATATAAAGTTTCGTATAGTTGGTAGGGGACCGTACTAGTATAATTTTTACTCCTGGCAGAGATGATGGATACTGCGCCATCTGCCTGTGGACTCTGCCCCGTGTTGTACAGGTTTAAATTTAAGCTATTTTTGTGTATATATGACTATCTAAACTTAAAGTGAAATGATTGTTGGTAAATTTAAGCTATTTTTGTATATACAGTATGACTTATCAAAACTTACAAACTGAAATAATTCTTGGTAAATTTGTCTAGTCTGTGTTTTAACTTTTAAGCAGTCTATTTTATGTACCATAATAGATTAGCTCCAGTGGACTCTGCCCCTTGTGATGGATTCGGACTGCCCAGTGTTGTACAGGTTAGAATTTAAACTATTTTTGTGTATATGACTATATAAACTTCAAACTGAAATAATTCTTGATAAATTTAATTATTTTTTGTGTATATGAATATCAAAACTTGCAAACTAAAATAATTCTTCATAAATTTGTCTCTTAGTCTGTTTTTGTAACTTGAGCGGTCCATTTAACCACCGTAACTGTCTCTATAGCGTAATGCATATATGCGCGGAATTTTGGTGTGAATATCCTAGGTTCGAGTCCTTGGAGTACTACATGTATAAATTACTTCTATTAATTTCACTAGTTAGGCTTAATTCTAAATTAAGAGTTTGTGAGAATTTTTATTTTTATTTTAAGCCGTCCATTTTATCTACCATAATAGATTAGGTCAATTGTTTACTATCGTACCAAGTTTTCATTCCTGCGAGAGATGCGTAAAGATATATTATAGAAAGCTACTAACACTAACCACCCAACACTAACCACCTAACCTAACCATAATCTAACTTAGATCTGTAGTTGGTTTTCTTTTGGCTGACAGTAAATTTAATCCATTGACAGAAGTTGGATAGATAAATGTGAAACAATTTGTGCGTTAAATTGTGAACTTTTCCTAATTGGTAACCTATTTCAATAAAGTCTAGTAACAAATTAATTAAGATGGATATATAAATTTACTGTCGGCTGGAAACCCACTTACCTAACGCCTAGTATGTGTACCTAGTATGTTGGATAAAACTAACTCTTACCTATCGGCTATACCATGTTCCAAATAAGTCGGCTAAAGCCGACTTATAATTCCCAAAAATACTATAGTAATCGGGCTAATACATCTACCATTTGGGGAGGGAAGTGTGTAGATATAGACAGCCCATTTGCTCTAATGTTTTTGTCTTTATTATAGTGTTTGTCCCAGTTTTGGTTTGACTGTGTGCAAATTTTAAATTTTAAATTGTTTTTTATTTAGACCTTGTGACTTTTTATTATTGTTAGACCTTTAATTTTTGTGTTCTCGTTAGATCTTGAATTGGTTTTTTCTAAACTTTCAGAGTCCCGATATCTGACCTGGTATAGTACACGGAATGAGTACATAGTATGTAGTGGTGGTGCTAGTACTGTATTTGGGATATGACTAACCTTCGTAGTATATCTATTTACGCATCTCTCGCATCGAACTTTGTTTATTTTGTATTTTATTTTATTTGTTTCAAAGGCCCATTCCCCTTTTTTATTATATATATATATATATATATAAATTTGTTTTATAAAAACCGGACATAAAAGACTAGACTATTATTGTATGTATATATTCGGGCCCATTCCCCATTTTCCTATATTTTTGTTCTTGGGATGGTAAGACTAGAGACAGAGACAGAATTGACTATAGTTTAACACTGTTCTTTCTTGCCCCCCCCCCCCCCCCTGTGCTGTTGGTGGGACTGTGGCCTGGACTCCAACGTCGGTGACGGTCATCTGAAACTCAGGAGCTTGTTGCGGCGTTGGTCAGCATGGCCGCCTGGGATTCCCTGGCCTGGTGGTGATGGTGGTGGATGCAGAGTTGTGGTGCCTGGAGTTGTGTTGTGGTAGACGCATAATTTTGGCCTGGTGTGGTGGTGGACGCAGAGTTTTGGCCCGATTATGTTGTGGTGGACGCGGAGTTGTGTGTGTTGGACGCTGTTATGGCCTGATGGAGATGTGGATGGTGATTGACGATTGATGGGCCATTGATGGCTAATATTCTGTTAGTATTTATAGGCGTTTGGCATTTTCCTTAATTAAAATATATTTCCACATAGCAATTTAGAGTTTTTTTAATTTTGAAAGTATAAAATTATATTATTAAAAAGTTAATTGGTGGGTTGGTGGTGTGAATATCTAAGTGTACATTCCAGTCTTCAAACCGTATGACTAGTTTAACACCCTGTTCTTTCTTGCCCCTGTCCTGTACTGTTGGGATGAGTGTGGTCTGGACTCTAACCTCAGTGACTGATCTGAAACCCATGATCCTCTTGCGGCGTTGGTCGGCCTGGTGGTGGACGCAGTGTTGTGGTGGACGTAGTTGTGGATGCAGTGGAGTAGTGGTGGATGCAGAGTTGTGGCCTGATGATTCTGATGGAGCGTGTGTGATATTGGCGGACGTTAGGATGGATGAGGGTACCAAAGAAAGAGACCCTGATGAACCACTCTACACGACTAATATTCGGTTAGTGTTTTGAGATGTTTGGTATTTGAAACTTAAAAAGAAAAGTGCCTAAAATTAATGTAGGGACAAATATAATGCACAATAAAAGCTTAGCATAGGAAATGGCATATAATCCATGAAAGAAACTTAATTTTTGTACTCTTATTCCAGAGCACGAGGACCTTGGCAGATCATAACTTCAATTGACGAGAGGCAATGTTGTGTGTGGACGCTGCTTCCCTGTGTGTGTGTGTGTGTGTGTGTGTGTGTACTTACTCTAGTTGTATTGCGGGAGTGAGCATGCTCGTTATTTCCCGCCTCCTATATGTGTAGGTGTTATATGTATCGTTGGAATGGCTGTGGATGTGTGTGTAGTCTGTATTTTTAGCCAATTGGCGACATCGGAAACGAAGGCTTAGGGTGGATCTGTATGGTACCATTCTCACTATAGACGGTACCGTCTCGCCCGAAGGCTTAGGTAGCCATCAGCTTAGGTGAACCATATGATACCCATCTCACCTTGTACCATTTTTGCCAACCCCAGATGGGACGTCACAATGTCGTCCACTTATTCCAGGTACCTATTTACAGCTAGGTGAACTGAGGCTAACACATGAAAGGTGACAAGCCCAATTTGTCTCCGCCCGGCCGGGGATTGAACCCCCGACCCCTCGTGTGTGAGACGAGAGCTCTACCTACTAGGCTACGGGCTGTGTGTGTGTGTGCTGCCCTGTATGTGTGTGTGGACGCTGCTGCCCTGTGTTGGACGCAGCCGTTGGCCTTCAGGGGAAAGTGGTGCACTCTCGAGTTGTAAGTTATCCATTTGTAGTTTTCCACTTTGTGTTAAAAAAACTAAAGTTTGCCAATATATCTGGAAGACAGTTTTATGAAGTTTCTTATCGTTTGTAGGTGATTAAAGACAGTACTGATATAAATTTTACTCCTGGCAGAGATGATGGATACTGCGCCATCTGCCTGTGGTCTCTGCCCCGTGTTGTACAGGTTTAAATTTAATATATGTTTGTGTATACTGTATATGACTATCCAAAGTTAAAGTGAAATGATTCTTGGTAAATTTAAGGTATTTTTGTATAATTATACGACTTATCAAAACTTACAAACTGAGATCATTCTTGGTAAATTTGTATTGTCTGTTTTGACTTTTAAACAGTCTATTTTATGTACCCTAATAGATTAGCTCCATTGGACTCTGCCCCTTGTGGGGACTCTACCCTTGTGATGGATTCTGACTGCCCAGTGTTGTACAGGTTAGAATTTAAACTAGTTTTTGTGTATATGACTATATAAACTTCAAACTGAAATAATTTTTGATAAATTTAAGCTATTTTTGTGTATATGAATATCAAAACCTGTAAACTGAAATAGTTCTTGGTAAATTTGTCTAGTCTGTTTTTGTAACTTAAGTGGGGATTGGGCCTGAGCATATTATACATACATACAAGCGGTCCATTTTATCTACCGTAAGTGTGTGTATAGCGTAATGCATAAATGTGTGGAATTTTGGTATGAATATCCTAGGTTAGAGTCCTTGGAGTACCACATGTATGAATTACTTATATTAATTTCACTAGTTAGGTTTAATTCTAAATTAGAGTTTGTGAGAATTAGTTTTTATTTTAAGCGGCCCATTTTATCTACCATAATAGATTATGTCCATTGTTTACTACCTTACCGAGTTTTCATTCCTGAGAGAGATGCGTAAAAAGATCTATTATAGAAAGCTACTAACACTAACCACATAATCTAACTACCTAACCTAGATATGTAGTTTGGTTTTGTTTCGGCTGACAGTAAATCTAATCCATTGAAAAAGTTTGATCATAGATAAATATGAAACTATTTTTGTCCATGAAATTGTAAGCTTTTCATAATTGGTAACCGATTTCAATAAAGTCTAGTAACTAAATAATGAAGATGGATATATAAATTTACTGTCGGCTGGAAACCCACTTACCTAACGCCTAGCATGTGTGGGCTACCTATACTCTTATTTTTTCCCAGCTGATCGTAAATTTAATCCTTTAACATCAGTTTCATGATTCTTACTAGACAGATCTGATACTGCTCTGTCTGAGAGTCCTATTATTGCCAAGTTTTCATAATTAGCAACCTATTTCACAACAAAATCATGATAATAAAGTAGTAATCAGAATGAAGAGATGGAAAATTCTATGTACCCACGCACCCGGCAAAATTATAAAAACTTAAATAATGAAAAATAAAAATGAAAATAACCGGCGTCTTTTCGTTGATAACTGTAAATGTAAACTCTGTGTGAATGAATTTGATTTTGAACATCAAACATTTTTTAAAAGTTACATTACCAATACAAAATTTTTGTTTCTAAATTCTTCTGTTAATGTAACATCTCCATGTAAAGTAAAGAATGTTATCTATTTAATAACCTGTGAGAAATGTGGTATACAATATGTTGGAAAGACGGAACAATGTTTAAGAGAAAGAGCCTACGGGCATAGATCAGGAATTAAGAACGGCATCGACTCCAAGATTCTTCTATATAAGCATTTTAACACAGATTGTACTAAATTTGATTGTAAATACAAAATTATAGAAATTGTTCAAAGTAATCAAAATGTTTTAGATAGAGAAAATTATTGGATTGGAAAATTAATGACCATCTATCCATTTGGACTTAACAATCAAATAAAAAATGTAGGCAACATTTTGTATAAAGATTTATTAAAAAACGATTTTAATAACCCATATTTTAACTTCCCTGTTTTAAACAGAAGACCTGGTAGACACGGTAATAGAAGACTAAATACATTTAATAAAAAGAAAAGCAGGTCTGATATTATAATTATTGTTAATAATTTATATTCATTATATCGAAATTTCGGAATTAAAAAATTAAAAGATTCATTGAAAGGCCTACAAAAGAAAAGTTTTGCTCCTTTTATAGAAAATATTCTAAATAATAAACATAATTTCACAAATAAATTTAAGAATATAGTCTTTGCTTTTATGGGATATATTAGAGCTAATTCTAAGAAATCCAAAGATAACCGTATTAAAGATAAAGTCCTGTCCACTTTAAATTATTCCTCTAAAATTTTAGACAAAATTAATGTTAACAGTCTTATTAATTCAAAGAAAGTTAAGTCCATATTACCAGATGGTTGTAAAGATTTCAAACCATTAATAGTGTATTCATATGAACGACCTGTTGGGTCTATTATTTGTAATTATAATAAAGTTTTAGGAAATCTTTCAGATAATGATATTTTCAATAATAATAAATGCGTGTGTGAAAGAGTCATGGATATGCCAGCTAGCAGACGTGATGCACTAGCAAAGTTCATTTATAGTCCGATATGTCACATATTAACAGGTGATGTAGAACTAGTTAAACATTTTGCAAACGACAAATTAGCGGAGCTATGTCGTAAAGGGTTTAAATTTAGAATAGGGAGTAATAAAGTAACCTGGGACATAATTTTAAAAGATATTGTTTTTTCAGTCAATAAATTAAAAGATAAATTGTTAAAAATTGCGTGCTGCAATGCGAGAGAACTAGAAGCATGGTCTAAATTATTAATTAAGTTAATTAGAAATAAAATTTTCTCGCTTAAAAATGAATTTAATCTTTCAGATTTTATAGACTATAATTATAATAAGCTTAAAGCTGATTTAATAAATTTACATAAACATTTTGTAATCACTACAGTAGATAAAGCCAGCAATAATTATAGCTTCACATGTAAGAAATTTTATCTTGAAAATATGAAAAAAGAATTAGGTATTAAGGGTAACATATTACGTAAAAATATTTGCGGTAATTCTGTTTATGAAATTCAAAATAATCTGAATATTGATAACTTAATCGATGAACATACCAAGAAAAATATAATATTTGATATTAAACTTTCTGATAAGAACAAGTGCATTGCAAAATTATACATGTTACCTAAATTTCATAAAAGACCTTATAAATATCGCTTTATTGCCGGAGCAAAATTTGCTACCACTAAAACTCTATCAGAACAAGTAGTAAATTGCTTAAAATACATTAAAAGTACTCATAAAAGATATTGTAATACCATCATGAGAAGAACTGGCATTAACTATTATTGGAGTGTTGACAATTCGTTAGAAGTTATTGATAAAATAAATACCATGCCGAAAGTTACCTCGGTACATAGCTTCGACTTTTCAACTTTGTATACCAATTTGCCTTTAGATTTAGTATATTCAGAGCTTTGCTTTATTATAGATTTGCACTTTGACAGGTTCGTTAGGAATGGTAATTATTTCATAAATGTTTATACATATTTTAATAATGCATCACTTAGCTCTACTCCCACTAGTTCTGTATATTTTGATAGAACTAAACTTAAAGATGCCCTTAAATTCCTCCTTTTCAATACTTATGTTAGATTCGGGCCGTACATTTTCAAACAAATATTAGGAATTCCTATGGGTGGAAATGCTAGCCCTTTAATTGCAGACTTATTCTTGCTTGCTTTAGAATTTAAATATATAAAAGACTTAGTTGACAGTAGCAAGAAAAATAAAATTCCAGAAAAATTAGCACTTGCTAAACTGTTAAGTAATAATAGTAGATATATTGATGATATTCTTGTTTGCAATTTGTTAAATTTTAATCAAGTTGCTAAACTTATTTACCCTAATTCTATTCCCCTCACACAATGTAACATAAATTATAAAGTTGAAAATTTTCTTGATATTAATATAGAGATTGTTAATGAACAGTGCATACTTAAAGTATATCACAAAGTTGATGATTTTAATTTTAACGTAATAAACTTTCCTTTCCCTAGTAGTAATATCGATAGTAAAATCACTTATAATTGTTTTTATTCCCAATTAATAAGATTTTGTAAAATCTGCACTAAAGTAGATGACTTTTGGGCTAGAGCTAGGTTACTATACAGACTCTTAGTGGACAGAGGTTTTGAGGCAAGTAAATTGTTCCATAAATTTAATCTTTTTAGGGTCAATTATTGTGACTGTATTCTAAAATTTGACATCAATAATTTTAATCAAGCATTTTTAACTTGAAGTTTCTTGTATAACCTCTGCTTACTTTTTGTCTGTATTTATTGTTTATCTTTTTCTTTTTCTATTATTATTATTATTATTAATATTGATGATTTTTTAAATTTATTGTTCTTGTTAAAAGAGTACTCTTTGTTTAAATCTGTTGTTACTTCATATTTTGCAATTATTTCTCTTTATATTATATGTATTCATTGTCGATAGTATCAATTGCTTACTTTTGCGATTTCCTTAGTTTATTTGTGCTATAAATGTAGGTTATTTGTAGGGTAGTTATTGATAGGGGTCACTTGAGGCATGCTATGCTTACAGGTACCTACCCGATAGCACTATCGTTAGTGAGTGCTGTACTGTATTCTATATATTATTTTGTAATAGTATAGATATCTTATCAATATTTGTATTTTTTACTATTGTTAATGTCTTGTCATGTTGCAAATTTGATTTTAAATAATATTTTGACATTTAACATGTAGTTTCTTTATTCATGCAGAGTTTAGTAAAATTTGCCAGAACGTCCCGGACTTCCCAAACTTGACTACTTCCTTTAACGTGACGATAGTGCGTTGTTATATGTGCGATTGGTTTGCTTGGGAAACAGATTAACTTGCTCATGTAGTGATGTACACCCTATGTGGTGGATTGTGTTCTTTTATTTAATAATTTTCATTTTAGTAAGCGTTGTTTCCACATAGCGATTTTGATAATTTAATTTGACTTTATATTGTCCTTGTCCCAATTTTGGTTTGTTTAGTTTGCAAGTTTTACATTTTAATCAGCTGGAAAAAAATGGAGTATAGTTTGTTGGATAAAACTAACTCTTACCTACCACCTATACCATGTTCCAAATAAGTCTTCTAAAACTCTGCAACCTTAACCTATAATTCCCCAAAAGACTATAGTAATCGGGCTAATATATCTACCATTTGGGGAGGGTTATAGGGAGGGCATATGTGTAGATATTGACAGCCCATTTGAAGCCCTCCGAATCATAAGGGGACCAACCGACATTTTCTTACTTCTGAGAAAATCAAGGTCAAAGTTTGGCAATGTTCAAAATATGTAACTCTTTAACTCGGTAAGGTGCTCTCTTCATATTTTTACTGAAGGTAGCTGAAACACTACTCTTTCATCCCAGCATGTAAAAATAGGGGGTTCCACGTTTATATTTTTAGTAAAAACACCCAAACCAAATTGATCCTCTTTTTTTGAATGGCCAAAATGGCCAAAATCTAACATTAACAGCACTTTGACCACAATGTTTTTCTTTTAAAGATAATAATGCAACTGATATTGGGTAGTGTACGTAATTTTCAATCATTCCCACCCACAAGCCTCCAATTTCCATACTCCAGGTAAGGCAGGTAAGTAGTTAATAATTAACAGGTAAGTACAAGGGTATGGGTAAGTGAACGTACTTTTGTGGTTTAAACATAATAAAACAATGTTAATAGAATAACAGCGTGCACAACTTGGTTGAATGAGGTTTGATATAGTCAGGTTGAGTCGTGTAATAATCCAGGACAAGGTGTAATCCATAGAGATTAACAGGATGTCAAACGAGAGACGAGTTCATTATTTTTAGCCTTTATTATTGTAAGAGAGAATAAAGAGAGAAAGATAGAAAGAAAGAAAGAGAAGGGTTGCGTTTTTTTGTTGCACCATAGAATGTACGTAGGCCAATAGGCCTAGTTGTCACTCCTGATGGACCTGGTTCTGGCTCGGGGTCCTCACTTTTGTTCTGCATAGTCACTAATTAGCCTATTGTTGGCGGATACTGTCTTATTAAAAAATTTGTTATTTATAACTCTGTGCTGTAAAAAAGAAAGGTGTAATAAGCGATAATATGAGCAATGAACCCGCCGCACCATGCATTCACTAGAGAGATGGGTCCAGAAAAAAAAACTCAAGCGTAAATCTGCCCTTAAGTGATCACTGCCAGGCTATATTAAGCCCTTCTATACCAGCCATGTCTTCTCATCACAATGTTGGTATGTAGTCTTCATCACTGTCATCACTGGAATGAACGGTGTCCATTCCTATCAAAGAGTTGCGTCTTTTTGTTGCACCATAGGCCTAGAATGTACGTAGGCTAATATTTGTCACTCCCGATGGACCTGGTTTGGGCTCGTTGGGGTCCTCATTTTTGTTCTGCATGGTCACTAATTGTTGGCGGATACTTATTGGTTATTTAAAACACTCTGCTGTAAAAAATAAAGGTGTAATAAGCGATAATATGAGCACTGAACCCGCCCCACCATGTATTCCTCAGAAACCGCGGGAGACAATGTTATTGTGTGAAGGCTGCCACCCCGCATCCCGGCCAGCCAATGGGAGAGCAGAACCGAGCGCGAGATGGGTTGGCGGCGAGTTTTCATTGGTTCACGCACCATCGCCCGCGCGGGAGAGTGAGAGTATGGAGGGATTAACTGAGTGTCGTTTGGACCCCTTGTGTCATGTTATATTTTTCCCAGGATATTGGTGAGTGTTCCCGAAAGGCGAAAAAGTTACCTTAACGTCCAGGACTCTCACTCTTACAGTTTTCGTCTTAAGGGTACCAAACGACTACCAGTGTGTAGGGGAGAAGTTGGGCTATGGCGCCACGTGCTTGGCGTGGAAATTCAAAAAATGTCGGTTGGTCCCCTTATGATTCGGAGGGCTTCATTTGTTCTAGTCTTTTTTTATGTTTAGTTAGACGTTGGGATTTTTTTTCCTCATTAAGACCTTATGATTTCTTTTTTCTCGTTAAGACCTTGGGATTTTTTTTCTTGTTAGACCTTGGGATTTTTTGGTTTTCTCTCTAGTTAGACCTTGGTATTCACGATATCCGACCTACCTACTCTGAACATGGTATAGTACACGGGATGAGTACCTAGTATGTAGTGGTGGTGCTAGTACTGTACTGTACTGTATTTTGGATATGACTAACCTTCGTAGTATGTGGGATAAAATGCTAACCCTTGTCTAACCTTTGTATATCTCTTTTACGCATCTCTCGCATCAAACTAAATTTTATTTATTTTATTTGAGTTATTTGTTTCTAAGGCCTATTCCCCTTTTTTATTATAATTTTGTTGGTTAATATACAGGAGACTCAACAATATAGGTAGCACATTTCTAATGGAAGTTTTGGGTTCCTATCATCATATGCTTCATTTCTATATACTTTTTATCTCTGGGAAAAAAAATCTTTTTATTTTTTATTTTTTATTTTTATTTATTTTTTGGTCATTAACCCTCCAGCCCCGGCTATGTATTCCATATATATTCCCCGAAACCCGGGGGTTTTGGCCGAAAAACTTCTACGCCTAGGCTACCGCATCTTTTGTTATTTTGCTTGCTTCCGCATCCCCAAGCGTAGATGTGTTTCGTACCTGTAGAATGGCGTTAAATAGAGCTCTCTAAGTCAACCGATTCAGTTGTGATGACGATTTCATTGGAGATAACTTTGTGGCAAAAACAGCCACTTTACACTACTTTTCGATACTTAACAATAACATGCAGGCACACACGAACAAGCGATGCTCTCCTTGTGGTCGGAGATGCGCGGCGTCGGTCCAGCCGGCTGTTGTTTACATGCGTCGGACAGACGCCTCGCACACAAAGCTTACAGGCTTTCAAGCTCATGGGTTTCTCAGAGCCCTACCGGGTAGCGCGGGGGGTGTTTGTTATGGGTGCCTCAGAGCCCTACCGGATCTGGAGGGTTAACCTAACCAAAAAACCTAACCTAATAGCCCCCAAATACATTTAAGTTAGGTTAATAAAAAAAAAAAAAAAAAAAAAAAATGTTTTTTGTTTTTCCCGGGGATAAAAAGTATATAGAAATGAAGCACATGATGATAGGAACCCAAAACTACCATTAGAAATTTGCTACCTATATTGTTGCGTCTCTTGTATATTACCCATTTTTCCTATACTTTTGTTCTTGGGATGGCAAGACTAGAGACAGAGCCCGAATTGAGAAATCACTTAAATTTCAACCCTTTCATGTTTGGGGGTTGCCGTTCAGTATTCAGATATTTTTTTGTTTAACCTTTTAACTCCAAAATCGATTTTCTGCACAACTCGCTCGGACAACTGCAGAGGGCATAGTCCGCCTATAGACATGTTAAAATATTCTACGGTTCCCGAAAATTCCACCCTAGCTCTAATCCCCATTGATCCCTCTGTCTCCCTCCCTATATGATGCCCCGATTTACGATACAGTATTATAGGTGTAAATCTGAAGGCGGGTTCAATCTTTTTAGTGTTTATTGATGTGTATACAAAGATAATTATATTTAAAATTCTTTAAGATCAAATTTTGTAAACCATGCCCTTTCGTGTTAATTTTTTAAGTGCGCGGAATTTCGGTTAGTGTCCTAGGTTAGTTCTTGGAGTGGCACATGTATTTGTTGATTTAATTGAGTATAAAAGTAAAGTTGGTTGGTGAAAAAAATATGAATTCCTAGTCATGCATTCCAGAGTCCAGAGGCGAGGAGCTGAGGAGGGTGCAGAAGCGCCCGGGATACCGAAGCCCCACCCAAGGCCCTGTGCTTCGAGGAGCTGAGGAGGGTGCGGAAGCGCCCGGGATACCAAAGCCCCACCCAAGGCCCTGTGCTTCTGGGTAAGTTATTTTTAGTGTGATTATATATACATGGATAATTTTTTTAAATTTTGTTTGGAAGTGATAAAACCTTTCAAGTTTATTTTGTTGTTGGTTATAAAAACAAAATTACTATACTCGGTTTCATTTAATCCGACTGTAAATTACTATACTCGGTTTCATTTAATCAGACTGTAAATTACTATACTCAGTTTCATTTAATGAGATGGTAAATTACTATACTCAGTTTCATTTAATGAGACAGTAAATTACTATACTCAGTTTCATTTAATCAGACAGTAAATTACTATACTCAGTTTCATTTAATCAGACAGTAAATTACTATACTCAGTTTCATTTAATCACACAGTAAATTACTATACTCAGTTTCATTTAATCAGACAGTAAATTACTATACTCAGTTTCATTTAATCAGACAGTAAATTACTATACTCAGTTTCATTTAATCAGACAGTAAATTACTATACTCAGTTTCATTTAATCAGACAGTAAATTACTATACTCAGTTTCATTTAATCAGACTGTATATTGAATACTTTAGCAGCTGGTTTCTCGATACTTAATGTGAAAATATATTGCAACTACAGTATGTCTTTGCATCATATTAATACCAAGAGTATATAATTAGCACTATATTTAACTAAAATCTTCAAAATAGGTGAATTCTTTATGGGAAATTTGCAATTTAGTTATTTCAAAGAATTGACTATAGTTTAACACTGTTCATTCTTGCCCCGCCCCCCTTCCCTGTGCTGTTGGTGGGACTGTGGCCTGGACTCAAACCTTGGTGATGGTGATCTGAAACGCAGGAGCTTGTTGCGGCGTTGGTCAGCATGGCCGCCTGGGATTCTCTGGCCTGGTGGATGCAGAGTTGTGGCCTGATGGACGCAGTGTTGTGGTGGACGCATAATTTTGGCCTGGTGTGGTGGTGGATGCAGAGTTTTGGCCCGATTATGTGTGGTGGATGGTGTGGTGGACGCCGAGTTGTGTGTTGGACGCAGTTATGGCCTGATGGTGATGTGGATGGAGAGTCAGTGATGGTGATGTGGATGAAGAGTCGGTGATGGTGATGTGGATGGAGAGTCAGTGATGGTGATGTGGATGGAGAGTCGGTGGTGGTGATGTGGATGGAGAGTCGGTGGTGGTGATGTGGATGGATAGTCGGTGGTGGTGATGTGGATGGAGAGTCGGTGGTGGTGATGTGGATGGAGAGTCGGTGGTGGTGATGTGGATGGAGAGTCGGTGGTGGTGATGTGGATGGAGAGTCGGTGGTGGTGATGTGGATGGAGAGTCGGTGGTGGTGATGTGGATGGAGAGTCGGTGGTGGTGATGTGGATGGAGAGTCGGTGGTGGTGATGTGGATGGAGAGTCGGTGGTGGTGATGTGGATGGATAGTCGGTGGTGGTGATGTGGATGGATAGTCGGTGGTGGTGATGTGGATGGAGAGTCGGTGGTGGTGATGTGGATGGAGAGTCGGTGGTGATGTGGATGGAGAGTCGGTGGTGGTGATGTGGATGGAGAGTCGGTGGTGGTGATGTGGATGGAGAGTCGGTGGTGGTGATGTGGATGGAGAGTCGGTGGTGGTGACTGACGATTGATGGGCCATTGATGACTAATATTCTGTTAGTATTTATAGGCGTTTGGCATTTTCTTTCATTAAAATATATTTCCACATAGCAATTTAGAGTTTTGTTTATTTCGAAAGTATAAAATGATATTATTAGAAAGTTAATTGGTGGGTTGGTGGTGTGAATTTCTAAGTGTACATTCCATTCTTCAAACTGTATGACTAGTTTAACACCCTGTTCTTTCTTGCCCCTGTCCTGTACTGTTAGGATGAGTGTGGTCTGGACTCGAACCTCCGTGACTGATCTGAAACCCATGATCCTCTTGCGGCGTTGGTCGGCCTGGTGGTGGACGCAGTGTTGTGGTGTGGTGGATGCAGAGTTGTGGCCTGATGATTCTGATTGAGCGTGTGTGATATTGGCGGACGTTAGGATGGATGAGGGCACCAAAGAATGCGACCCTGATAAACCACTCTACAAGACTAATATTCGGTTAGTGTTTTGAGAAGTTTGGTATTTGAAACTTAAAAAGAAATGTGGCCTAAAATTAATGTAGGGACAAATATAATGCACAATAAAAGCTTAGCATAGGAAATGGCATATAATCCATGAAAGAAACTAAATTTTTGTACTTTTATTCCAGAGCACGAGGACCTTGGCAGATCATAACTTCAATTGACGAGAGGCAGTGTTGTGGGTGGATTGTCTGGTATGGTCTATGTGTTTCGGAGCCGGAAGGAGCATGGGGGACCTGACTGGTTATGGATGGATGGAGCGTAGGGCATGGTTGGATCGTCTGGCATGGTGATGTGTTGAAGGATCTCTGGGAGTGATCCGTTTTGGATGCAGCGTATGGTATTGGGGCTCGGTGACTAAACGTGGGACTCTACCACTCTACAGGGCTAATGTTCGGTTAGTATTTTGAAGACTATTTTATTTTTAGCCAATTTTAAAGTTCTGGAGTTTGTGTTAAAGAAATTTGGCTCAAAATGAATGAATAGGCAAATATAATGTACAGTACAGTGAAAGCTTGGCCTATGAAATTCCATATTTAACATCTGACCCATTAATACAGTACAGAGCAAGCAAAAGTTAATGACCGCTGTGACATGACTTATTAGCGCGACCATACATTACTACATGAGCAACAAATTAGAGTATAAAATCTTAGGATAGGAAATGGGCCGGAAGCCATATAACTAATATAAGTCTTGATGGTGTAATGGATAGTGTTTAAAATCTGTGGTAACCTAGGTTCGAATCATGGTGGATCACATGCTTTCATTAATTTCTCTGGGAGGTGTTTGATGTTCGAGTGAAATTAGTAAAGAAATTATCATATGATTGAGGGAGGCAAAAGGCATTACTGCCTATAGCGAGTGCCTCCCCCATAGTTGAAAGAGTGACAGGGCCAAAATCAAGGGACGTTCGAGCCAAAATGCCTGGACACACAGAGTTTGAAGCAATTTAAGTCAAAAGAAGAGGGAAAGACTGATTCTGGGAGAGAGTTCCAGAGCTCAGCTGTTGAGTAGAAGAAAGTTTGAGAGTAACGTTTCACTCTTGGGTTGGAGAATTGCACAGAGTAGGGGTTGGAGAATTGCACAGAGTAGGGGTGGGATTGAGTTGCAAGACGGGTACCACGTGCCCTACGTAAAGGAGGTGGTATGCACTGGGATAGCTCTGAGGAACACTGATTATTATAGTAGCGATAGAATAGCGAGAGAGATGCAACATTGCGGCGGAGAGAGAGAGTTGGCGAGTGTACGGGAGTTAATGATACGAAAGGCCTTCCTTTCAACTTTGTCTAGGAGAGCGGTGTGAGAGGAACCTCCCACACATGTGAACAATACTCAATACAAGGGCGCACTATGCCCCTGTACAGAGCAAGAAGCTGTGCTGGGGAAAAGAATCCCCTAAGGCGGTTGAGCACACCCAGCTTCTGGGAGGCTGCCTTAGCAAGACTGGTAATATGGTCCCTCCAAATGAGAGCAGAAGAAAAAGAGACACCAAGAATATTGAGAGAAGATGAAGGGTTGATTTTTATATTGTTGAAGAATAAGGGATAGTCCGCTGGGAGATCCTGACGGGTAGATAGATGGAGAAATTGGGTTTTGGAAGCATTAAAGTTAACAAGGTTTTCTCTGCCCCAATTGGAAATAGTATTTAGATCAGAATTTAAGAGTTCTATGGCTTCATTACATTTGTCGTTGAGGAATTGCTGGCTGGGGCGTTCTGAAAAACTAATGGAGTAGTGTAAGGTTGAGTCGTCTGCGTATGAATGGATGGGAATTAAGGTACAGTTAAGGAGATCATTTATAAAAATTAGAAAGAGAATAGGAGATAGGACAGAGCCCTGAGGAACACCGGAGTTTATAGGGTGAGGAAGTGAACAATGGCCGTCCACAACCGCGGCTATGGAACGGCCGGAAAGGAAATTAGACAAAGGCACAGATGGAGGGATAGAAACCGAAGGAGGGTAGTTTATAAATTAAAGATTTATGCCAGACTCTATCGAAGGCTTTCGATAAAGTGCAATAGAAAAAGTCTCACCGAAGTCCCGAAAGGAGGATGACCAAGAGTTAGTAAGATATGAAAGAAGATCACCAGTAGAGCGACCCTTAAGGAAGCCATACTGGCGATCTGAGAGCAGATTATGAGAAGAGAAATGCTTAAGAAATTTGGAAGCAAGAATAGTTTCAAAAACTTTAGAAAGACAAGAGATGAGAGCAGTTGGAGGGTTGAGAGCGGTCACCCTTCTTTGGGACAGGTTGAATGTGAGTAAACTTCCAGCATGAAGGGAAGACGTTAGAGGATAGACAGAGACGAAAGAGTTTGCCTAGGCAGGGAGTCAGCACAGAAGCACAGTTTTTGAGAACAACAGGAGGAACACCGTCCGGACCGTACGCCTTATTAGTGTTTAGCCCAGAGAGGGTAGAAAGTACATCTTTAGAAGAGATTAGGATATTAGGCATAAGTAAGAGAGAGGAGTGTACTATTAATCTTGATCCCGTAACACATAAATACGCGGAATTTTGGTGAGAGTATCCTAGGTTAAAGTCCTTGGAGTGCCACATGTTGGTTGGTGAAAAAATATGAATGAAGAGTTGACTAATCTTGAGAGTTAACTACTGTATAATAAATCATAAGGTGTAAATTTAATTTCGATGTATAAGATGACATAGGACCAGAAGTTATTTGGGTAACTGTACATACTGTATTGTAATTAGTGTTCATTGTTTAATGTAGAATGGGAAGTTGTTGTTGTTGTTCCCTAAGCTGCCTGGCCGAACAGCCCCGAGTCCCTGAGGAAGGCCATGGCCACGATCGGGCTTTCCCACAGAGCTCTCATTGAGTGTAGATTGTGTTGTTGGCGTAAGTGGTTGTGTGAAATGCAGTCTTCTATGATGTGTTTAATGGTATGGGGTGCTGTGTTACATCCCGGGCAGGAGTCTACAACGGAGTCATCCAGTCTCTTCTGATAGCTCAGGAGAGCTGGATGGTGTCCGCATCTCAGCCTGGCCAGGTGGACTCTGTCCTCGCGAGGAAGGGAGGATTCGGAAGGATGGATTTCGGGAGGTCGTGCATGTTTCGTGGGAAGTTTGAAGTGAAAGTATTAATTTAAAGTTTGATTAATATTTGAGTACCGGGTAGTTGAGTATTTATTTAAAGTTTGATTAATATTTGATTAGTTCTTCTACCTTTATCTTGTCGTCCCAGTTTTAGTTTGTTTATTTTGAAAGTTTTACAATTTAAGGAATACTAGTTTTAATGTATTTTATACTTAAAGAAGAGATGTATATAGTTTGGTCCCTACACCTTGAAGCTTAAAAATACTCTTTGTAAAAAAAAAAAAAAAAAAAAAAAAAAAAAAAAAAAAAATCTATAGACATAATGGGCGGTTCCCCCTAAATGAGTCTATTGGCCAGCAGGAAAGCTGGATAAATGGCACAATGAGTCCTAATATTGACTATGGGGTAAAAGTGTTTAAAATTGCCAAAGTAATGGGGCTATTCATGAGGAAGGAAGGAGTCTACTTAATAAAACTCTGAAAAAAAAAGTTTGACTTGAGAGTTCAGTAGATAGTATTTAGTCTTATAAAATCTAATGTATAGCAGAAGTTATGTGGACAACTGTACATACTCTATTGTAAATGTAGTTGCATTTTTTAACCCTCTCTGACACCTGACGCGATTTTGAGCCGATTAGGGATACTTTAAAGCCTTTGTTGCCATCAGGGGTATTTAGAAACCTTTAGTTTAGTTACTTCAACCTCTGCAGTTGTCTTTGAGTTAGCTGTGGGCATAAAACTAATTTTGGAGAGGTAGCCTAATTATAAGAGTGAGAGAACTATTTCTTATTGCTAATCTGGCAACCTCTGCGTCATATGAGTCTGAAGTGGTTAATGGGAAGTTTCAGTGAAAGTATTACTTTTAAGTTTGATTAATATTTGAATATTTCTGCCTTTATCTAGTGTTGTCCCAGTTTTAGTTTGTTTATTTTGAAAGTTTTAAAATTTAAATGCTACTACAGTGCATTCATTCGACATATATCGACAGGCCCCGCCCACTTCCACCAGCGCCATAGACGAAGTAGAGCTTATCATACCGCAATCTCGGACAAGTCACTCGTCACCTTACCACGGAGCTGATAAGAGCTCCAAGTAAAATTAATTATACGATGTTAGAGCGCTTTAATACTGTACATGCATATTTGCAGTTACTCTTTACTATAACCTAATCTACCACACAAAATACATTTAATGTATATAAATAAGACACAAACGTAAATTAACTCACACTGGTAGTGGTTGAGCAATGCCGGATCTGCGCCATCGATCGATAGCACTGCGCCCGAAACGGATCGACCGAAATAATAGGCCTAGCCGCCTAGGCTTACTGGTAAAGTTTTGAGTCGAAAAGTAATACACCCTGTATAGCCTATAGTTTCATATAGCCTACATAGTGTCAAGTGAGATAGTTCAATAGCTCATATACATATTAAAGAATTGGCTTCACATCATTTAGCCAGGGGAGAGCAGTGGGCTTTGAAGCGACTTTCGAAAGAAGTGTAAACAATCTCGCCTCCAACTACCGAACAGAAACAGATTTTCCATTTCCGATTTTGTTAGCTCAATAAATGATACATGCAATGTAAAACGAAGAACAGTCTTTTAATAGATTCATAATATCCTGTTGTGCTTTATAGATACATAATAGTTTGGTACGGGAGATGTGTCTCTCTCTCCACAGTCAACAGTGACGACGTTGGAGGGTTATTTTTTTTGCTCAGCGCCGCGTACATTTAATATGAGCGTACTTCCCCCTTCAGAAGACGGGAGGAAACTGAACTGACGTTTGACGAACTGTTGGACACTCCTACCTCGCACAGTCATGCCAGCCGTATGATAACGGTTGGGGAAGTGGGCGGGGCCTGTCGATATATGTCGAATGAATGCACTGTAGTATTAATGTATTTTATACTTTAAGAGAGATATATAGTTTGCTCCCTAGACCTTGAAACTTAAAAATACACCCCAAGACTCTCTGTAAAAAAAAATTTAAAACATTTCTATGGACATATGGGCGGTTCCCCCTAAAAGTCCCTATTGGCCGACAGGGAAGCCGGCTAAATGGCACGAGTCATAATATTGACTATGGGGTAAAAGTTCTTAAAATTGCCAAAGTAATGGGGCTATTCATTAGGGAGAAAGGAGTCTAAATTCTAAAGCTGGGATTTTTTTTGTGTTTTGACAGAGTACAGTAGATAGTATTTAGTCTTATAATAATAATCTATACCCCGTTTATTATAGGTAGGCTAGAAATTGTTTTATCTATCTAGTTACAGTACTGTACTATTCCTCTTCTATCTATTTGAGTTTTATTGAGTTCTAGTGTCTGTAATTAAAAAAGGACTAGAGCAAATGAGCTTTAAATTTCTACCCATTCCCTGGCTGATAGTTTCCAAATAGTAGCGTATAATTATAGATGTTAATGTTCAAGATGTTCTGCATAGTTGTTTGGAATCCGGTATAGGTTATTATAGCTGCCGGTATAATTTGACTTATTGTTTTGGAGCTATAAATGTTGATGGTAAAGAATTGTCACTTTTAATGAAAATCATTATTTTAGAGTAAAAGGTTTGGGTAGGAATTTTGTTTTCTTTAATTTGAACGGTAACTTTTGAGCTGTCTGTTAATTTAAAGACGCTCTTTAAAATTAATAATTATCGAAACGCCCTAAACAAAATAAGTGAAAAAAATGCATTTGAATTATCGGAAATTATTATTTTAACCCCTTCAGACTCATATGATGCAGAGGTTGCCAGATTAGCAATAAGAAATAGAGTGCTCTCACTCTTATAAAATTACCTCTCCAATATTAGTGTTCTGCCCACGGCCAACTCAAAGACAATTGCAGATGTTGAAGTAACTAAACTAAAGGTTTATAAATACCCCTGATGGTAACAAAGGCTTTAAAGTATCCCTAATAGGCTCAACACAGCTAACTCAAAGACAACTGCAGAGGTTGAAGTAACTAAACTAAAGATTTCTAAATACCCCTGATGGTAACAAAGGTTTTAAAGTATCCCTAATAGGCTCAAAATTGCGTCTTATGTCGGAGAGGGTTAAAACAAACTTGTGATCAGACTATACGTGCCGATCTCAAATCCAAAAAATTGAAAAGTGGAGCAGCCCTTAACAGGGTTGCCTGGAACGCCGCCATTAGGACAAGAGCCTGAAACTGGACGTATGTGTGGAGCATTCGGTCTTAAAATTTGATGCATGTATATCCACCTCTGTATACCATGGAATCCACTAACCTTTGTCTACGCTTTACAGCACAAGGATCGTACAGCCGACCAAGACCTTCCCAACGTCTCAAGATTATTTCGAGCTCGACGTCTGAAGATTAACGTCGCTAGGATCTCCAATCCTCTACTTTAACTCTCCACACACACCACTTCTGTTCAATAAGGTTGGAGAAGTTAGATAGGATATATTAATTTTATGTTGGATTTGTTGGTTGTAAATTAACGTCCCTTGTTGAAATTAGTGTGACTATGTTGGTTAAGAATGATCCGCTCCCCCTCCCCTCCTCCCTCTTAATAAACTAAGTAATAATACTGTATAGATAAATATATAGATTATTAATGTTACAACTTTAAAAATAATTAAACTAAAACTGGGACAAATTAAAATTAAAGTAAAAATTAGTAATAGAAATCACGCTAAATATAAAATGGAAAATTAAAACTATGAAAAAATCTATGAAAATAAGAGTAAATGTGCACTAAAGTAATATTAAAATTGCTGGATAGTTTTATATAGAATTGGACTTGTTTCTGGCAAAGTAAAAGTCGACAATATAATGGAAAATTAAAACTGAAAAAATCTATGAAATTAAGAGTAAATGTGCACTAAAGTAATATTAAAATTGTTGGATAGTTTTGTATAGAATTGGACTTGTTTCTGGTAAAGTAAAAGTTGACAATATAATTAATCTCCATCTAAAGTGGGCAATCCAACAAACTTTTTAAGTATGGATACTTTGTACATCAATTAAAATATATAGCCTAACTTTGAAACTAAGTACTGTTCATATTAATAAAAGTAACTTTAAAATCTAAAATTATCGAAGCACACTAAAAAAAACGTGTAAAAATGTATTTAAAATGATCGGAATTTAAACTTTGAAAACCACAAACTTCTAATGTGAAATAAAATGACTGGACTGAATTACAATGTTCTTTTTAAATCTTCGGTATTGCATTAGCAAGTAAACTATATATAAAAGTTTAAAAAGTAACTAAAAGTTACTGTTCATATTAATATAACTTTAAAATTTAAAATAATAGAAACTCCACCTTATACAATATATGTGGAGAAACTCATTAACATTTATCGGATATTATACTTTTAAAACTACAAACCTATAAAATAATAAAATAAAATGAGCGTGCACTGAATTAGAATATATTGCTTTTAAAATCGGTTACCTAAATCTTCGCCATCGCATTAGCAAATTATCAGTTTAAAGTAATAACTGGTCCCACAGTACGGTACTTTATCTTTATCTATATACTCGGTCACCTTCCCCATTGTATTTATTATTAGTAGGCTATTAATATCTATAGAACGGCTTATTTATTTGCTTATTTACTTATTAAAATTTAAAACTTGAAAACTAAACAAACCAAAACTTTGACGAAGTCAATATAAAGTCAACATAACTTCAAAATCGCTGTGGAAAAAACGCTTGGTAAAATTAATTAAGTTTGTTTAACCAGACCACTGAGTTTAGAACAAGACTCTCACGGCTTAAAATAAAATAAAATATAAGAAATATTATCTATAGAGCGGCGTATTTAATTGCTTATTTATTTGTTATTACTTTGTTTGCTCTCTAGACCTCAATCAAGCTTAAAATAAAGCACCCTTGTGCATTTTTCGATAGAAAAATGTCTTAGTTTGCTCTGTAGACTTTCAATCAAAAAATTAGATAGAAAAAATTTCTTGTTTGCTGAAAAATGTCTTGGTTTGCTCTGTAGACTTTCAATCCAACTTTAAAAAAATCAAAAAAATCAAAAAAAAAAATCGACACATTTTTTTTTAGTTTGCTCTAGACTTCAATCAAGCTTAAAAAGTACCCTTCGTACATATTTTGATAGAAAATTGTCCATACTATAATATTTTAGTATATGCTGTGCCTATAAAGACTGTCTGTACATGTTTGAGAAAGTATGAGCCGTTAGTACTGGACCTTGAAGGGAGCGTGGCGAATATTAGTATTGACGTTGAAAGTGACGGTCTGTCCTGTAGCGCCCTGAATCCCCCATTTCTATTACAACCTCTAAATCCAGCCTAACGTGATATATCCTCTATAAACATGAATGTAGCCAAATGATATGCTTACAGGGTAAACTTTAAAAAAATATACTAGTGGACAATTAGGATACTTTATTAACGGTGTGATAGTGATGGAAGAATAGGTACGGTTACGAAGGATTGTAATATTTTGGCATGATTTGATAGTGTAATACTTAAACTATAACCTTTCATGTTAATTGTCTTGATAGCATTATGCATAAATGTGCGGAATATTGGTGTGAGTATCCTAGGTTCGAGTCCTTGGAGAGAGTCGTGCATTTGTTAATTTCATTGAGTTTAGAAGTAAAGTTTTGGTGAAAAAATATAAATTAATAAAAAATTCCTTTGACCTCAAAGGTTTAAATAAATACTAAAGACACTCAAAATAAATTGGTGTCTTTTTCGGTAGAAAAATGGCTCGGCCGAAGGCCGATTTCTTCTAAATTACACAAAGTTATAAAAATGCCACACAAATGGGGCAAATGTAAGAAAGTTGAACTATCTTTTTAACTTAAATTATAATGTAAAACTTGCAAAATAAACCAACAACTTAAGGAACGCAGTAAAAAGACAAGACTACTAATCAAAATGGCTAACTATTATATTTGATGCAGTTTTGACCACCATGTACTCCCTGCTGACGTATAGCTGGGTTAGGGTGGGTGCCCTAATGATCGGGGACTTCAGTGAATGGTTATCAGAAATTTATAGAAGTGTTCACTAAATTTAAATCCAGACTGCTTTCTGTTTATTGTAGTTTTCCTTCAATTTTATTCAGTTTATGAAGGGTCTATGGCATCAAAGCGTATTTGATTCGTACTGATGTTTCCTAAGCTTAATAAAACTGTCTAAGGTTAGCTGTGATGAAAGTAAAATTAAAGTTATTTTAGATGATATCCGAATCTTGCCAAAAATTGAATCTTGTAACCTATCTACTAATCCAGAATGTGAATGGAGGAGTGCTAGAAGGGATCTGCCCCTTGTACAGTACTGCTACCCTGAAATGGGGATTGAATGCAGTAGGTTAGTTCACATGTTGAATATTGGAACCGCGGAGCATATCTCTCGGGCGGGGGAGAATAGTTTTGGGTGGGTGGATTAACTTCAAAATTAAAGTATAATTTTGGTGTGACTATCTTAGGTTTGAGTCCTTGGAGTGCCACATGTATTTGTTGATTTCATTGAGTTTAGAAGTAAAGTTGTTGGTGTAATGGCTTAAGGTGCTTATGTTCTGGGTGTGGTGTCCCGGGTTCGAATCCCGGGAGGATCATATGATGCCATTAGTTTATTAAATTCTGGTTGTGGTGTCCCGGGTTCGAATCCCGGGAGGACCATATGCTTTCATCAGTTTATTAGAGTAAATTTGAGTTTGTAATTGATAAGAATGGGGTGTTACTTATTAGATTTATAACTTTTATTTAAATGGGGTGGTACTTATTAGATTTATTACATTTATTGTTATTGTTTTGTTAGTATATTCTGGGAGATAGGGGGTGGGATTATGCTAGGAAGGGTAACTTTAAAAATGTAATGTTTTTAGCTGTAGAACTTTTATTTTATTTGTTTTTTTAGTATATTCCGGGCCCACGACTGCAGCCTGAAAACTAGTAGGGTCATTCATAACAGTCTCCTGCTAGTACGCAACAAGGTTGTCAATAAGTAGTGATTCCGAACGTCAGGTCCTGCCCCCGAGCTACCCGGGATATAGGGATGAACGGAGAGAGTGAGAGTTTGTTTATGTAGGCTTAGCTTCGGGGTATTAATTGTTCCACTGGTATCATTTATATTCCTTCGGAAGCAATGTTTGGAGAGTCTTGGCTCCCTCGGTATTAAGATGCGCATAAAGTTTATTCGATCTTTATATAATTTCTGTTTTAGGAAGGTCTTTGGCAACTCAAATCTACCCAATATATCATAGCCTTGTGCATAATTCTTTAACGGTCTTTATAGCGTAATGCATAAATGTGCAGAATTTATGTGTCTCCTAGGTTAGAGTCCTTGGAGTGCCACATGTACAGTATTTTTAATTAAATTTACTTTAGTAATATCCTTGGTTCGAGTCCTTGGAGTGTCTCATGTATTTTTCATTGAGTTTAGAAGTAAAGTTGGTTGGTGAAAAAATATGAATCCATAGATCCTTCCTAAGGTGAATAAAAGCATGTAATGATCGAATAAACTGAACGCTTCCTAATCCTGAAGGCGTTTATTAACTTAAAAGAATTTTCATCCTGGTGTTTTGGAAATATTTTAAGTTTGTAAGGGTTCTGTAAACATTGCTAACGGAGTAAATTTATACAAATCGAACTTGGCGAGGTAAAAGTGAATGGGAGAGCTTTGGTTACTGATTAGAGTTTCTTTCGTTAACTCTCCTAAGTTAAGGAAAGGAATTTATCTGCAGTATCCAAGCTTTAACCTAATTTATTTTACCGACACTGATTTTAATGCACTATTGTAAGTTTTTGATAATTTTTGCTCCATTGGTAAATAAAGAAAAATATGAGATGTGAATTGTATATATACCATATAAGCCCATTATACATTTTGATATGCTGTATTGTTCAATGGATAGGGTTAGGCTGAAAATAGAAGTACCTAGTTGTAGTAGTGACTAGTTATAAATAGTAAAATATGCTAGGAATAAGTTTGGTAAAAGATCTGATAATGATTGGTTCTATATACTGTAGTTTTTAATGTTTTTGTAATTAGTCTGGCAGCTTAGTTAGAAATTTGAATGTAAGACTTGCAAAAGAAACTAAAACACAAATGACTATATAAAGACCAAGTACTTGTCAAAATAGCAATTAGCAATAAAGTTTGAAATCTTCTAAAGTAAGAGCAAATAATGTTGGCGTAAGTGGAACTCCATTCTAGTTTGTGAGACTAATGGCAAATAAGTTTGCAGTAAAATGTTTGATTTGATGCGGTACTCTCTTCAAGAATATACAGTACTATATATTATAGTTGCAAATGCAGTATCCCTAAGTGAAGTGTTGGTATAGAACTTTTAAATTATAAATTAAATGTATAAGTAAAAGATTTACGTAATGGTGTAATGAGTAAATTACCTGAAATAATTAAAAAATACTACGGGAATGTTAGCAAACCTTAATTGTCCATTTATAACTTTAGATCCTTCCTAAGCTGAGTAAAGTGGATTATGGTCTCTATACATTTTGAAAATTAGTTTAATAGGCTGGAAGGCTAAGAATTCAATAACAAATGTTAGCCTGAAGAAAGTAACTTTGTCATTTATATAAAGTCCAGTGAAGTCTAAGAATAGTGTAATCTATATAATTGGGGCTGAAAATGTGACTGATGCTCTGAGGAATTTGCCTATAAAATAAGATATCCTGGCTGACTCTTCCCAAATGCTAGAAATATTAACTATTACTCTAGTACAGTACCAGTTCTCTGAAAGTAAATTTTTGGGCAGATTATTGTAGATTTCTGTAAAGTCTAATTGGTCATTGGGAATATATATATATATATGGGATATAGAGCTGTATTTAGGAGTGAGGATTGAAAAATAGTTATAAATTTTACGGTATATATCCTTAAAATACTTGGAATCGGAAGGTTACATTTGTTATTTTTGCTTATGGCTCAAACTTTATTATAGCTTATGAGAAGAGTAGTTATTAATACAGTACTGCACCTACAGTATATATGGTAATAAGGATTATCTTTTATGGTACTAGGGAAGACTGATGGAGATAGTGATGCCTTGGTCTATAGTACAGTATGAAAGTTAGATTTTAGTTATAGGCATAATCAATACGCTTTTAGTTCATAGTTTTATAGAATTACTACTACATTAGGTATAATTAATAGGCTTTTAGTTCATAGTTTTATAGAATTACTACTACATTAGGTATAATTAATAAGCTTTTAGTGAGTTCATAGTTTTATTGAATGATTAGTACAATTGGTATAGGTTTAGTTCATACATAGTTTTATAAAATTATTACTACATTTGTAAAGGGCTTATTTGTTATATTTATGATTTATGTATTTATTTTTCTGTTTAACATGGAGCTAAAAATGTCACTAACCCATGGTGTATTAATCCTTTTGGAATGCAATATATTTATCTATATTCTGGCTTTTTGACAAATTTAAGCAGTTTAAGAGGGACCTTGGAGAGTCTAAAGGGCAATGACTAGATCAACCTTGTAACTCACAGCCCCTACCTAAGCTGAATAAAATATCCATTAGCCAGAATAAAGGAAGTAATTGTATAGTGAAAGTTAAAGGTGCAAGTTCTGTTTGTATAGATGATTAAAGTTTACTTTTTCGAGATGCAGTTGGAGATGAGTCATAATTATTCTGATTGAGTTTTAATATTGACAACTTGAGACTTCAATAGAAAGAAATTCATAACAAAATATTGCTTGCAAAATAGACTTGGAAATTAAAGTAATTAAATCTATACTCTGGTATATACCCCATAGTTTGGGTTTGCCGACTTGAGACTGAGCCCGCACGGAGTTTAACTTTTAAATAAATATAATTTTTGGAATATTTGAGCATTTGTCCAAAGACTGAAAATTTAAAGTAATGAAATTGGGTATTTATGTATATACTCAGGCACATACCCCATAGATGGGGTTGGCAGACTTGAGACAGAGCCCAAATGGAAATTAAAATTTAATTAAATCTTCGTGTTTGTCAAAATACTTTGCAATTAAAGTAATTAATTTGGGAATTTGTATGTACTCCGGCACATACCCCATAGGTGGGGTTGGCCATACTTGAGACCGCAGGAAAAAATCTATATATACTCCGGCCCAATCCCAATTTTCCTAAAAAAATAAAAATAAAATTAGAAGTACTGTACTAGAAATTTTGCAATATTTAAAGGTTTTGTCATTTTTCTATTATGTTGACTCAAAGTTGTCTTTATTAATACTGGATATAGAAGTTATGCATATTTTTCTACAACTGCATAATACAGTAATGAAATCTTTTATGGAATGATTTTTTAGAATGTGCATTATTTGGTATATGTTTGAAGACTAATTAAGTATTGATTTATGAAGGCAATGTAATTTCCTCTGAAAATATAAGTCATGGTGTATTTAAGATGAAAATTATATATTCTTTCAAAATGATTGTTTTCACCGCCATACACTCCTTGCTCAAAAGCTGGGGTAGGGTGGGTGTCCTGATGATCGGGGACTTAAACAAATCGATACCTAAAATAATCTTTAATATATATACAAAAATGAAAATATATGAAGTAGAAATTATTTTGCTCCATATACTTTAGTAGATGTTGTCAAGGACTGTCTACTTTACATCACTAAAAGTTTGCACATTCTAAAATTTATTCCGTTGAGATACTCTTTAGCCATAAATAAGTACCGTACATGCTATGGAATCTATTTAACCTATTGGAGAAAAAGTAATTTAGGGTACAGCATAAGATTTGTATGCAGTGTTGTAACTAGTTATATTAATAGAAAATGCCCACTTAAATCTAACTTTGAGATTAAATATTTATGGAAATGTACTTTTGCATTTTGATATATATTAATGTCCCTTGATTTTTGTGATGGTATTTATATTGATATTGCAAAAAAATAGACTGCTTACAAATCTGGTTCTGTATTTTAATATATGATAGGCCAACCTTCTTGAAACTCTAAAAGGCTAGAAGAAATGGGCTGAAACTTTCCTATCTTATTCCCTGGGTGACTCTTCCCAAATTATGAAAATCCCATGCTTGATTACCGTTTATTGATGTTAATGGTAAAGAATATTGGGCAATTATAAAAGACTATTCTATTATAATTAAGCCAGATATCTTTGCCACTAAGATTAATAATGGGTAATCACTTTATGTGAGTTTTATGACTTTGGAAGAGTTGACCAGGAAATGGGTGTGGTAATGCAGTTTATTTACTTTAGCCTTTTTAGTTAACTCATTGATGAATATGAATCACTAAGTTAATTTTGGTTACCTGACTATTATATGCAGCTTAGGAAGACTGTTGAGCAATGAGAGGGGTAATAGTAATTTATTAACCCTTGAGATTGATCTGGTACTTCCTAAGCTGAATATAATTGAATGCTAGCCAATATTCCCAAAGTGCATCATATTTGAATTGGTTTAGAATTTTGGCCTTTATATATTTACTGCTATAATCATATTTGAAATGGTTTAGAATTTTGGCCTTTATATATTTACTGCTATAATTACTGAAAGTGATTATCAGCCCCTTGATAAATATGACTAAGTTAATTCTGGATATTGATTATGTTTCTTTGGAATTATTTTGGCATTTATGCTCTTAATTATTCCGTAAGTGCATACAATTTCTCCTTAGCCAGCATGACTTATTGTTTTATGAGAGGGTTAACGGTTCATGATTCCATTAGTGTACTTATTTTTGCTTAAGAGTGTACTGTATATCATGTAAGCAATGGTTTGGCTGCATTTATGTAGGTTTAAAACTTTATATCTTGGGTTTGCATATTTAAATGTGGTTTGTCTATCACACTGAAAAAATCTGTCAAAATACCTTAAAGATTTAAAAATAGCTGGTCGATGTAAAGTATTTAAATTGGTAAAAATATATTATTTTATGATGCATATGCCATTTATGAAAATACATACTTTGTTTGCATGGTAAGTGAAAATATGACTTAACATGCAAAGAAAGTAATATTTTCATAAATAACATGCATAATAAAAGTAATTTTTTTTTTAACATATACAGATATTTTACTAAGATTTGTTTATGGACTGTTTTTATAAATCATTAAAAGTTTCTTTGGCCGTTATGTGATAGTTTACCATGTTTATATTATAGGTTTGACTCCTGTAAGGAGATAAAGAAAACCTAATATTTAGTAGTGGCCCCGTAATCATTGACGAACATGCCTATTACATAAGGCATCCTTTTCAAACACTAATCCGCCGTAGTTTGAATCTACCGCGCAGAGCATTTAAAAACTGAGGAGCCTTCATCATGAGCGCACGCGACCTCACTCATGGCTTCAGTCATTATGAATTGGGTTCTCACTACGAAAAAACTTCGTAAAAAATAAAAACAAAAAGAAAATAAGAATAACTATCCAATAAGCTTTCCATCATATCGTGGATGTACTTGTGTGGATTTCTGACCAGACGCTGAATCAGGCGTCATTCCTCCTTCACTGACATATCAAGTAAACCAAAATCCTTAATACATCAACGAATGGGAAGGGGACGGTCGGGAGGGCCCCAGTCGTCAATGATTACGGGGCCACTACTAAATATTAGGTTTTCTTTATCTCCTTACAGGAGTCAAACCTATAATTTATTAGTGGCCCCTCCATCATTGACGAACATGCCTGATATCTAAGACTGGAGGGGGACATTCGTAATCATATCATAACTCTAGAAAAGCAGATAATAAAAACAACCACATAGTATTCTTACTTTTGAAAAATGTATTTAATACGGCGTAGGCCGGAAATATACAAGAAAAAGGGGTTCAGGCAGGTGCGTGCTTCAAAGAAGCCTGCCCGACAAAAATAGGTAACCCTGAAGATTCTGAACACAGATCTGTAGTTACAAAAGGCACCCCACTCAACGAGTGGTGACAAAAATAATGTTATAAGTTTATATGTGCACATCATAAACCCCAAAATACATGTGGAGATCAATTGCTAATGAACTCCATTGAACTAATGTTACATTGCTTTCGCAGCTAAAACTACTATAACAACACCGTTGTTTTGTACTAAACTTTGTACTAGCACAAATTCTCGCAGAGAAATTTTCATATCACATTTTAACCTTAAATTGTATCACAGCTCTCATACTCCGGCGGGGTCTAGGGTGTCCTATGTCAACTGACTGCACCCCCCCCCCCCCCCCCCCCTTCCTTGAAAATAAACATAAGTGACTGCAGGGCCACCTAGACCCTCTGCCTTAAAGCTATACATGGTAAGGAAGGTTTGTCTAGAGCAACTGACAAGTATCTAGAGAGAAACGTATGATTAGACGCCCACAACTGTGTGGACGCAATATCTTCAACTGAAAAGTTTTTCAGGAAACGTAAAGAGGCCGCCCACTTGCGTAAATCGTGGGCCCTACCCACAACGCCGGGATTACTCTCTTTAATGACTTCTACCAGAAGAGAGGCTAATCGCCGTTTAAGTAAGCGTTTACCCGTACTCGCTACCCATAAAGCACCTTGGGGGTTATGAGGAGCTATTCTCAAATATTTGGTTAGAGCTTGCACTGGACATAAATTATGATGCACCTTTCCCCTTTTTAACGCCGGCACCGTGAACTCAGAAAACACGTGTGCACTATGCTCATTCTTGGCTACAAACGCCGGGGAGGGTGCAATGGAAATTGAATCATTAAGTCTACCAAACCTAAGACAATTAGGTGTGTTGCTCATCGCCGCCAGCTCAGACACTCTGTTTCCGGTGGCCAAAGCCAAAAGGAAAACTGCCTTCTTTAAGATTAAAGCAAAGTCTGCAGTATTTTGATACAGACGAGAATGAAGTAAAGACAAAGCTTTGTCCAGAGACCAAGTAGGCATGAGCTGACGGGGAGGTGGGCGGAGTTTAAAACACGCTCTCATAAATCCTGTTTCCTCCGCCACCGGTATGGATAGACCTGTAAGGTCGAAAAAGGGCACTCTAATCGCAGTTAAGTGATTCTTCAAAGTAACCACAGATAAACGTGGCTCAAACAGATAGTTCAAGTAATTAAAAACCAATGCCACTGAGGGTACAGTTTGTTCCGTTCTAACAATCCAAGAAGTAAAAGCTTTCCAATGAGATTGATATTGTCGCTTAGTAGACTGAGTATATTGATTGAGCAATTTATTGGTCACATCCCTACCGTATGGTGCTAGCCACTTGGCCTCCTGAATGTCCATAATGCAAAAGTCAGCGAGGTCTCTAGGTTGCCAATCGTGTCTAAGTGGAAGTACCCGACCGGGAGCGATACCGGGTCCGGGCACCACATTATTAACTGCTGGTACCACACCTGCGCCGGCCACAGGGGCGCGATTAGCGAGACTAAGCCTCGATAAACTCGTAGTTTGTTCACTACGTGGCACATTAGTGACGCATCTGGCGGCGGAAACAGATAGATGGAGCTCCATCTGTTCCAGTCTGTCACTAGGGCGTCTGGCCCCCCTGCCAGCGTTATCGCCCGGCGGGTGAGGTATAGAGGGAGCTTGTGAGTCTCCTCGGACGCAAAAAGATCCACTTGTGGATGGGAGAGCTCCGCAATCATTAGGTCGAAAATGGGTTGCTTGAGCTCCCATTCTACTGTCGTGCTCTGTCTCCGGGACAGAGCGTCTGCCCAGACGTTCGCTACGCCTGGGAGATAAGATGCGTGAAGATAAATATCTAGACTGGTGGCTAGAACAAAAATCTCTTCCGACACGAGTAGCAACTTCCTTGACCTCGTTGACCCTTGTTTCTGAATACAGTGAACTGCATTCAGATTGTCCATTCTGAAGGCCACTGACTTGCCCCGTAACGCCGGGCCGTGAGCCTGAAGGAAATACAAGGGGACTAGTAACTCTTTGACATTTATGTGAGAGATTTCTAAGTGGGACCAAAGTCCCTGACCCTGGTGCCCCTGATTTGACTGAAATCCCCACCCTATGGTGCCTGACGCATCCGTGTCTACCCATACCGTTGGAGGAGGAGAGGTCCATGACATGATTGAGTGCAATGTTTCCCTCTTCGCCCAGACCGCTAGTAAGGTGTGGATTAATTTTGTTATGGGCCATAATTTTCCCGCCGGTAAGAGTGGGAAATATTTGTTGCCTTCCAATATTAATCGTTTTACTTTCAACCGGCCCAACTTGACAGTTAGCTGAATCCAGTTGAGAGAGCCGACCAGAGACTCCCAGACTCTTCGTGTCGTAGTCAGACTGTGAAGAAACCTGAACAGTTTCCTGCGAAACCTGTTGCGATTGTCCACACTCTGACTCAGAGTGAGAGCGGCGGTGTCCCAGACCAGCCCTATCCACTGAATTACTCTTGAGGGAACAAGGTTTGACTTTACCAGATTTACCTTGAAGCCTAGAGTTTTGACATGATTTAAAATGATATTGACATGTTTTATGCATAATTGTTGTGTCTCTGCCACCACCAGCCAGTCGTCTAGATACCACAACACTCTGATTCCCTGTTTTAACAACGGCATCAGGGCTTGCCGGACTAGTTTCGTGAATAATCGAGGTGCTAGGTTCAAACCGAACGGCATCCTCTGAAAAACAAAATTTTGGTGCCTGATCCTCAAGGCCAGAAACCTTTGAAATCTTTTGTTGACCGACACGTGCCAATAGGCGTCTGTCAGGTCTAGGGAACACATCCAGCCACCCGGCGGAAGTGTTAGCCTGATTTGATGAACTGTTAACATTCTGAAAGACTCGTTGTAAATGTGAAGATTCAGATAAGACAGGTCTACGACCGGCCTCATCTGAACACTGTCCCGTTTGGGAACCAAAAACAGTTTTGACGTGAATACAGGGTAATCTGGAGGGACCGGGATGATGACATTCTTGGCAATCATCTCCTGGACCAGCAACTCCACCTCTAATGAAACACAATTTGCCGTTGTCGGCTGACGTAAGCGAGGTCGCCGGAGCCACTGCCAAGTGATGCCTTTGCGTGCCACCATCCGTGCCCAGGTTTTTAACGGCCATGCTTGGTGACACGTTCGGAACGACCCAGTTAGCAGACAAGGGTTCGCCGGCTGTACTTCCCTCGGTTCCTCCGGCTCTAAGATAGGCACTGGGAGTGAGAAAGACTTTAGTTTTTTGATGGTGGGTTTGGTGGTGTTGGACGCTTCGCCGGCTGGCTGGTGTGGGCCGAAGACTGGCCCTGCCCCGGCTTATACTGGCCGCGTCCCCTCTGTCCTGAAAACCCTCTCTGTCTATGCCTGAACTGACCCAGGGGGGATTGGGAGGACTTAGGCGGAAGAAACGGCTTAGAACCCCCTGGCTGAGCTTTAGTAGGAGGCTTAGGTTTGGGGAAGTTAAATGCGGGTTTCTTAGCCTGTGCGGGACTGTGCTTCACGGCCTGTGCCATGTTAAACACTGTTCGCCATACATCAGGGGACATTAAAGAAGGTGTAAGTACTGGGGACATTACCACCTGGTTAGCAATGCGATCAGGCAGCTTTGCGAACTAATGACATCCTAAGATCCTGTCGTGCTCGCACCGCCTCAAGTAAGGCTGTGCGTATGTCACCTAAGGATTGAATCGACGACTGAAGAATCAGACGCCGGGATAACTCAACTGATCTTCGAGCATCCGCGTCTGCGATTGCCTGAGTAGACCTGAGTAAAGACTTAGCCACCTGTTGAGAAACTATGTACTGTGAAAACAGGCGGAAAGCTTTTCCCCTTAGCCTAAATTCTCTGTCTAGGTGAGAAGGGGTAGGGGGTAGTGAATGGTTCCTTTAGTTCACAAAGATTAATCTTAGGGGCAGCTAAAAAAGAAAATAAAGCTGACGGAACTCCGCCGGCAGAACCTACCGGCATGGAGAACCATGAATGTGTATCCTGAGGGATCTGGTGGGAAGATTTAGAAGTGAAAGTGGTTGCAAAGTTTTGAGCCTCTACCTCCCAATCCACCCAAGGTCCTGGTCCCAACTGTCCCACCTTCAACACTGGATTAGCTGTCTCGTCTGTGACAGTCTGTAAATCTAGTTCAGGAGTAAGAGCCGACAGAGCCTTAATATCATTAAACCCATCCAGCTTAGACCAGTCTGAAAAAAGTTTTGAAGCTGAGGCAGGGGGTAAAGCAGGCTTAGATGCATAAACAAAATAATCCTGATGATAATAACTAGGTATAGCCTTGATATTTACGTCCAAAACATTACCCAAGGCATCCAATGCCCTTAATTTCTTAGACTTATTTCCCTGGATAAACCACTCACGTGGTACCGGGAGTTCCCCTGACAAGGTAGGCTGGGCAAGCTCTGGCTTAGAGGGGTTCAAAGGGACCCATGACTCGTCTGGCCCATAAAGCAGGGGCATAGCTACCTTTCTAAGAGGCGCTTTGTCTAGAGGGGGTGGATTAACATCCGTAATGACCCTGACATTTGACGTAGTGAATGCCGCCGTAGCTGGCTTAGAGCTCCCTGCCGGTGACAGAGTAGGAGGGTTAGGAATCTTAGATAAATCGATTGACGTTATCAGAGGCCGTACCGCAGAACTTGTCAAGGGAGCCCCCAAGTCCATTGTGGGGTTTTCTCGTTGTTGATTAAAGAATTTTGATAGAGCATGAGTAAGTAACCCATCAATTTCTTGTGCTGTAACAAACTGGTTAGATGCAGAACTTTCAGGTGAATCAGTATTATCATGGGCGGCGTCCAGGCCTGAGCCTGACCCTTGTCCCTCCCTATCTGAAATTAATGACACTTCATCTTGTTCCTCCCGATCCTCCTGAGAAGACCCCGCCGAGGCAGGGGCACCTTGTTTCCAAGATAAATCAGGGATAGAGGATGGGGTCGCCGCGTCCCTGTGGACATCGGCTACTGTGTGACTCGTATGAGTCGGACGTGGATGGTCAGACCCTGGCTGAGCAAACCGCCAAACACCGAGGCTCTGGCCTACGCTCTCTTGAGAGTCTGAAACATTCTCAATTATTGAATTTCCTGAACTTTCCGTTTCTAGGGTTAAAATATCAATAGGTAAATCTTGTTTAGGGACAGGCGCTTCACTATACTCTGAGGCTGTAACAGAAACATTTTCAGGTGTAGAGGTGCGATGAGATGCACTAGACTTAGTAGAATGTCGAGAGGACTTCTTATGGGAATCCTTTTTGGAGGATTTGTGGCTACGGTGTGACCGCGAACTAGACCTAGGTTTGGAAGAATCACCACCATGGCCACTGGGGGAAGCTTCAGTCTTACACTTCTTACTAGCCGGGGAAGAGGCCCGACTTGAAGACCGTTGTCTGAGGGGTGACCTTGACCTCGATCTCGCCTGCGACGAGGAGGTGGCTGCCGGGGGAGTAGGCTCTCTCGGGCGTTTAAACGTATCCACAGACGATACAGAACCCTGGCTAGTCTCTGTCGGCTTAAAACCCGTTACTCTAGAGGTACGTTTAGGGGGAGGGTGCTCTGACAGCAACTTATCCCAAAGTGGGACGTTGTCACATTGAAGTGACTTATGTGCGACAATGGTAGTATAGGCCGACATTTGTTGTCTGACCTCTCTCAACGCTACCGCCGCGGTCTTGTCATTGTCACACAGGACTTTATTGGCTAATTGGGAGCAAAATGAACAATTAAGTGTAACCCAGAGACCCCTTGAACGGTCTAGACATCTAACACACCTTATGCAAAGGGTATGCGCAAAAATTGGGATACCCGCGCAAGTAGGGGTAATGCACAGG
Organism: Paralithodes platypus; assembly: GCA_032716605.1. NCBI lineage: Eukaryota > Metazoa > Arthropoda > Malacostraca > Decapoda > Lithodidae > Paralithodes > Paralithodes platypus. Next base: position 4,313,310 of record CM064548.1, on the reverse strand, counting down.
GCAAAAAACTGGGGCCACATTAGCCATGACAGAGACTGGTGTGAGGAAACTACCGCCGGGTCTGTATTGGTCCGCCGGAGCTCAGCTCTGGAAAAATAAAGAAAAATTTCCAGGAATTAATGCTCATAAGGTTAACCCAAGTGTTCGCATACAAGTGTTAATAACCCGCCGGGTAACGGGATGCAAAGACACAGCTAACACATCTCGCTACGCGGCTGGGTGTAAAGAGGCTAAACAAATCTTCTTAGCTAAAGAACATGAAGAATACCCTCTGATATAATGGTCCAGTATGGCACTTATAGTCTGTAGGAGGTGGTGACTGTCTCAAGATTCAATTTTGTAACAAAGCCCCCCTCATAAAGACGCCGGCCCTTGAAATATTTTAGTAGAATAGCCCAGGGCAGGAATATACGAGATCTGATTTTTTAACGAATTGTCCCAAACGATCGTCGTAAAAATAGAAGGCGGCGATACTGAAAGTATCACCCAATTAAGGTTAATCGAAATTGAATTTGTTTATAAATTCCTTAGTTCCTCCACTTAGGGGCACCCGCCGGGTGTGGGAATCGATTTGGTTAAACCTCACTGATCCTTCAATTGCCGTAAGAGTAAAGGCAGCGATACACAGAGTATCACTCAAATGGATTGGTTAACTATAAGAGACCTAAGTCGTTTTATCCCACCCTGCTCAGGTGCACCCGCCGGGTGAGAAGTCTAAAAGTTAACCCCACAAGTTCCTGACCCCACTTCTTTGTAAAAGATCGCCGGGGAGGAACGCCTAAACAACAGCTAGGTTTTCCATGTGGTTGTCGTAAACCAGGTAGAAAAACCTATAAAAAACGAGTGTTCTCAAGAACGTCGTTTCTTTATATATATCTAAATATATATGTAAGGATGGGTACAGCCATCCCGCCGGGAATTTTAAAGGAGGCCTGAAACCAGGCACCCACAGAGACGCAGTCCTGGAGAGCCACAGACACCTCCCCACGCCGGGGAACCAGCCAGAGTTAAAAACCACGTGTGGCCCAACACTGCTCATCGGTCAGGATTTTTCATGGTGAAACCGAGAAAAACCCGCCGGAAGGCAAACCCCACCCTGAACAGACACCATCTGAACAATACGACACGAGGAGAGACACGCACGACTAACCAAGGTCACAACATAATCCGTGGAATTAGCCAATACACAACTAAACCAGGAAACAAATATAGTCCGAGGAATTAGCCAATACACAACTAAAACCCGGATACACATGACACAGTAGGGCATATTTATAAAATAAATAATAACACTAGACATGTGGCAAAGCTACGAGCGGCTGGCTAGGCCTAGGTAGACGGCATGAAAATAGTTGAAATATAAACACACACTGGAATATCACAACAGGAACCACCGCCAACACACCACCGAAGCGATAACTTCCCACCCCGGGAAGCCTGACACGGACCCAGAAAAAACTTCACTAAGTGAAGAAAAATACGCTGGGAATGTCAGCAAACACACAGCTTACCTCATCAGAAGGATAAAAGGCAGCAATAATTAACGCGTAATGAAAGCCGCCTGCATCACCAACTAACACAACTGTGAAAAGTTCACGTGTCCACAACAGGACCACGAGGGTACATCCGAAATAGATGCCCCATACATACGACCCAAAATACACTGCACTGCGGGCAACCAGCCCAGGACACTCCTGCTACGCCTATCCTAACCTTACTCGATACATCCTAGAGTAAACAAATGAGAAAAAACTCACTAGGGACGCAACGAATGCAGAACCAGCGGAGCCTGAAAGGTACGTCCGGGCAGGCTGAGCGCAGAGCAAAGAAGGAGGAATGACGCCTGATTCAGCGTCTGGTCAGAAATCCACACAAGTACATCCACGATATGATGGAAAGCTTATTGGATAGTTATTCTTATTTTCTTTTTGTTTTTATTTTTTACGAAGTTTTTTCGTAGTGAGAACCCAATTCATAATGACTGAAGCCATGAGTGAGGTCGCGTGCGCTCATGATGAAGGCTCCTCAGTTTTTAAATGCTCTGCGCGGTAGATTCAAACTACGGCGGATTAGTGTTTGAAGAGGATGCCTTATGTAATAGGCATGTTCGTCAATGATGGAGGGGCCACTAATAAATACTGCACACTCATGATATAAAGTTTAGCAACCTAGAATGAACAGTTTGACAACCAAAGTATCATTATGAACTCTGGATATGTTCAACCATCATTAATGAAAGTGCTAAACCAAAGTTACAGTTATGGTAGCAAAGTTCTTTTAAGTAATGTGGTTGAATGTTCTAGAAGCATAATGATAAAGTTCAGAGTCCTCATTATTTGTCTGGTTGTGTACTGTTTTTTCTGGGTTGCATGTGTTCTTAGTGCATTTCAAACTTAACCTCCATAGCCCATGCTTGTCATGAGCTCTATTAACCCTTTTGGTACTGTGACTACAGTATATCTGGCTAGCCTCAGATGATTTTAATCAGCTTAGAAAGGACCTCTTTCCTAAGCTGACTAAAAGCTTTTGAGGTTAGCCAGAATAAGTAGTGACAGTACTGAAAGGGTTAATTGAGCCAATGACAAGACTGGCTATGTGAGGTTTGAATTGCACAGAGTTGCTGGGCCAATCCTGGATGGTCAAGTAGAACCTAAGTCCAGCCTCTGAGGCTGGACTTAGCAAATTTCTGTGGTTACTGAAATTTTTCAAAGTCCAGTGGAACTTAGCAAAATTTCAGTGGTGTAAACTTTGGAACATTTCACAAGTCTAGTTCTGATCATCATCAGACTGGACTTGTGAAATGTTCCCAAGTTTACACCACTGAATTTGAAGCACCACTGAATTTGAAGCATTTGCTGAACATATCTGAACTGAATTTTCCAAAGTCCAAACTAATGAAAAATTTTCCTGAGTCCAGTCTATGACTGGACTTTGGAAAATTTTGCATGTCCACAGTTCTGATTTGTTCGGAGCTCGGACTGGCAAAATTTTGCAAAGTGACAAAGCTAACTGAATTCTAAATTCCATTCATTGTTTTGACTTTTTTTAAGCTAACTGAATTCTAAATTTCATTCATTGTTTTGACTTTTTTAACTGATTTTTTTTTTTCATTGTTTTGACTTTTTTTAAGCTAACTGAATTCTAAATTTCATTCATTGTTTTGACTTTTTTACCAGATTTTTTTTTTTTTTTTATACTAACAAAATACTCTTACTGAATGGGATTAAAATATTCAGATGATGGTATGAAACTAAGGTGAACTGTATCCTATTAAATATTTTAATACAAGATATGGTATTCAAAACTTTTACTATATTTCCAAATATTACATGACTTAATTGTGATAGAATTCCTCAAGTCTTCAAGCACCTTTCAATGGACTTATAAGAATATTTCACTTAATGTACTTATAGTAACTACTAGTTCCATCACTTACAAACATTAGGCTTTGGGATTATCAACAACTATAGTCTGCCGTTTTTAAATAGATAACATTTGATCACTTTCAATTTCACTTTCAATATTTAGTAAGATCACAACAATTATAGATTTTTAAAGCATCGGTGACAATGATATACTTTCAATTGATTACAACTCAATCATAACTTTATAAAGCAGCATTGACTAAAGTCATTGGACATGACAAAAAGTGCAAAATAACTTTGGAAACTGAACAGTTACTAAAAGGTTGTACTGTAATTTCTTTGGGTGCTGGATATTTTTTATGTGACTGTTTTATGAACAAAACCTTTAAAACTTATTGTTATTTCTGTCTAATAAAATTGACCTGGTATACTTTTTTCTCAATAAACCTTGTAACATTTGGCTTTGCCAAATTATAATTTAAAACTTTCAAAATAAACAAACTAAAACTTTGACTACACAAGATCGACTCAAAGGAACTAATCAAAATTGCTATGGAAATAACTTAATAAAATAAAATTCCAAACTTCATGGATACAATGGACAACTGGTTCAAGTGACTGATTCATATAAATAATCATGGACTTAACAAGAATATAAATTTCTGAGTGGCTTAGAGACTGGCATCAGAGTGTACATTCTCTTATTAAACTGAGTAAAGATTAATAAAAGTATAAATAAAAGTGAATGTGCCTGAGCATATACTGATAGTTAATTATATAAGTCATCATCAATTATTGGTAATTAGAAATACAACATAGTAAGGACTTCCTGAGCATTATACTGATAGTTAATTATACAAATAAAAGAAGGCTTCAATTATTGGTACTGAGAAATGCAACATAGTAAGGACCTAAGTAAACAATTATGCCATACCTATTATTGCTAAGCAATGTTTCATCAATAAATTACAATTTCAAACTAAGCAAAACAAAACTGGGACAAAGTCAAAATTGCTATGTGGAAACATCAATTATATAGCCTATCATTCATCAGACCAATATTACCATAATCAAAACCAATTATTATAATTTAAAATTTGCACAATAAACAAACTAACTATATAAAGACTAAAGAACTTATCAACATTGTGGAAACTATGCTCGAGCAACAAAATTAAAGGGAAATCTAGCATCAACAGTTATCTAACGAATAATAGTCCAAAAAAACGGTCCCCCTGCGCCATCCAGGAAGGTCCAGTCAAAATCGAAATCCTAAACTAATGGTCCGATTTTAATTCTGTTTGCGCCATTCGATTCAGCTTGCCAAAGTGTACTTAGGGTATAAATTTAAACAAAATCCGTTCATAAATAACTCGTCTATGGAGTTTTTAAACTTTAAAATAGGCCTAGGGGGCCTAAAAATAGGTCAAAATTAAAAAATAATTATACCGTTGAATCCGCAACGGCGAGACGAATCCAAATATGTAATAATATTGACAAGTCAAAATTCGACCAAAATCACCGATTTCCCTGGGCTTTCCCAAGGTTTTTTGAGATTTTTTTTTTAGATTCTGGGCGAATGGCTGGGCGAAAATGAAATCGAAGACCATGTCTAGAAGCAGCTCGGCGAGAAAAATCGAATGGCACCAAGTAGAATTCCCTAGGACTTATAGTTTGGGCTACAGAGGACTTTTAAAGTCCAAAAAACGGTCCCCTGGGCCCTCCAGGAAGGTCGTCAAAATCGAAATCCTAAACTAATGGTCCGATTTTAATTATGTTTGCGCCATTTGATTCAGCTTGCCAAAGTGTACTTATGGTATAAATTTAAACAAAATCCGTTCATAAATAACTCGTCTATGGAGTTTTTAAACTTTAAAATAGGCCTAGGGGGCCTAAAAATAGGTCAAAATTAAAAAATAATTATACCGTTGAATCCGCAACGGCGAGACGAATCCAAATATCTAATAATATTGACAAGTCAAAATTCGACCAAAATCACCGATGACGACCTTACAGACTATTCAAAATACAGCCCTTAAAATCATCACAGGATGCACAGCTACTACACCCACAGATCACCTACATCAAGAAACCAAAGTCCTAAAAGTCAAAGATCATCTAGACATGAGAGGCACTCAATTCCTGGCAGCAGCCTCCACGAATCAACACCACCCACTACACTACATGGCAACACACCCACAGACACCAAGAAATATCAAAACAACACCCAGCACACGCTATCACACACAAATACTGTCTTCTCTCCCTCCCTGCCCACCCCAAACCAACTTCCGGAAGCACATCCATACTCATATCACTCGCCGTTCCATCCACTCACTCATAGACAACACGCAGCTGCAAGCACGACCTACCGAAATCCATCCATCTGAATCCTCCCTTCCTCGCGAGGACAGAGTCCACCTGGCCAGGCTGAGATGTGGACACCATCCAGCTCTTTTGAGCTATCAGAAGAGACTGGATGACTCCGTCGTCGACACCTGCCCAGGTTGTAACACAGCACCCCATACCATAAAACACATCATAGAAGACTGCATTTCACACAACCACTTACACCAACAACACAATTTACACTATTTGAGAGCTCTGTGGGGAAAGCCCGACCGTGGCCATGGCCTTCCTTAAGGACTCGGGGCTGTTCGGCCAGGCAGCTTAGGGAACAACAACAACAACCCATCAAATATATACCCATACACAAGCAAAATCTATTATTTTTTTTCTATGTGAGTGAGGGAGACAAAAAGCAAAACTGCCTGTAACGAGTGTCTTCCTCAGAGTTGAAAGAGTGACAGGGCCAAAATCAAGGGACGTTCGAACCAAAATGCCAGGACACATGGAGCAATTCAAGTCATAAGAACAGGGAAATACTGATTTTGGGAGAGAGTTCCAATGATACAGCAAACCACTCAAATCAAGCCATACTGAAAAACATAAGTGTCTAACCAATATATAAAGTACCCAAGCAAAGAACAATACAATCAAAATATTCACAAGTATACATCAACCATAGAAATGCATAATAGTACACGACAAAGTACAGTGGCGCTAATAAGTCATGCCTCGGCACCAAGTATATTTTGATCAATAATTGGTATCAGCAATACCCAAGCTTCATTTCTTCATATCGAGTGATATATACAAACATGTTCCTACACTTATCCACCCTATTCAACATCTGACAGACATTAATACAGCACAAAGCGAGCCAAACGTAATGACAGCAGGGACATGACTTATTAGCGCCACCGTACACAACAAAGTACAACAAAGCCAACAACTGTAGATAATAATAATAATAATAATAATATTAATATTAATAATAATAATAGGCTGGTACTGTATTGTACGAGCGCCAATTATCAAAGATGATTCACGAGCGCTCGCATTAACTTCAATTTTTCAAACAAAAAATAAATGTTTATAGTCATCAGTACAGTAACTCTATGATCCGCAGTATCATAAGCCTTCAGAAATAAGTGCGACTTCACTGGTTTATTAAAAGCATCAACACAAGTCAACTGCTTAAGTAACTGGAAGTTTATTGAATAGATGCAATTGATGGAACATACATTATGATAAACTAAGCAACCAAAAACAAAACGATTATGAATATACAGTACAGTACTTACATTTCTTAAAGCAGTAGAGGCCGGGACCAGGCAGCCATATCACCACGGCAACAGCCAACAGATTCTTGCTACTTCATAGGAACACTTCACCTGAAAACAAAACAAAATATATGTAACAACTTTCATTTTATTCCTAAAGTTAGTCAGTAGCCAATTTTAATATCATCCAAAACTGGGACGACACAATATAAAGAAAAAAACAACTAATCAAAGTCAATACAGTATGTGGAACAAAATATTTAGCAAAAACAAATATGAAAGATAATACACAAAACAGAAATTCCTCACTTAACCCCTTCACCGCCATTATTATTTTCATCGTATTCTGGATTTATGTATGTACACTCGGTCAAAAAAGTATCTGCACCCCTACGCTGATCATCAGGTGTGTACAACTCGATAGGGTTGGTACCTCTGCCTGCAACTATATCCATGTGTCAGAGACGATCGGATATAGTTGCAGGCAGAGGTACCAACCCTATCGAGCTGTACACACCTGATGATCAGCGTAGGGGTGCAGATACTTTTTGTACCGAGTGTACATACATAAATCCAGAATACGATGAAAATAACAATGGCAGTGAAGGGGTCAAGTGAGGAATTTTGAAGCAGAGAGAATTTCGTTCACTAATTTATGAAGTGTAATCATTAAAAACATTAAACCATGATAATAAATACTGGAAATGCTATAGTGTATTCGTTAAAACAACGCCAAACCTCTAGACCTGATCACGTTCTAAGGAAAGAAAATTTGAGCTAAGCAGCGTTGGGAACTTCTCACCGAGGCACTATGCACTCCATGTCATAGCGCCTCGGTGAGAACTTTCCAACGCTGCATAGGTCAATTTTTCTTGGGAGATCTCCTTAGAACGTGATCAGGTCTAGAGGTTAGTACTCAAGAGCTTTGGCCGACTTTTAATAATAAATAGACTATAGCATTGTAAGTACCAGTGTCATGCCTTAAACTTTTACTGTGGCTACTAATAGACTATTTTAATCAGTTGAAAAAGGGCCTCCAGCAATTAACAAGCTTCAAACTATTTAAATATTTTTAGTATCACAGATCCTTCTTAAACTTAAAGAAATTGTCAAAATATAGATAGAATATCATTATAGACCTACAGTTTACAGAAGGGGTTAAGATGTCATAAAGGCCAAAGGTCCGACTATCATAGAAGCACTACAAATACCATACGATGCAGGGTACGCTGTGAGGATCACAACAGGGAACAATGTACTGTAGTAAAAAAATACAAAATGAGAGAAGAAACCTCCAAGAAATGTGACAACTGCAAAGAAGGCTACTGGGCATGCTACCAAAATGTGCGGAAAAACTCTTAAGTCATATTAAAAAACCCGAGAACCAGCAAATAATGTTACAGGAACATTATTTGCCGTTTCTCTTGGTTTTTAATACGATAAGAGTTTTTCCGTACATTTTGGTAGCATGCCCAGTAGACTTCTTTGCAGTTGTCACATTTCTCAGAGGTTTCTTCTCTCATTTTGTGTTTTTTTACTACAGTACTGTGTCCCCTGTTGTGATCCTCACAGCATACCCTGCATCGTGTGGTATTTGTAGTGCTTAGTCAGACATTTGGACTTTATAACATCCTAACCCATTCTGTAATCTCTAGGTCTATAATTATATTCTATCTATATAAAGAAACAATTTTGAAGCTTAAGAAGGATCTGTGATACTATAAATACTTAAGTAGATACTATCAAGCTTCTTAATTGCTGGAGGAACTTTTTGAACTGATTAAAAATGTCTATTAGTAGCGACAGTCAACAAATACATGTGGCACTCCAAGGACTCGAACCTAGGATGCTCACACAAAAATTCCGCGCATTTATGCATTACGCTATCAACACAGAAGTGAGAAATTCCAAAGGATGTCTAGGTCAATTTTGGTTGGGAGTCTTGCTTGACTGTCGGCGTCCTCTAGAAGGCAACAAATATTAGAACATAGCTAAGCCGGCGCTACAGCCAGCCCTATTACCTATCCCCTATGCAACCACTGAGGCGTCCTATACAGCTAAACCCATACGGTACCGGCAACATATTTTTCATTTTATTTCAGCTTAGACGATTTTGTGAAGCTTAGGAAGCTTAGGAAAGATATATATGGTAGCTTAAAGGATTAATTGAGACCATTTAAATCAAGTCATGCCATACATACATACAGTACATACATAAAATTTTAAGATTGAGTGTTCCACACATAAGTGCAGTTTCAGTCTCTTGTCCTAATGGCGGAGTTGCAGGCAACCCTGTTAAGGGCTGCTTCACTTGTCAAGTTCTTGGATTTGAGATCGGCACATATAGCCAATTGAGAAAAAAATCATACAATCCACTCGGGATTCGAACCCTGGATCTTGCGATTAATTGAGTGTCTGAAGCATTTTAATGGGTAGACATCCTTCCCAAGCTCAACAAAATTGTCCAATACATTATATTCTGCCAAAATCGTCTAATACCTTCCAGAATATCAAGAAAGTACATCACCGGTACACAGAGGGTTAAATGGAAGTGGTCCCTGTCAGCTATCTAATACCTCGCAGTGGCAAGGGTGCACCAGTCGGGGTCGTATCCAATCTCACCGCTCTAGCCGTATCTCAAGGACCCTCGGAGGTTTCAAGGAGCCATCGTTGACATGGTCATCTGCCACGATTTCCCTTTCCACCAGTGCGAAGAGAAGAAGAATAAGACACAGGGAGAGAGAAAGGGGTGGTGTAAAAAAGGCTTATCTCGTCGGAATAAATGGGTCTTCCACAACCTGATAAGTCAAGCCTCTACCTGCACAGGTCGTAGGGAAGGCCCAAATATCCCAGCCAGTCACCACTCGGTTAGTAACATATTATATAAATACCCGAAGGCAGGTTAGTCAATATATATATAAAGTAAATATACTGTATAAAGTAAATACATACATAACATTTTAAGACTGAGTGTTCCACACATAAGTGCAGTTTCAGTCTCTTGTCCTAATGGCGGCGTTCCAGGCAACCCTGTTAAGGGCTGCTTCACTTGTCAAGTTCTTGGATTTGAGATCGGCGCGTATAGTCCGATCCCAGGTCTTCCTCGGTCCACCCCTTGGTGCAGCTCCCTCCACAATCACAGACCTGCATTTTGTCACCCAATTTTGTTCATCCATTCTCTCCACATGTCCATACCATCCCAGTCTACTTGTACGCATCACCTCGCTAATACTCTTTATACCTAAACGTCTCCTCAGCTCAACATTTGTTATTCTATCCTGTAGCCTGGCCCCACACATCCATCTCACCATTCTCATCTCATTACGCTCCATTCTGTTGACATCCTCTACTTTAACGGCCCATGTTTCTGAGGCATACGTCATTGCACTTCTAACACATGAGGCATACACCTTTCCCTTCAGGGGGAGAGGCATTCTTTTCATGGTCAGGATTGGCATCAATTCTCTGAACTTCCCCCAGCCACACCTAATTCTAGCAACAGTGGCAGCCTCGGCCCCACCACCGGCAGAGATGGTATCTCCTAGGTAACAAAACTTGTTCACCAGCTCCAAAGACTCATTTCCAAAATTCACAGCCACAGGATCATCACTTAACACAAGCTCGCCTTTGCACACTACGCACTCAAATTTCTCTATTTCTGACTTATCCTTCGGCAGGGGCCCCTTTATTCTACTACAGCGCTTACTCCCATGGTGTACCCAACATCGACAGATGCTACATTGAATTGAGTTAACGCCCACTCCCTTTCCACACACTGCACATGGGTATGCACCGCTCTTTTCCACATTGCCTCGTCTCAAACTACAATGCATAACCTTGGTTTTGTTAATATTGACTCTTAAACCCTTGCTCGCCATGCCCTCTCTCCACTTTCTGAATTTGGCCTCAGCATCCTGCATACTGTCAGCTATTAGGACTAAATCGTCTGCATAAAACAGTTCCAACGGGAGTCCGCCTCTAAAAACTCTAGACAGCGCCTCCAAGACCATAATAAAGAGGAGGGGGCTTAACACTGAACCCTGATGGACTCCAACACGGACTGCGAATTCATCACTCAGTACACCTTTCACCCTCACCGAACTTCGCGAATCCTCATACATCTTCATTATCACACGCACCAGCCACTCTTCCACACCAAGTTTCCTCATAGCCCACTGTACAACATCTCTAGGTACCCTATCAAAGGCCTTCTCCAGGTCCACAAACACAAAGTAAAGATCCCTGCCTTTTAGTAGGTATCTTTCCTGTATCTGCCTGACTATGAAGATAGCATCGGTTGTACCACGTCCTGGCATAAAACCAAACTGCATATCATCAATAGAGATGCTTTGCCTGATCAAACCCTCAAGGACTCTCTCACAGACCTTCATGATTTGGTCAAGCATTTTCAGGCCCCTATAATTTCCTCTATCTAGCGCATCCCCTTTTCCTTTGTATATATTTACTATTACACTTTTGAGCCAATCCTCTGGGATTTTCTCATCTTTAATAATGGTGTTTATCAACTCAGTGACTAAGTTTACACCAATCTCCCCTGAGGCTTTTATCATCTCAGCGACAATGTCGGAGCAACCTGGAGCTTTACCGTCCTTCATTTTATTGATTACGTCGCTCACTACAGCTGGTGCTATCAAAGGAGGGGGCCCAGATATTGGTTTTTCGATACTAAGCTGTTCCTTATCCCATTCAAACTCTACATTTAGCAATCGTTCATAGTGTACCTTCCATGCTTCTCTGATTTCATTTTCTGCATACACAATCTTCCCATTATCATCTCTAACACACTGTTCACCTATAATATCCCTACTGTCATTTTTAACTCGCCTAGCTAGGTTGAAGATCCCATTGGGATTGTCAGTGTTACACACTTGTTCGAGGACCAGGTCCTTAATGCGATTTTTAGCATTGTAAATAACTCTTTTGGCAGTTCGTTTAGCTGCCTGGTATTCCTCCCTGCTGCCTCCTTTCTTCCATGCTTTGAAGCATCTCCTTATATATATAAATATATATAAATATATAAAGTAAATCAAACATAAACATTTATAATAATAATATAATTTAAAATGTAAAACTTGTAAACTAAACAAGCCAAAGCTGGGACAAAGACAATATAAAGGCAAAATAACTTATCAAAATTGCTATATGGAAAAAACGCTTAATAAAATAATATTTATGAAATAAAAGAACACAATCCACCACATAGGGTGTACATTACTACATGAGCAACTTAATCTGTTTCCACGGGCTGTGCTATGGGCGTTAGTGCGTATGGTTGCTGATCGATAGGTCTGTACTTCGATCCCACACCGTGTCATTCATAGGCGGGAAGAGCATGGCCAGCTCGGTCTAGGGATTCATGGTAAATATCCACTTAATTTTTATTTAAGTCCCTGTAACAAGTCAGCCTCCCCAAAGCTATGGGGTATGTGCCCGAGAATATATATATACATACATACCTGTACATACAAGTGACTCAAGACAAACACAGCATAAAGACTAATGAACTTGATCAAAATCGCTATGTGTAAACAATGCTTAAGCAAGATATAAATAAAAGAACACAATCCACCACATAGGGTGTACATTACTACATGAACAAGTTAATCTATTAAATTGTAAAACTTGCAAAATTAACAAACCAAAACTGGGATAAAGACAACATAAAGCCAAAGAACTAATCAAAATCGCTGTGTGGAAACAACGCTTTAGCAAAATAAAATGATCAAAATATTTCAGAGTTTTTCACCAACCAACTTTACTTATAAACTCAATTAATGAAATCAACAAATACATGTGGCACTCCAAGGACTCGAACCTAGGATACTCGCACCGAAATTCCGCGCATTTACGCATTACGCTATCGAGACAGTTATAAACCCAACTAATGAAATCAATGAAACTAATGAATACACGTGGTACTCCAAGGACTCGAACCTAGGATACTCACACCCACATTCGCCGCACTAACCATTATGCTATCAAGACAGTTAAATAAAAGAACACAATAATTGTAAAACACAAATTGTAAAACTTGCAAAATAAACATATAATTACTTTTCTTCCAGCTGATGGTAAATTGATTCCTTTATCGTTCGTTTGATTTATCAATTCTTGATGCAAAAATATGATAGTGCTATGTGTCTGCGTCATGTTATGGACAACTTTTCACAATTATAATGTTAACACTTGCAAAATTAAACAAACCAAAACTGGGACCAGACAATATAAATTAAAATGTAAAACTTGCAAACTAAGCAAACCAAAACTTGGACAAAGACAATATAAAGGCAAAATAACTTATCAAATTCGCTACTATGTGGAAATAACGCTTACTAAAATACAATTTATGAACTAAAAGACAAAAGAACTAATCAAAATCGCTATGTGGTAATAACTAACACCCCGTTCTTAACATTAATCATCAAATACAAACCCCAATGCACTTGAATAAAATAATGAAAGCATTATGGTCCTCCCGGGATTCCAACTCAGGACAACACACCCAGAACATAAGCATCTAAACCATTATACCACTAACATAGTTATTAAAATGCTAAACTTGCAAAATAAACAAACCAAAACTGGGACGAGACAATATAAAGGCAAAAGAACTAATCAAAATCGCTATGTGGAAATAATAAAAATACAAAACTTGAAAACCAACTCAAAAGTTAATGTTCAAATTAATATAACGAACTCATCAAATTATAAACTATCGAAACGACATCACACTAAACAAAAATGTGGAAAAACGCTTAAGGAAAGTATAATTACTGTATGAAAGAAAACAACAACCTATTTCGCTACAAAATCTTGGTAATTATAATGTAAAACTTGAGCAATGAGCAACTTAATCAAAATATAAAACTTGAAAACGAGCTCAAAAGTTACTGTTCAAATTAATATAACAAACTCATTCAAATTATAAACTATTGAAACGACAACACACTAAACAAAATCTATATGTGGAACAATGCTTTAGCAAAATAAAATCATGAAAGAAAATAATAAACTAGTTCGCTACAAAATCTTGCTAATAGTCGAGTAATCAGGATGTCGAGATACCAAATTAAAATCAGCTTGAAAAAGACCTTGTATAACTCATGAAATAGTCGAGTATTCAGGATGGCGAGATACCAATTTACCATCAAATTAAAACATTCATATTTGTTTTCACCAACCCGCCAATAAATTTACAAATAAACCTAACTAATGAAATCAATGACATTAAAATGTTAAACTTGCAAACTATACAAACCAAAACTTGGACAAAGACAATATAAAGGCAAAATAACTTATCAAAATCGCTATGTGGAAAAAAATCTTACTAAAATAAAATTTATGAAATATTATGTACTTTCCACCAACCAACTTTACTCCTAAACTCGATTAATGAAATTAACAAACACATGTGGCAGTCCGGGGATTCGAACCTAGGATGCTCACACCGAAAATCAACACACTTATGCATTGCACCACGAAGACACAATCCACCAAAAGAACACAATCCACCACATAGGGTGTACATTACTACATGAGCAAGTTAATCTGTTTCCCAAGCAAACCAATCGCACATATAACAACGCACTATAGTCACGTTCAAGGAATTTGTCAATTTGGGAGGTCAGGGACGTTCTGGTAAATAACTAATCAAAATCGCTATCACAATCACAATCCACCACAAAGGGTGTACATTACTACATGAGCAAGTTAATCTGTTTCCACGGGCTGTGCTATGGGCGTTGTTGTTGTTCCCCAAGCTGCCTGGCCGAACTGCCCCAAGGCCCCGAGCAATTCCAAGGCCATAACCGAGCGCCCCCACAGAACCCTCCCTGCCGACCACAATAAAGCCTGGGTGACCGAAGCCACTCCCCATGGTGGGGAGCTGAGGAAGGGGCGGAAACGCCCGGGAAACCAAAGCCCCACCCAGGGCCCTGTGCTATGGGCGTTACCGCGTATGGTTGCTGATAGAAGGGTCTGCACTTCGATCCCACACCGTGTCACTGGTAGACAGCAAGAGCTTGGGCAGCTCGGTATAACGATTCATGGTAAATATCCACTTTAAGTCCCTGTAACAAGTCAGCCACCCCAAGCTATGAGGTATGTGCCTGAGAATATACAGTACATATACATATAGTACATACAACTAGGGACTCTTACTATAGTTGTAATGTAAAGCTTGCAAAATAAACAAACCAAAACTGAGACGAACACAGCATAATGACTAAAGAACTTGATCAAAATTGCTATGTGTAAACAATGCTTAAGCAAAATATAAATATGAAATTATAATGTAATACAGTACTGTACAGTACTTGCAATATAAACAAACCAAAACTTGGACAAGGACAATATAAAGGCAAAAGAACTAATCAAAATCGCTATGTGGAAACGCTTTAGCAAAATAAAAATTATGAAATTATAATGTAAAACTTGCAACATAAACAAACAAAAACTGAGACTAACACAGTAAAAAGACAAAACAACTAATCAAAATCGCTATGTGGAAACAACGCTTCAGCAAAATGGAATTATGCAATAATAGAACACAATCCACCACATAGGGTGTACATTACTACATTAGCAAGTTAATCTAGTAAATTGTGACTTGCAAAATAAACAAACCAAAACTGGGACTAAGACAATATAAAGGCGAAAGAACTCATAAAATTTGCTATGTGGAAACAACACTATAGTAAAATATGTTTATGAAAATAAAATATAAAACTTGCAAACTAAACAAACCAAAACTTGGACAAAGACAATATGAAGGCAAAATAACTTATCAAAATTGCTACCGGTATGTGGAAACAACGCTTACTAAAGGAACACAATTGTAAAATACTAATTGTACTCATTTGTCGACAACCCCGACACAGACAGAGGGCTGGTACTACAAAACCAAACCGATAACCTCATCATCCTTAACGACATCCATCAACATACCCATATTCCTCACCAAGCCCTCTATAACCCATCATCTCCAGACATCACCTTTTGCTCCCCAGAACTCACCCCCACATCATCCTGGAGGGTGGTCAGAACCTTAGGCTCTGACCACCTCCCGATCATTATCACCACCAAAACCAGACTCACCCCAGCTAGCCACAAACACACATACACCAATTATAAAAGAGCTAACTGGGAAGCATTCACAAATGAGACAGAACAACACTTCACAACTCTATACAGTACACCCATCACTAACATCAACAATGCTGTACACATACTCAATAAAACTATCCAAAACGCTGACAAGAAACACATTCCAAGAGGTAACAGAAAAAGACACAACCCCAACTTCACACCAGAAATTCAAAACTTCATCAGACAACGCGACATACTGAAACACTCCCCAGCACCCCACACACAAGACATCACACAACAAATTCAAGCACTCAACATCCAAACTAACAACAAAATACAAGAACAACAAAAACTAAATTGGAATAACTTCCTACAAACACTTGATCACAAAACAAACCTCAAAAAACTCTACAAAACACTAAACAGCATCACACTTTCCAACAGCAACACAACACAATCACATGCTGCAATCACAACAACAGACTCTACTCCTTCATGTAAACAACAAGCAAACACTCTCATCAATCACTTCTCACATGTCAGCCACCTAAAACCTCACAAAGACGACCGACGTGTCATCCGTCGTAAGAGACAATTCCCCACAGACCCTGACTATACACCCTTCACCAATCACCAGACAAAGCATATCATCAACAATCTCAAGCACTCACCCGCCTGTGGCCTAGACAACATAAGCAACATATACCTCAGACACCTGGGACCACAAGGCATACAAGCACTCACTAACATATCAAACTACAGCTATTCACACAACACAATACCAGACATTTGGAAGCATGGTATCATCATCACATTCCCCAAACCCAACAAAGACCCCACGCTACCCTCCTCGCACCGCCCCATCACACTCCTTTGCTCCCCCTCCAAAGTCATGGAACGCCTAGTATTACAACTAATTACACCTGACCTACCCCTAGCTCCAACACAACATGGCTTTAGGCCACTGCACTCCACAAACACTCTTCTCACAGACCTTACACAAAGAACTTTTGACGGCATAAACTCAGCTAGACCACCACACAGATCACTATTAGCCACACTCGACATTAGTAAAGCCTTCGATGCCATCCCCCGCCACAACCTAACAAACAAAATCTACAACACAAACATGCACAACAACACAAAAAGGTGGCTGGCCAACTTCCTAGCAGGCAGATGTGCACACGTATCTTTTGCCGGTCAGTCATCTAAATTATTATGTTCCTTCCAACAACCAACTATACTCCTAAAATCGATTAATGAAATTTACAAACACATGTGGCAGTCCGTGGATTCGAATCTAGGATGCTCACACCGAAAATCAACACCTTATGCATCGCACCACGAAGACAGTTAAAGAATGGTGGACACTGCCTACGATTTATTATGCAACTTCGAATCCTGCATATCAATCTAAGCATGTACACACATCCCAACTGCAACTCACGTAGGCTATGCATATATGAATGGAAAGAGCAATTAATGGGGCCTTAACCACTAGGGAAGTCCTCTCGATAAATTACCCCTGAACCAATATCAATTATTATGTTCCTTCCAACAACCAACTATACTCCTAAAATCGATTAATGAAATTTACAAACACATGTGGCAGTCCGTGGATTCGAATCCAGGATGCTCACACCGAAAATCAACACCTTATGCATCGCACCACAAAGACAGTTAAAGAATGGTGGACACTGCCTACGATTTATTATGCAACTTCGAATCCTGCATATCAATCTAAGCATGTACACACATCCCAACTGCAACTCACGTAGGCTATGCATATATGAATGGAAAGAGCAATTAATGGGGCCTTAACCACTAGGGAAGTCCTCTCGATAAATTACCCCTGAACCAATATCAATTATTATGTTCCTTCCAACAACCAACTATACTCCTAAAATCGATTAATGAAATTTACAAACACAAGTGGCAGTCCGTGGATTCGAATCCAGGATGCTCACACCGAAAATCAACACCTTATGCATCGCACCACGAAGACAGTTAAAGAATGGTGGACACTGCCTACGATTTATTATGCAACTTCGAATCCTGCATATCAATCTAAGCATGTACACACATCCCAACTGCAACTCACGTAGGCTATGCATATATGAATGGAAAGAGCAATTAATGGGGCCTTAACCACTAGGGAAGTCCTCTCGATAAATTACCCCTGAACCAATATAAATTATTATGTTCCTTCCAACAACCAACTATACTCCTAAAATCGATTAATGAAATTTACAAACACATGTGGCAGTCCGTGGATTCGAATCCAGGATGCTCACACCGAAAATCAACACCTTATGCATCGCACCACGAAGACAGTTAAAGAATGGTGGACACTGCTTACGATTTATTATGCAACTTCGAATCCTGCATATCAATCTAAGCATGTACACACATCCCAACTGCAACTCACGTAGGAATCAGAAACTTTCCAAACGGAGTCCCACAAGGATCCGTTTTATCGCCCGCACTCTTCAATCTGTACATGCACGATATAACTACACCCAATACGCCCCAAATAAACTTAGCCTCCTATGCAGATGACATAACACTCACATGCACACACCATGACCCAAAAAGAGCAACAGATCTCCTTCAACCCTATCTCAACACACTATATGGCTGGTGCACTACAAACAGACTTAATCTAGCCCCAGCCAAATCCACCGCAACCCTGCTCACAAGCTGGACAGAACACGAATACATCCCTCAACTCACCATAAACAACACACCCCTAACACATACACACACACCCAAAATCCTAGGAGTAACATATGATACTCATATGACATTCAAACAGCACACCACAAACATTAAAAAGAAACTGACACCCAGACTTAACGCCCTCAGGTCACTTGCTCACACAAAATTTGGACACAACAAAGAAACTACCACCACAGTATATAAACAATACATAAGATCAGTGATGGAATACGCAAGCCCAGCCTGGGCTTCTAACCTAGCTGAAACACATCATAAGACCTTACAGAATATTCAAAACAAAGCCCTGAAGATCATTACAGGCTGCACAGCTACTGCACCCAAAGATCACCTACATCAAGAAACCAAAATCCTCAAAGTCAAAGACCATCTGGACATGAGAGGCACTCAATCCCTGGCAGCAGCCTCCACGAACCAAGACCACCCACTAAACTACATGGCAACACACCCACAGACACCAAGAAATATCAAAACAACACCCAGCACACGGTATCACACACAATTATTGTCCTCTCTCCCTCCCTGCCCACCCCAAACCAACTTCCAGAAGCACATCCATACTCATATCTCTCACCGATCCATCCACTCACTCACAGACAACACGCAGCTGCATGCACGACCTCCCGAAATCCATCCTTCCGAATCCTCCCTTCCTCGCGAGGACATAGTCCACCTGGCCAGGCTGAGATGCGGACACCATCCAGCTCTCCTGAGCTATCAGAAGAGACTGGATGACTCCGTTGTCGACGCTTGCCCGGGATGTAACACAGCACCCCATACCATTACCACTTGGTTTTCTCTCCTGTGGGTTGTGGTGGTGTTCTGGATGTTGATGTTGAGAATGCTGACCCTAATACCTCTGATCATGCTTTGATTACTTTCAGCTTTGATTTCCCTAAGCCACTCACACATGAAAAAGTAATCAGATTTAGAAATTATAAAAATGCAGACCAAAATTTGGCTAGCAGTGAAGTAAAACAGTACTTGGGAAGTATTGATACTTCCAACCTTACTTCAGATGAGCTGGTGGAGGTACATGGAAATGCACTTAAATTAGTGTTCGATCATCACTGTCCAGAAGTAGAGAAGAAAATCATAGTACGAGATGATTCACCCTGGTATAGCACTCGAGTTAAATTTCTTAGAAGAGCGCGTAGAAGAGCTGAACGTGAATGGCGGAAAAATAAAACAGACTCTACATGGTTGCAATATCTGTCAGCCAGAAGAGCTGTGGTCCACACAATCAAAGATGAAAAGAAAGTGTATTATCAGGGAAAAGTTGACTCGTGTGGTAATGACCAGAGGAGGTTGGCTTCAATTGTAAACAGTTTACTTGGAAAAACAAGAGTCAGCTTAAGACCTTCTGTACCCGATGCCGAGTTGGCTGCCAACTTTGTGGCATTTTTTGCTGGCAAGATAACTCGCATAAGACAGGAACTGGATGATGCTTCTGTTGGTGAAGAACTTTCAGTTGTACTCCAACCCCGACACATTCCTAATAATGTCCTCTCATCCTTTCACTCAGTAGAGGTGGACATGATCTCGTCCTACATAAGAAACCTCAATAAAACATTTTGCCCGTTGGATCCCATAAATGTTTCCAAGCTACCAAGAGTCTATGATCACACAGTTGAGTTTATTTCCAAAATAATTAATAAGTGCTTCTCTGAAGGTAGCTTCCCACATTCTGAAAAGCATGCACTACTCCGACCTACTCTAAAGAAACCTGGACTTGATGTTGAGAACATGTTGAACTATCGTCCTGTCTCCAACCTGTCCTTCATATCAAAGATATTAGAGCGTGCAATACTTGACCAATTACAACCACTACTTCAGCAGAATGAAACTATCCCAATTTTTCAGTCTGCTTACCGACAGCATCATTCAACTGAAACAGCATTGATTAGAGTACATAATGATCTAGTTGAGAACATTTGCAGTGGTGTGGCCTCACTATTGGTCTTGCTTGATCTCTCTGCGGCCTTTGACACAGTGGATCACGAGTTGTTATTGAGTGATCTTTATGATTGTGGTGTGCGTGACTCCGCTCTCTTGCTTCTTGGGTCGTACTTGTCAGGTAGATCCCAGAGTGTGATGGTAAATCAAGTGGTCTCGGACTCGACACCCCTGCAGTATGGTGTTCCGCAGGGATCAGTTTTAGGTCCTATCCTATTTATAATTTATATTAGCAGTTTGTCTCTTCTGCTTCGTGCACATAATGTCACCTTTCACTTTTATGCAGATGACACCCAGATTTATGTGAGAATCACAAATATAGTTGATATACGGAGTAAGATGGAATTGTTGATGTCTGATATCAAGAAGTGGATGAGAGCGAGAAAACTTAAACTAAATGATGGTAAAACTGATATTCTCATCATCCGAGGAAATAGAAGAGCTGATGATATAGTGGGTGCCCTCTCCATCAATGTGGGTGGATCTCAGCTGCGACCGGCCAACTCTGTTCGAAATCTGGGTGTATATGTGAACTCCCGATTAGATTTCAAAGAGCATGTAAACCAGATAGTTAAAAGTTGTTACTTGCACATCAGAAATCTCTATTTGGTGAAGCCGTTTTTAACCAGACGTTGCCTCCTGACGTTGGTTCACTCATTGGTCTTCTCTCGTGTTGATTATTGCAATGCCCTGTTGGTGGGTCTTCCAAATTATATTTTGAAGAAAGTTCAGTCTGTTCTTAACAGGGCCGCAAGACTAATTTTTGGTGTTCTACCTAGAACTCCTACTACATCTCTTCACATAGAACTGCACTGGCTGCCAGTAAGAGCAAGAATAGAATTTAAGTTGTGTTTGGTGACTTTTAAGGTTCTCAAATTTGGTGAGCCTAGGTACCTTGCGGAGCTTCTCAGGCGCCCACCGGCACACCATGGTGTAGTTGTGCGTCATGACAATGACCCTTTTCGTCTTGATGAACCAAGGGCTTTCCAGCAGTCTTCTTTCTTTGAGAGGTCATTCTCCTACATGGCTCCGAGGTTGTATAACAGGTTGCCGCTGTCCATGAGACAACTGAGTTCTGTTGAATGCTTCAAGAGACAACTTAAGACTTTTCTCTTTGAGAGAAGCTATGATCTTGAGAGAGGTGTCATGACAGATGGCTATAGAGTTTAGGCTATTTTGCCACTGCTAGTGATTGTTAAATGTGTGTTGTATATAAGCCTTCTTTTGATGCATTGATTTTTGTTCTTTTTTCTTTCTCTTTTCGAGCGCTAGTGAATTCTTCGGAAAAATTGGCGCTTATGAGAAATAAGTAACATGCTTATTATTATTATTATTATTAAACACATCAAAGAAGACTGCATTTCACACAACCACTTACGTCAACAACACAATCTACACTCAATGAGAGCTCTGTGGGAAAGCCCGATCGTGGCCATGGCCTTCCTCAGGGACTCGGGGCTGTTCGACCAGGCAGCTTAGGGAACAACAACAACAACAACAACAACAACAACAACAACAACTAATTGTAAAACTTGCAAAATAAACTAACCAAAACTGGGACCAGACAATATAAAGACAAAGCAACTATTCAAAATCGCTATGTGCAATTAATCAAAACATAAAACTTGAAATCGATCAAAATTTAAGGTTCAAATTAATATAAAGAATTCGTTAAAATTAAAAACTATTGAAACGACAACACACTAAACAAAATCTATATGGAAAAACGCTTTAGCAAAATCAAATTATGAAAGAAAAGAACAACCTATTTCGCTACAAAATCTTGGTAATAAGTAACACCCAGTTCTTGGCATTAATCATCCATTACAAACCCCAATGCACTTGAATAAACTAATGAAAGCATTATGGTCCTCCCGGGATTCCAACTCGGACACCACACCCACAACATAAGCATCTAAACCATTACACCACCAACACAGTTATTATAATGTAAAACTTGCAAAATAAACAAACCAAAACTGGGACGAGACAATATAAAGACAAAAGCACTCACTCATCAAAATCGCTATGTGGAATTAATCAAAATATAAAACTTGTAAACAAACTCTAAAGTTACTGTTCAAATAAATAATGAACTCATTAAAATAAAAAACTATCAAAACGACAACACACTAAACAAAATCGCTATGTGGAAAAACGCTTTAGCAATATCAAATTATGAAATATTATGTTTTTTCCACCAACCAACTTCACCTCTAAACTCAATTAATGAAATCAACAAATACATGTGGCACTCCAAGGACTCGAACCTAGGATACTCACACCAAAATTCCGCACATTTATCCATTACGCTATCAAGACATCAAATATAAAACTTGAAAACGCCCTCAAAGGTTACTGTTCATATTAATATAACGAACGCATTAAAATTAAAAACTATCGAAACGACAACATACTAAACAAAATCTATATGTGGAAAAACGCTTTAGCAAAATAAAATCATGAAAGAAAATAATAACCTATTTCGCGACAAAATCTTGCTAATAGTCGAGTAATCAGGATGTCGAGATACCAAATTAAAGTGAGCTTGAAAAAGACCTTGTATAACTCATGAAATAGTCAAGTACATGTATTCAGGATGGCGAGATACCAATTTACCACCAGATTAAAACATTCATATTTGTTTTCACCAACCCGCCAATACATTTACAAATAAACCTAACTAATGAAATCAATAAAATTAAAATGTTAAACTTGCAAACTAAACAAACCAAAACTTGGACAAAGACAATATAAAGCCAAATAACTTATCAAAATCGCTATGTGGAAACAACGCTAAATAAAATAAAATTTATGAAATAAAAGTAATGAATACATGTGGTACTTCAAGGACTCGAACCTAGGATACTCACACCGAAATTCCGCACACTAAGTATTACGCTATCAAATTAAGTAACACCCCATTCTTAACATTAATCATCAACTACAAACCCCAATGCACTTGAATAAACTAATGAAAGCATATGGTCCTCCCAGGATTCCAACTCGGGACACCACACCCAGAACATAAGCACCTAAACCACCAACACAAATCAAACACCACTAATGAAATCAATGAAAGTAATGAATACATGTGCTACTCCAAGGACTCGAACCTAGGATGCTCACACCGAAATTCAGCACACTAACCATTAGGCTATTCATATTAGTTTTCACCAACTCGCCAATTAATTTACAATTAAATCTAAGTAATGAAATTAATGAAAGTAATGAATACATATGGTACTCCAAGAACTAGAACCTAGGATACTCCCACCAAAATTCCGCACACTAACCACTACGCTATCAAGACAGAGTATAGCCCTGTCAATAAAGACAGTAAGCAGTGTTAATAACTGCATTACTGTATTTACATCATATTAAAATGTAAAATTTGCAAAATAAACAAACCAAAACTGGGATGACACAAGATAAATGCTAAAGAACTAATCAAAATCGCTATGTGCAAATAAAGCTTAATAAATTATATTTTTTCACCAACCAACTTTACTTCAAAACTCAATTAATTAAATCAACAAATACATGTTGCATTCCAAGGACTCGAACGTAGGACACGCACATCAACATTTCGTGCATTTATGCATTACGCTACCAAGAATAAAAGAACACTATCCACCACATAGGGTGTACATTACTACATGAGCAAGTTAAGCTGGTTCACAAGCAATATAATCGCACACATAACAACGCACTATCGTCACGTTCAAGGAATTTGTAAATTTGGGAAGTTCTAGACGTCCTATTCCCAGACAAGTCCCATTGTTGTTGGTTGAAATTACTATAGTTTTGTCCTATTACTAACCAGGCTCTGTCTCGAGTCGGCCACCCACAGCTATGGGGTATGTGCTGACGATAAATTGAATCCTTTAGTAGCTAATTTCTCAATACTGTACTTAATGAAAATATATGAAACTACTATGTCTCTGCATCATAGTAAGACCAAGTTTATATATTTATCACCATATTATAATGTAAAACTTGCAAAATAAACAAACAAAAACGAGGAAGGCAATTAAAATGTCAAACTTGCAAACTAAACAAACTAAAACTTGGACAAAGACAATATAAAGGCAAAATAACTAATCAAAATCGCTGTGGAAATAACACTCTAACATGAACAATACATTATCATCAAAAGAACAGCAAAAATATAGATTAAATTCTTAAAGACTCACATTATTTGGGCAGAGTTGTTGTTGTTGTTGGTCAAACAGTTGTATCTGATGGCCCCGTGTAGTGGAAGGTGTCCTGTTCTGGTCCTCCAACGGTTGTCCTATACTTCTGACATCAGGGAACCCAACACCAATCTGTAAAAGTTATTATGTGGTTAGCTTATATACAGTCAGTTCTCCTAATACTGTACACGCCTATATGGCCGACACATGGCGGCGCGTATTATGAATCCGCGTACAGTATTAGGAACAACATGTAAAGTCAGTAAAAATAGGTTAGCCTAAACTGAACAAGATGCGGAAATATACTTGAGCCGAACAGGCCAAGTAAGATCTCTCTATTGGTCTAACTGGTAGGGTGACTGTCTCGTACCCCAAGGGTCCCGGGTTCCAACTCCCGCCCAGGGTATATTTTCGGGAGGCTATTTTCGCATCAAACGAAGTTTAGGTGTGTTGGTAAAATTGTCTAGATGGTTGAAAGTAAGATCGGAGCTACATAACTCCTCCTTCGGGTATGGTGTAAATCCTATTCCTACAAACATACCTTATGGGAAATATAGCTTATGGTAGACATCGAAAATAAAATGCCCTAATTTTGAAAATTTTTGCCCTAAATACCAACCAAAAGTGGATTAAATCATGAACAATAAGACAGACAAAAATTAATATTTTCTCACCAACAAACTTTACTTCTAAACTCAATTAATGAAATCAACAAATACATGTGACACTCCAAGGACTCAAAGCTAGGATACTCACACCGAAATTCCGCGCATTTATGCATTACGCTATCAAGACAGAAAATGCACCGAAAACGAGAGCAAAAATAATTGAAGACCCAAACCATCAAACTAGAAAACATAAACAAACAAGTGAATGAATTTTGAATATGATATGGACCATCAGGGTCCCTGTATGCCCTATACTCTATACATCTTGTTGTGTATGGAATACAAAATCTATCTATCTATCTATCTATTTACTCTGGCCCAATCCCCACTTTTCCTATTTATTTTTTTTTTTTTTTTTTTTTTTATTTTTTTTTTTTGGGGGGGGGGGGGCCACTCAAGACAGCAAGAACAGGGACAACAGAAAACAACGAACACACAAAAACAAAACACAAATTCACACACATCTAGGTCATCCAGGAGAAGACCCAGAAAAAAAATATATATATACAGTATATTAATAATAATAATATAAACTGCCATTGTCAAGGTGTTTCTTGCATGGAGGCGAAATCTGAGTGACTCCGGTGAATCAGAAATCCGAGCGTCACTTGCGCAAGCTACGTCCGCCATCTTTACTGTCGTCAACACTAGCCAAGACGCTCTCAAGTCCACCCGCCTTTTACTTGCTTATTTGTTAATTAATATGTAAAACTTGCAAACTAAACAAACCAAAACTTGGATTAAGACAATATAAAGGCAAAATAACTTATCAAAATCGCTATGTGGAAATAATGCTTACTAAAATAAAAATATTATGAAATAAAAGAACACAATCCTGAACCTTGTATCTCTCGCGTTTATTATAGCCTCTAGTGCATTCAGTGATAGGGACAGTGGGCCTGGTGGTAATGATGAAGGAATTGAAAGCCCGGGACCATCAAAACAGAGTCGAGGCAAGTGCCGTGTCTGACGAAAGCCGCGGAAAAATGACGAGTTTCTATCTATTTCTATCTATCTATTTGCTCAGGCAAATATATATATATTAAATATATTAAATATATATACAGTATATTTTTTGTATTACTGGGGGTATGCTAAATATGACTATGGTTTCAAATAAAGTCTATGTGGTAAGTAATATCCACATATGATATCTGGTGCCACGCGAAATGATGGGTGTCCACGTGTATTAGGTAAAAAGGGCGGAGAATATTGGTGGTTTTTTTTTTTAGGGTTTTCGCATATTAGGAAGGCGCGTATTAGGAGAGCTGACTGTATTTTGTACTATTATTATAATTATTATTATTATTATAGCGATTTTGATAATTTAATTTTACTTTATATTGTCCTTGTCCCAATTTTGGTTTGTTTAGTTTGCAAGTTTTACATTTTAATTAAACCTTTCGTGCACTGCTGGATGCGATTGTGCCCTTACAGGGATACTTTAAAATCTTGTGACCATCAGGGGTGTTTAGAAACTTTTAGTTAAATTACTTCAACCTCTGCAGTTGTGTTTGAGCGAGTTGTGGCCAGAAAAATAATTTTGGAGAGGTAATAATGAGATTAATATTATATTTCTGAAACTAAACGGCAACCCCTGAACCTGAAAGGGTTAATATCTTGTCATATTGAAAATTTGCGTAAATAGATAATTTGGACAAATTGCAGTTTCTTTATTTATGCACAATATTAAAAAAATTACCAGAACGTGCTGAACTTCCCAAATTGACTAATTCCTTGAACATGACGATAGTGATAGCGTAATGCATTAGTGCGCGGAATTTCGGTGTGAGTATCCTAGGTTCGAGTCCTTGGAGTGCCACATGTATTTGTTGATTTCATTAATTGAGTTTAGAAATACAATTGGTTGGTGAAAAAATATGAATACAGTACTGTATGTGCAATAATATGAATACAGTACTGTATGTGCGATAATATGAATACAGTACTGTATGTGCGATAAATTTGCTTGAGAAACAGATTCACTTATTCATAATTATTAGTGACTAGCAGGGGTACCCGGCGTTGCCCGGGTAATCACCATCACTACTACCACCACTACTACTACCATAATCACCATCATCAATCACTACTACCACAATCATCACAATACTACTACTGTACTACCATAACCTCCCTGTGCCTCATGAAACGGCGACCTCGACTTCGGCCACTAAATTACCTCCGATTTTGGATCTGACCTCATCCGTACCCCCATTTTGGGGGGCTGCGAACAACTTTCGTTCCATACACCTTTTCAATCGGAGGCCTCCTTCTACCCCAAACGTGTCGAAGTCGTCGATTTTGTCGCTCCCGTTTACTACATAAGTTCTGCCGAAAATTTTATTAAACAAAAGTGTCTCTGATTTCCACTAAACTCGCCTAAAATCATCTCCAAAGCCTGGGCTTTTCAACGGTGCCCCACACTCCCACCTGGCACCAAAACTGTGGGAGGAGTTTAGTAACAAAGGTCGTGTAACTGACAAACAGACAAACAAACATTGACCTTTATTTATTAACATGTACAGTCGCGCTAATAAGTCATGTCTCAGCTGGCATTACGTTTGGCTTGCTCTGTGTTGCATTAATATCTGTCAGATGTTGAATAGGGTGGGAAAGTGAAGAAAAATGGTTGTATATCTCACTCAAAGAGAATAAATCATGTGTAAATATTGCTGATACCAATTATTGATGAACACACAGTTGATCCCGAGACATCACTTATTAGCGCGACTGTACATTCTACGTGGTGGTTTGGTGTTCTTTTATATAAAATTATATTTTACTAAAGCGTTATTTCCATATAGTGATTTGAATCGATAGATAGATTTTGAGACAGTAAGCACATTCTCTGGGGACAAAACGGTCTTTAAACTTGTATGTGCAGTATGTATGCATGTATTTATGTATAGATTTTTATATAAGTTCTTTTGTCTATATATTGTGTCGTTCCTGTTTTGGTTTGTTTGTTTTGCAAGTTTTAAATATAATTTAATTTGTTTCATTATTACACTGTTCAATAATTGGGCAAAACTATGGTACTGTACTTAAGTATACAGTATACAGTATGCTTCATATCAAAATTGGATGATAGTAAGAAAATATAAAGAGAAACATAATAAAGGTTGATCCGCTGACAGTACTTTTGTTTTTCAGGAATAAAACAAATTAAAGTGAGGAAATGTATATATGTATGTATATATGTATGTATGTATGTACTGTATATACTCTGGCACTTGTCTCAGTTTTCCTTCTTTTTTTATGGGGGTGGCTGACTCGAGACAGAGCCCGAATAGGGACATCACAACATATCAGGAAAACAAAATACAAAATCACACACATCTACTGTAGGTCATCCAGGAGAAATACCCAAAGACCCAGGCCCATTTGGGATCCCCAGCAAAAGATACTGTAACAATTTTGGCAAGAATGTTAAGTGCCAGCCTTATTTACACTACGCGTAGTGGCGTCGGACCTTTCCCATCATGTTCCCGTCTATTTTGACTGTCTTTGGATATAAAAATACATTAGCCTAACCAAACAACCTAACCTAACCTAACCTAGTATTCATGTAGTAATGACAGGGGGCAAATAGCAGAAAATATAGCGTCGGAATAGACAGGAACGTAACTGCGAGCGCACAACATAACAACCGTACACCCGGAAACTACATCCTTCCCACAATTTTCTAGTTAATGTACCTGTGTGAAGTTCGGTGGCCCAGCAGAACTTGTGACTGGGGCTCGTTCCCCTGGTGTGGTGGTGGTGGTGGTAGTGGGTGGCTGGGGGCTCGTTCCCCTGGTGTGGTGGTGGTAGTGGTGGTGGCTGGGCAGGGGGGGCACCAAGGGGGTCAGCTCTGTACTGGACACCTTTGGAGGGGGCTGTCATCTTGCTCCATTACAGTCGTCACCTGAAATTACAACAACTCTTAATAACACTTCATAATAAAGTCAAAGGAAAAACTACAATCAAATCTAGTTAACCCCTTCTGTACCGATGACGTATTTTGTATTTTATTCTAGCTATATTTAGACGATTTTGTGTAGTTTAAGAAGGAACTGTGGTAGTAAAAAGGGTTAAGTGCGATAGTTTGAAGCCTATTAACCCAGGAACTGCGGGAAGACTCTTAAGAGTTCCCCCGGCGGACTGCGGGAAGACTCTTAAGAGTCAGAGAAAAACAAAATCAACTTTAAACATAAAAAAAAAAAGAAAAAAAAAATTTGCCCCTGGGCCATGCAAAATATCACTCCTCTACCTCCCCTCCTTCCCCACTTTCCTCCCCTCCTTCAGTTATCACCTATTTTCCCTGTTATTCCCTTATTCTGAGGTATATTTTCGTGCTAACATTAGCGAGTTGCAAGCAGGGCATTGTCATCACTGTTAGCAAGCGAGTGCAAGAGAGAGAGAGAGAGTATCCAGATTGACTGTGTCTCAGTGGCCTTGGGGGAAATTGGCGGGAAAAGCAGGTTGCCTCACCCATACATTATGCAACTCGCAGCCTGTATCTCCGATTTTGACCATCCAAACGCTGTTTTCACTCGTTTTATTGTTGTAACAGGTTAATACCTTTATAATCAACCCATAATAGGCGCGTATGGATAAGTATTAACCCTCTCAACACGGATGGGCTCTTAAACGCCCATAAAAAAGCATATACCAGGAACCCGGAAGGACTCTTGAACACCCCTGTAGTTGAAAGCCTGTGAGCTTCGTGTGCGAGGCGTCGGTCCGACGCATGTAAACAACAGCCGGCTGGACCGACGCCCCGCATCTCCGGCCACAAGAAGGAGAGCGGCGCTTGTTCTTGTGTGCCTGTATGTTGTTGTTAAGTATCGAATAGTAGTGTAAAGTGGCTGTTTTGACCATAAAGTTATCTCCAATGAAATCATCATCACAGCTCAACCAGTTGACTTAGAGAGCTCTACTTAATGCCATTCTACAGGTAAATAACACAGCTACGCTTGGGGATGCGCGGGAATGCGGGAAGCAGTCTGATTAACGAATATACGGTAGCCTAGCCTAGACGTTTTTCGGCCAAAACACCCGGTTTTCGAGGAATATATATATAATACATAGCCGGGGCTGGAGGGTTAATGCTATTTATGGTAAAATGAATATTTTAGTGATGGAAACAGCTCAAATACATGCGCACAGGCAGAGGTGTCTAATTACCCCCATGCACACTTAAGAGGTTAATTGCTGCAGGCCCTTTTGAAACTGATTACATTTGTCTAATAGTAGCCGGATTAAAGTTAAAAAGACGTTGCCGGTATAGAAGGGGGTTAATCGTCTGAAATGCTGTCTTGATAGCGTAATGGTTAGTGCGCAGAATATTGGTGTGAGTTTCCAAGGTTCGAATCCATCGAGTACCACATACAGGTCTCCCTCACTATCCGATGCCCTGATTTACGATATAATTATAGGTTTTAAGGTGTTTGGGTTTGGGTTTTGGCTGGTCCCACAATGCATCCCCATTTACCCCATTAATTTTAGGGTTTGCTATATGATTTTTCTATTTAAGATCTGGTTTTCAGGAACGTAACCCGATCGTAAATCGAGGGAGATCAATATATTCATTAGTTTCATTGATTGCATTAACCCTCCAGCCCCGGCTATGTATTATATATATATTCCTCGAAACCCGGGTGTTTTGGCCGAAAAACGTCTAGGCTAGGCTACCGTATATTCGTTAATCAGACTGCTTCCCGCATTCCTGCGCATCCCCAAGCGTAGCTGTGTTATTTACCTGTAGAATGGCATTAAGTAGAGCTCTCTAAGTCAACTGGTTGAGCTGTGATGATGATTTCATTGGAGATAACTTTATGGCCAAAACAGTCACTTTACACCACTTTTCGATACTTAACAACAACATACAGGCACACACGAACAAGCGACGCTCTCCTTCTTGTGGCCGGAGATGCGGGGCGTCGGTCCAGCCGGCTGTTGTTTACATGCGTCGGATCGACGCCTCGCACACGAAGCTCACAGGCTTTCAACCACTGGGCGTTCAAGAGGCCTTCCGGGTACCTGTTATATGCTTTTTTATGGGCGTTCAAGAGCCCTTCCGTGGTGAGAGGGTTAATTAGGTTTATTTGTAAGTTAATTGGTGGGTTGGTCATAATATGAATGCATTCAGATTATTTTATTTAGCCTGCGTAATACAATACTTTTATGTTCTATTGTATATACTCAGGCCCAATCCCCACTTTTCCTATTTTTTTTCTTTTCTTTTTTCCCCTTTCCTTTTTTTTTTGGGGGGGGGACTCAAGACAGAGCCAGAATAGGGACAACACAATAGAAAACAATGGACACACAAGAATAAAAACATATCTGGCTGAGCCTTATGAGAGTAACTCTCCTTAACCCTTCCCACCCGGGCAGCATTTTAAAAGGACACCGCGGCAGATGGGCAGGAGCCCGGGGGGTGTCCCCTTGTAATCCGTAAGCTTGAAAGCCTATTAGGCTTGTTTTGAAAGCCGCGCGTCCGACATATTTAAACACAGCTGGTCGGAGGCGACGCGCGCAACTCCAAAAGCAAGCAGACGTCAGAGCTTTGTTGTTGTGTGGTCTGGTAAGACAGATTTAGTGTTGAAAATTGTGTCATATTGCTAACATCGCCTCGAAACTCTCTCCACGGAAATCGTTATCACAACTGAACCAGTTGACTTACAGAGCTCTATTCCACGCCAGTCTACAGATTGGAAACCGCAGTACGTTTAGAGATGCGTGGGAATTTTCTAGCAGTTAAAATAACAAAAATACGGTAGCCTAGGCATAGACGTTTTTCGGCCAAATCGCCCGGATCTCAACGTCCTTAGGAGGGCGAGCCCGGGCCAGAAGGGTTAAGGCACCTAATATTACTCGAACTACAGTACACACAAATCAAGTCAAATGTTGAACATAAATTGAATCACAGGTAATTATATTGTTTTCTATTGTCTCTATTCTGGCTCTGTCTTGAGTCAGTCGTCCCCCCCCCCCCCCTGATCGGACCAGAGTACCTGATCCCAAGTATTTATAGGTCTACCCCTATGCGCAGCTCCACCCACGTTCACAGTCCGGCATTTCTTCATCCAGTTCTGATCATTCACTCTCTCCACATGTCCAAACCAACCAAGTCTGCATGTGCGCATCACTTCACCATTATTTTGACCTACCTATGACATTAATATGTACCAAATGATTAACCCTTCCTACCCGGGCAGTATGTTATAACGACACCGCGGCAGATGGGCCGGTACCCGGGTGTCCTATTAAAATCCGTAAGCTTGAAAGCCTATTAAGCTTGGTCTGAACGCCGTCCGTCCGACGCATGTAAACAAAGCCGATTGTTGCATCACCGCACCTCCGAAAACAATAAGGAGACGTCGAATCAATGTTATTGTTGTGACGTCAGACGAACTTAGTGTCTGAAAAGCTCCGATATTGTCAACATCGGGGAAAAATTCGCTCCACGGAAATCGTCATCACAACTGAACCAGTTGACTTAGAGAGCTCTACTCAACGCCAGTCTACAGATTGGAAACCGCCCTAAGTTTATAGATGCGTGGGAAATTTCTAGCAGTTAAATAAACAAAAATACGGTAGCCTGGGCCTAGACGTTTTTCGGCCAGATCGCCCAGATACGACCTCCGTCCTTAGGAGGACCTGCCCGGGCCAAGAGGGTTAAACGGATACGGTGTAAAATGCCCCAGAACGAGAAGCCCACCACAGAAGCCATGAACGAACACCACACAGAAACACCAAAGGAAAGGTCCACAGAACGAAAGGACCAGCTGACCGAGCCAGCCATTTCAGACAGGCCCAAGCACGCAGGGCTAAACAGCTCCAGGACGCACCCATTTACCTTTTCTAAACTGACCATTTTCCACACCTCACGTACACTAACCCTCTCGTGTCCTACACTCCTAACTACAAAGATGATGAACAAGAATATACATTCATATTAAAAACATCCATACCCTGTCCCGACGTTGAGCCAATGCCAACACATCAGACAGCCATAATTATATCTATGTATGTTCTTACATCCGAGAAGTAGATGTTATATATCTTAGAAGTTAAAACACCCACGCTGTCCCTAGACCTCGTATATCATTTTCCATGACGAGTATAGATATATGTAACCCGTGCTCAGTCGCCCCTTGCATTGTTCTTCTAGTAACTAAGTCTATAATATTAACTGCCACCAGCATTGATACGACATAGCGGCACTGTCCTTGCTACAAAGATGATGAACAGGAATATACATTCATATTAAAAACACCCATGCCCTGTCCCGACGTTGAGCCAATGCCAACACATCAGACAGCCATAATTATATCTATGTATGTTCTTACATCCGAGAAGTAGATGTTATATATCTTAGAAGTTCAAACACCCACGCTTGTCCCTAGACCTCGTATATCATTTTCCATGACGAGTATAGATATATGTAACCCGTGCTCAGTCGCCCCTTGCATTGTTCCTCTAGTAACTAAGTCTATAATATTAACTGCCACCAGCATTGATGCGACATAGCGGCACTGTCCTTGTGTCGTATTGTGCCAAGTACAGATCAACCAGGTTTCATCACCTTATTAGGACGACGACTATAATGTCATCGTTCATCGATGTATGCAATCCTTAGGTTAAGTATTTTTATCCGCCATTGTGTTCACCTTTTTCCATTTACTTTCCACAATTGTCATACGTCTTCCCCTTGCCTCCTTCGTATTCACAGCCCACACTACGCCAATTTACTTCGTGTCTTACACCTCTTACCCCAACCAGATTGTATAAGATAACCTGGTTACCAGTATCTGTCATAAGTACCCCGAAACAATAACTAAGTACCCCTACGAACTGCCGCTGTTGTTGGTATTATATTTAATAGAAAACGCAGTTCCCAGGGCCAACTAATAGTATCCATAACCCTCGGACTGATCACATAACTCTATCTTTTCCCGACTCATATACCACCCCATAGTTGCATTCCCCGGTAGCATTTGGCTAACGTATTCTACTGCCTTTTCAAACTTCCATATCAATTGTAGCCTAATGCCACCCCCACGCCCAGGGACCTTAGGGGCAAAATTTCCCTGTAGCCCTTGAACTCTCCCCCCCCTCTCATTAAGACACCCGCGCTTCTCGACTCTTGTCCGACCTAGCCTCTCTCTCATACCTCTTGAAGATCCTTGAATTGTCCGTTGCTAACGCTCTCCAACCTTTTATATATATACTCCTATCCAGCCTACCTTCACTTAGTAGGCCAGAACAACATTAGAACTTTACTAGCCCCTTGCATGCCATCTATTCTCTTACAACACATTCACAACCCTGCACCCAATGGTCGTCGGTGCGAGGCTAGCCGCCCCGCCAGTAACTAACTTCTATTGCCATACTTCCAGATAAATGTGGCAGAGTTAGCAACCCAGTCTCCACCACATCCAGCAAACCCTACAATTAACAACCAGCCGAGTAAAACCAGCTAGCTAAGGCACCTTCGGTTTTGGTATTAAGGACACCCACATCTGCCTCATACACAGAGGGTTATTACAAACACTGGTGATATGGCAAGCCCCTAGCCACAGCCGCCGGACGACTATCGCAGAGAGAGGGCGCCCAGCTCCCCCTTTTTGCCCACCCGAGGAGGGAGACCCCCACCCCCGCGGAGGTATACCTAGCCCCTGTTTTGACTTTCGAGTCATTGCCAGGTAGCACAGGAATTCTTCCTATCAATGAACTAACCATGCATGACTAACACCTTTACTAACCTCTATTAACTCACAATAAACCATTTACCTTTCTTGCATGCTCTGATCACTAAATTAGCACCTCAGCTATACCATAGAATGAAGATTGAACAATCTAGAGAGACGCTCCTATCACAGCTGTCCCCATCCTCCTCGCAAAGTAGATCCAGTCTCTCTCCCCTAAATACGTCCAGTACAGCCAAAATAGTACCTCTTACTAAGGCTCAGTTATATGAAAATATAAAGGCTTCCTATAGCCCTGTGCCACAACAGTAAATACCATCTTACCTAGTCCCCATATCTATTGAGAGCTCAATTAAGTCCATAAGACTCGAGATCCCTACTGTCTACAGGGTCCAGAACCGAGCCTATAAATCTAACTCCCGCCCCCAGTCAAATCAGTTGAAAGCTAGACACCAACCAGGGGTCACTACCCTGCAGTTAACTTCTAGCTCTGCCCTTGTGTTGTTCCGGAGTGAGATCCCAGAGCCGGCAGACTCCGTGGCAGATTTGGATAGAAGGACCTGCCCACGTATTTAAGAACTTCACACATATGGCCCCCTGGACGGCCGCGGAACCAGTCGTTAGCCCCCAACATCATGGACGCAAGATAACCAGGACCAGACCCATCAGATACTACCCAAGATTCCCTTTAGCAGTACTACATATTACTGTGCTGTTTAGAGATTCACTAATTAATATTTCTACGAAGTGGCTAAGACCTTGCCCAGTGTAATTCATACTTAACCATTCCATTTGGGACGTACTAAGCGATCAGTGCTCTTTAATTAACAGGCGACCTTGACTCTCGTAATTACCTTATTCAGATATTAAAACTCTAGTGATATCTAACGTTCGCCCACTGATTTGCGTTCTATGTATTTCTGAAACAAGGATATAAAACTTAGATCAGTACCCCCTGAGGTTACTAGAATTCCCGTGCTCTAAAATACGCGTGTCTAATCTAGTCTGTGAACTACTACTTGTGCACCAGAGCTACCAGTAATAAATCTAACAGTGAATATGAATCTATAAGTAACATTGATGGTCTTCGGTATATAAACCTGTGGAATCGAAGCCAGTGATCAGAAGATTAATACCTGAACGTTGGAAGTGGGAGACTAGGCTCCATCCAGATCCACTTATGCTAGTGTTGTTCAATTCTATTGTATTGTCTTACACAAGTATTCTGCAGTGGTATATCAATAAACGTGATCATGTAACTTGCTACCATGTGTTCTTTGTGTTCTCTATTCCTCATATCTTGTATTGTGCATGCAGCCTTATATACCCAGTCAATTTAGAACTCACATTACCCAAGTTAAACCTGTAGAAAAACAGGGCATAACATTGGCGGCAGCGGTGGTTCTTGATTCGGATAAAAGGTTGCATTACACTGCAAGTTTGGAACAGTAGAAGCATGGCAACATCGCGAAATTGGCAGTCACTCACACACATTCCCAAGTATGATGTAAACACGTATGATATCGCCACTTACTTAGACATAATAAAACCAGTGCTAGATGTGGCACTTCAAAATGACTGCGAAAAAATCGCCGTTGCATTATCGCAAATTATGCAGTTGGGAAAAGCCGTTTCCCAAATTGCTAAACAGGTAACGCCAGAGAGTACCTGGAACCAGTTTCGATCCCTCGTGATCCGGACCTTAGGGCCACTTTTGGGTTGCCTCATCTCCCCAAAAATAATACAAATAGACAAGATCAAGTATGAAGGGGATATAAATGTGACCCTCATACAACTCTACAGATACATGAGGACCACGTATAGCTATGAAGATTACGACCAACAAAATGAACTCTTATTCACCGCATTGTTAAACATCCTCCCACCCCACATCACCGCCCATCTCGACCCGTATGGCTTATTCGAAGAACATATGCTCTCCATCAGAGAAGAATGCCTACGCAGTTCGATGAATCCCCTATCCAAGACTCCGTGCACCCTTCCAAAATGACTTCCGGTGAAAGTCCAACCCCAGTGCACTCTTCCTTGCCTCTATCCTCTCTGACCATCCCTAAATTTTCCCCTGCCCAGCCATCCACCAACGATCATCTTCCATCAATTGTGTTACCCCATAAACCCCATCCTTTTTCTATGCATGTCAAACAAACCCACCAACCCCAGATAACCGCTAACCAGACCGTGACTGCCACCAAGAAGAATCCCAAAATTCGTCCTGTTAACAACCCCAAATCAATACATCAGTCCTCTACCAATAACCCCTGTTCTACACCTAACTCTTCCCCCACCAACCCTCCGCAGCCCCCCAACAAGCCCCGTATTCTAGCTATGCCTACCTATGTAGGCCTACCACAACATATTTTCCCCATGACCCCAGAAATGTTCAGCTATCCCCCCACCAACAAAATTTCCCTTGTGACAGTTTTCCGTCGGTAGCTTGTGACAGTTTTCAGTCAGTAGCTCCCTTCCACCCCCACACAATTCACACCCCTAGAAAACTTCGAAACCCCACACTTGACTCGCCCTCTCATGTCAAACAAACTCACCAGTCCCAGATAACCTCTAACCAGACCGAGACTGCCACCAAGAAAATTCCCCAAACTCGTCCTGTTAATGTCAAACAAACCCACCAACCCCAGATAACCGCTAACCAGACCGTGACTGCCACCAAGAAGATTCCTAAAATTCGTCCTGTTAACAACCCCAAATCAATACATCAGTCCTCTACCAATAACCCCTGTTCTACACCTAACTCTTCCCCCACCAACCCTCCGCAGCCCCCCCAACAAGCCCCGTATTCTAGCTATGCCTACCTATGTAGGCCTACCACAACATATTTTCCCCATGACCCCAGAAATGTTCAGCTATCCCCCCACCAACAAAATTTCCCTTGTGACAGTTTTCCGTCGGTAGCTTGTGACAGTTTTCAGTCAGTAGCTCCCTTCCACCCCCACACAATTCACACCCCTAGAAAACTTCGAAACCCCTCACTTGACTCGCCCTCTCATGTCAAACAAACTCACCAGTCCCAGATAACCTCTAACCAGACCGAGACTGCCACCAAGAAAATTCCCCAAATTCGTCCTGTTAACAACCCCAAATCAATACATCAGTCCTCTACCAATAACCCCTGTTCTACACCTAACTCTTCCCCCACCAACCCGCCGCAGTCCCCCCAACAAATCCCGTTTCCTAACTCGCTCACCTCTCACCACCCTGACCCTCCCACACGCGCCGTTAATCCTCCCCTCACGCGTGACGACCTAGGGACCCAACTATGTTCCCCCCCTTCCCCCAGAAATACTCAGCTATTCCCCCACCAACAAAATCTCCCTTGTGACAGTTTTCCGTCAATAGCTCCCTTCCACCCCCCCACAATTCACACCCCTAATAAACTTCAAAACCCCACACTTGACTCACCCCCTCATGACAGACAAACCCACCAACCCCAGATAACCTCTAAGCAAACCGTCACTGCCACCGACACACCCCACCACTCTGATCCTCCCACCCCCCCTCACGCGTGACCCCCACCAAAGTGATTTCCCCCCCCCTCATGCGTACCGAACACCTGCTCACCAGTCGGTCCCCCACCATCATGAGCCCAGCTAAACTTTCAACCTCCCCCTCTTCACCGTTACCCCCACCCGCCCCAAATTCCACCCCCAAAGATCCCGCTCGACAAAATACCACTCCCATCCCAATCCAACCACAAAACTTTTTCCACCTTGGCTAAACCCCAAAATACTCTCTCTCTCTCTCTCGCCCCAAACAACATAATCAACCTCTCAACTTCAACCACTCCTCGAAATCCCATCCATGTCTCTCCCGAAAATAAAATCAGTCCAAATTCAACCCCTCTCAAACCACAACCCTGCCTGCCCAGACCCCCCCCCCACCATCTCCCTATCAAATCCCCACACCCCAAACCTCGAAACCACCCGATCATAGTAAACTCTCAACCTTCAGCCTTACTCACCCTTCCCCAAACCCCACTCACGACCACAACTCTCTACACAATTCAACCCCTCCCCAGCACCAACCTCTTCCGCAACAACAACCCCGACTCGACCTGCCCATTTCATCTTTAAAACCCCCCTATCACTACCCCCGACCGAAACCACTTAGACCCCCCCTCCAAAACTGGCCCCGGGCCAGCTCGCCCCCAGACCCACATTCCTAACGACAAGAACTAACGGTAGATCCACCCCAATATTCACTTAAAATCAGGATTGGTAGAGGAGGTGGGTCATGCCGGCTCGTCCACAGTCCACAGCCTCCCTACCACTCTTGACCTAGATTCCTAGCTTCACTTCCCATTAAAATGTATAATTTTTTCATTCATTCATTCATTCATGATGAGGATATTATTGTACTTGATTTTTTTTATTTTTTTCAATTCCTAGGCGATTGGGCATGATTCTATAAATTTACATGTTTTCCATATACTGTATATACTATATTTTTTTTCCTTAGTCATACTACTTTTCTTGTTACCTACACTTTTCTAACTATCTTTTAAATTTGCTTTATACATTGTTAAACACTTTACCTCTTCTTAATTTCCTGTGTTCTTAATTATCTGTCCTTTCTTAAATTTACATGTTTTCCATATACTGTATATATTATTTTTTTCCCTTAGTCATACTACTTTTCTTGTTAACCTACACTTTTCTGACTATGCTTCTTTTTACTTCACCCTTGAGGCTCGAGGACGAGCCTATAATGAAGGAGAGGGAAGTAAAATGCCCCAGAACGAGAAGCCCACCACAGAAGCCATGAACGAACACCACACAGAAACACCAAAGGAAAGGTCCACAGAACGAAAGGACCAGCTGACCGAGCCAGCCATTTCAGACAGGCCCAAGCACGCAGGGCTAAACAGCTCCAGGACGCACCCATTTACCTTTTCTAAACTGACCATTTTCCACACCTCACGTACACTAACCCTCTCGTGTCCTACACTCCTAACTACAAAGATGATGAACAAGAATATACATTCATATTAAAAACACCCATGCCCTGTCCCGACGTTGAGCCAATGCCAACACATCAGACAGCCATAATTATATCTATGTATGTTCTTACATCCGAGAAGTAGATGTTATATATCTTAGAAGTTAAAACACCCACGCTGTCCCTAGACCTCGTATATCATTTTCCATGACGAGTATAGATATATGTAACCCGTGCTCAGTCGCCCCTTGCATTGTTCTTCTAGTAACTAAGTCTATAATATTAACTGCCACCAGCATTGATACGACATAGCGGCACTGTCCTTGCTACAAAGATGATGAACAGGAATATACATTCATATTAAAAACACCCATGCCCTGTCCCGACGTTGAGCCAATGCCAACACATCAGACAGCCATAATTATATCTATGTATGTTCTTACATCCGAGAAGTAGATGTTATATCTTAGAAGTTCAAACACCCACGCTTGTCCCTAGACCTCGTATATCATTTTCCATGACGAGTATAGATATATGTAACCCGTGCTCAGTCGCCCCTTGCATTGTTCCTCTAGTAACTAAGTCTATAATATTAACTGCCACCAGCATTGATGCGACATAGCGGCACTGTCCTTGTGTCGTATTGTGCCAAGTACAGATCAACCAGGTTTCATCACCTTATTAGGACGACGACTATAATGTCATCGTTCATCGATGTATGCAATCCTTAGGTTAAGTCTTTTATCCGCCATTGTGTTCACCTTTTTCCATTACTTTCCACAATTGTCATAACGTCTTCCCCTTGCCTCCTTCGTATCCACAGCCCACACTACGCCAATTTACTTCGTGTCTTACACCTCTTACCCCAACCAGAGATTGTATAAGATAACCTGGTTACCAGTATCTGTCATAAGTACCCCGAAACAATAACTAAGTACCCCTACGAACTGCCGCTGTTGTTGGTATTTATATTTAATAGAAAACGCAGTTCCCAGGGCCAACTAATAGTATCCATAACCCTCGGACTGATCACATAACTCTATCTTTTCCCGACTCATATACCACCCCATAGTTGCATTCCCCGGTAGCATTTGGCTAACGTATTCTACTGCCTTTTCAAACTTCCATATCAATTGTAGCCTAATGCCACCCCCACGCCCAGGGACCTTAGGGGCAAAATTTCCCTGTAGCCCTTGAACTCCTCCCCCCCCCCTCTCATTAAGACACCCGCGCTTCTCGACTCTTGTCCGACCTAGCCTCTCTCTCATACCTCTTGAAGATCCTTGAATTGTCCGTTGCTAACGCTCTCCAACCTTTTATATATACTCCTATCCAGCCTACCTTCACTTAGTAGGCCAGAACAACATTAGAACTTTACTAGCCCCTTGCATGCCATCTATTCTCTTACAACACATTCACAACCCTGCACCCAATGGTCGTCGGTGCGAGGCTAGCCGCCCCGCCAGTAACTAACTTCTATTGCCATACTTCCAGATAAATGTGGCAGAGTTAGCAACCCAGTCTCCACCACATCCAGCAAACCCTACAATTAACAACCAGCCGAGTAAAACCAGCTAGCTAAGGCACCTTCGGTTTTGGTATTAAGGACACCCACATCTGTCTCATACACAGAGGGTTATTACAAACACTGGTGATATGGCAAGCCCCTAGCCACAGCCGCCGGACGACTATCGCAGAGAGAGGGCGCCCAGCTCCCCCTTTTTGCCCACCCGAGGAGGGAGACCCCCACCCCCGCGGAGGTATACCTGGCCCCTGTTTTGACTTTCGAGTCATTGCCAGGTAGCACAGGAATTCTTCCTATCAATGAACTAACCATGCATGACTAACACCTTTACTAACCTCTATTAACTCACAATAAACCATTTACCTTTCTTGCATGCTCTGATCACTAAATTAGCACCTCAGCTATACCATAGAATGAAGATTGAACAATCTAGAGAGACGCTCCTATCACAGCTGTCCCCATCCTCCTCGCAAAGTAGATCCAGTCTCTCTCCCCTAAATACGTCCAGTATAGCCAAAATAGTACCTCTTACTAAGGATCAGTTATATGAAAATATAAAGGCTTCCTATAGCCCTGTGCCACAACAGTAAATACCATCTTACCTAGTCCCCATATCTATTGAGAGCTCAATTAAGTCCATAAGACTCGAGATCCCTACTGTCTACAGGGTCCAGAACCGAGCCTATAAATCTAACTCCCGCCCCCAGTCAAATCAGTTGAAAGCTAGACACCAACCAGGGGTCACTACCCTGCAGTTAACTTCTAGCTCTGCCCTTGTGTTGTTCCGGAGTGAGATCCCAGAGCCGGCAGACTCCGTGGCAGATTTGGATAGAAGGACCTGCCCACGTATTAAGAACTTCACACATATGGCCCCCCTGGACGGCCGCGGAACCAGTCGTTAGCCCCCAACATCATGGACGCAAGATAACCAGGACCAGACCCATCAGATACTACCCAAGATTCCCTTTAGCAGTACTACATATTACTGTGCTGTTTAGAGATTCACTAATTAATATTTCTACGAAGTGGCTAAGACCTTGCCCAGTGTAATTCATACTTAACCATTCCATTTGGGACGTACTAAGCGATCAGTGCTCTTTAATTAACAGGCGACCTTGACTCTCGTAATTACCTTATTCAGATATTAAAACTCTAGTGATATCTAACGTTCGCCCACTGATTTGCGTTCTATGTATTTCTGAAACAAGGATATAAAACTTAGATCAGTACCCCCTGAGGTTACTAGAATTCCCGTGCTCTAAAATATGCGTGTCTAATCTAGTCTGTGAACTACTACTTGTGCACCAGAGCTACCAGTAATAAATCTAACAGTGAATATGAATCTATAAGTAACATTGATGGTCTTCGGTATATAAACCTGTGGAATCGAAGCCAGTGATCAGAAGATTAATACCTGAACGTTGGAAGTGGGAGACTAGGCTCCATCCAGATCCACTTATGCTAGTGTTGTTCAATTCTATTGTATTGTCTTACACAAGTATTCTGCAGTGGTATATCAATAAACGTGATCATGTAACTTGCTACCATGTGTTTCTTTGTGTTCTCTATTCCTCATATCTTGTATTGTGCATGCAGCCTTATATACCCAGTCAATTTAGAACTCACATTAACCAAGTTAAACCTGTAGAAAAACAGGGCATAACACGGTGTACCACAGTATTGGTTCAAAAATTCGTCCAGCCATCCCTAAAGTACCTATTTCACCCCAAATACATCCAATAAATACATATTATTAGAGGAGAATACATACATACATAAAATTTTAAGACTGAGTGTTCCACACATAAGTGCAGTTTCAGTCTCTTGTCCTAATGGTGGCGTTCCAGGCAACCCTGTTAAGGGCTGCTTCACTTGTCAAGTTCTTGGATTTGAGATCGGCGCGTATAGTCCAATCTCCTCGGTCCACCCCTTGGTGCAGCTCCCTCCGCAATTACAGACCTGCATTTTTTCACCCAATTTTGTTCATCCATTATTCTCTCCACATGTCCATACCATCGCAGTCTACTTGTACGCATCACTTATAAATACATATTATGAGGAGATTACTTACCACACAGACTTTATTTGAAATCAGTCATATATAGCCTAGCCGCACAGCATAATTTCGCCGCTTTCGCCGCTGCTGAGCGTGATGAGGTATTTCCCGGAACTCATGATTGGTCCGGGATGGTAGCCAGAAACTTGTCCAGTTCCCTCTTGAAGACCCCTGTTGTCATACCTGTAATGTTTAAGAAGTTTATTAATACCAGGGTAATACAGTCGTAGCACTAATAATCCCCACCTCCTATAAAAAGCGCTTACACAATACCGAAATAGTGACCCATCCTACTTAAAGTACGGTACGGTAAATTTGTGGGTGCGTTTCGAAATT
This sequence comes from Paralithodes platypus, assembly GCA_032716605.1. Classification (NCBI taxonomy): domain Eukaryota; kingdom Metazoa; phylum Arthropoda; class Malacostraca; order Decapoda; family Lithodidae; genus Paralithodes; species Paralithodes platypus. Next base: position 4,269,066 of record CM064548.1, on the reverse strand, counting down.
TTATTAGTTATTAACAAGATTTACTATTTTTAAACACTATTTCAAGACGTCCAGCGATGCTATCGCCGACGAATTTACCTTCGGACATCTGTTTTCTGTTGACCCATTTTCGTCGATGGCGGCGGTTTCGGGTGCGTTTTATGTTCTCCTGCAGTATTGTGACATCTACATAATTTTTAAGAGAAGTGGGGGTCTGGGGGTGGCAGCCCCAAGGTTAGGTAAGGTTGTCATTAAAAATGCTGCCGTCATGTGACACGTCCGCCGCAAGGGCAGCCTCGCCAGCTGGCGGTGGACGGGTTTCACATGACGCCAGCACTTTCAACGACAATATTGTCATTAACCTAACCAAACAGCCTTACCTAACCCGAGGGCTGCCACCCCCATACCCCCACTACCCGCACATCAGTAGTAGGGCTTCCTAAATAAGGGGGGGGGGGGGGAAATCACAAAGGAAAATTAAGAACCGTACACTGTCAAAATGTCCATTGTTCAACAAATCTTACATGGTAGCGTCGTCGTCGGAGTGACAGTCGGACGTCTGGGATATACTGTATTTTTATAATACAGTACTGTAGTGTTAAAATAGTCAATCTCGTTAAAAACTAATACAATTTCAAAACGCATGGGAAGTATGCATATTCGGGCATACGGTCGTCATGTTTACGTAGGTCGATCGCTCGCGGAGTTCCCGTCCATATTGACGGCTATTTTTTCTCTTATTTGCCCCCTGCTGGCAATATATATGATGATGATAATAAGCCACAGGGGGGGGGGGGCTCAACATATTATTGTATCTCACGGCATTCAAAATGGACGAGAACATGAACGTGAGCGTCCGCGTAATGTAAACAAGACGGGCGGTACGCCGGAATACTACATCCTTGCCAAACACACCCACAAATTTACCGTACTTTAAGTAGGATGGGTAAATATGGCGGCGACACGGCAGCAACTTGCAAAAGTGACGCCCGGAATCTGGATGTCGAATTCACTCAGATTTTGCCTCCAAGCAACAAACACCTTGACAATGACAGATTCCTGGATTTCAGTTCACTGTTGTTTTGGCGTTTTCTAGTTTAATATAGAGTCTTTCATAATTTTGGCTCTCTTTTTCGGGTTTCGACTGCGATTTTTGCACCAAGATAGAATATTTTTGAGCGAACCTGGAATTTTGAAATATTTGGGGTATGGCGTAATGTTTAATTTCGCCAACTTAGACGCGCCAAATTCAGTGCTCCACTGTAAGTGAAATATGAAACCCTTTAAAAACTGTACCTCTAGGCCCCCTACTATACTGTACTGGCAACATATATGATGATTTCTATGCATCATGGATCCCACGGCAATCCTGATTAGCCGTACCGTACCTGCTTTCCAAAACTCTCCCTAAAGATAATTAATTTTTACAGTACCGGTAGGCCTAGGCCTAATTACTTCAAAATTCTCCCCATATAAGTTCATTTTATACACCAAACAAGTTTTAAATACCTCCTCCCCATAGAGGATAATTATGTATTTTAGTAGCCTATTTTTGAAATTCTCCCTATAAATGGTCATCTTTGAACAATGCTTTTTCATACTCTCCCTATAGCCTAGAGGGCAGTTTCCTAATTTTATTGTTTTTCATCGTAAATTCTTTACTTTAACCTCACATTTTCCTTGATCTTCATAGCCTAGCCCTCCCATTTTTAGATTGTTGGATAGGCCTAGCCTAATTTCCACCTGTTCAATTTTTACAGCAATTTTTCCAAAATTCTCCCCATACAAGTTAATTTTCCATACCAAACGATACTTTTAAATAAATTCTCCCCATAGAGGATATATAGTTAGGCCTATAAATTGTTTACACTATTTTTCAACAAATTCTCCCTATAAAAGGAAATTTTGGGTCAAATTGGATTTTAGGTCACGTACGTGTTTTTTTGTATTAGCCTATAATCCTTTTTCTCATCAGTTTCTTCAATGATTAGTGTGTTTTAAGGTGTTTTTCCTTCTGGAAATTCATATTTACCAATTATTTTGCAATATTAAAACATGCCCCCTAAAACCATATTTTGTCATTACCCTAACCTAACCTGGGGGCTGCCGCCCCCAGACCCCCGCAGGGTTAGTATTGATATAGAATTAGAATATGACAAAATACTAAAACTACGGTAAAAAAAAAATATATATTAGTTCTCAGCTGATCCAAGATGGCCGCCATCAGGCCCATCACCCTTATTTAACCCAAAAAGTCTAACGAAAAATAATTTAATCTGCAGCGGTAAAGTCATATATTGTGGACTAATCCTAATTCAAAGCTAGCCTATAGTATACATTTAGAACATTAGCCTATATCCCATACGTGACCTAAAATCCAGTTTGTTCTAATTTTGTCCTAGGCTACTTTTGGACAATGCTTTTTCATAGTAAATCCCTATAGAGGGCAGTTTTCCTTATTTTATCACGTTTTTCATCGTAATTTGTGTAATTTAACCCCACATTTTCCCTGAACATTATAGGCTAGCCCTCCCCACTGCCCACATGGCCTAGGCTAGAGGGGGGCATCTTTAGATCGTTAGATAGGTATATTGGGTAAATACTACTTTCCACGTGTCCTTGGTATGAAACAACTATATATCGCAGAAAACACGGACAAAATAAGATATATATATATATATATATAGGCCTATATATTCTAAAAATGCTTAAATTTTTACCGAAATAGCCTAGGCTAGGCCTAATCTTAACCGAATCGAAGAGACGCCTCTGCTAGAATCCGCCGGGCTAGAATCCGTCGGAATAGGAAATATATGGAAAATCTGGGCCTCCTACTCTCTGAAAAGAAAGATATATATATATATATATATATATATATAGAAACCTCTGAGCATAATATTTACCTGTTACAATTCCTATACAGGTATTTTTTTCCAAATTTTCGACGAGTTTTTTGGATTCTTCTTCTATCGAACCCGCCCCACACGGTCCCACCCCCCGTGGACCGTGTTACCGTGTAGATCCACAGGGCTGACCTTTAAATCGGTACTGGCTCAGAAACGTTAGTAGGAGGGAAAGTTTAGAATTTCTCTTCCTCCACATCTTCTCCAACATCGGCGAAATGAGAGAGAGAAAGCTACCAGAACAGGATAAGATGGAAATGGAAAGGGAGCCCACAATAGAAGAATTAAGGAGAGGGATCAAAGCACTAAAAAAGGGAAAGGCGACCGGCCCGGATGGGATACCAAATGAAATGTACATAGAGGGGGGGGGGGGGGGAAGAAATGGCAAGAAGGCTGAAGAAAATGTTTAATGAGTAATGGGAAATGAGAGAGTACCAGAAAGATGGAATGAAGCGAGAGTAACACTATTGCACAAGGGAGGGTACAAGAGTAAGAAGGAAATGAAAAGCTACAGGCCAGTGACAGTGACAAACACAATAGGGAAACTCTTCTGCGGGATATTGAAGGAAAGGAATAGAGCCATAGAGGGAAACGGAATAATAAGTGATGAGCAAAATGGGTTCAGAAGAGACAGGAGGGGGACAGATAATATCTATATACTAAGCGAAGTGATAGGGAAAATTAAAAGAGAGAAGAAAATGGGTTACTGTGCATTACTGGATATAGAGAAAGCCTATGATAGAGTAAACATGGAGCTGCTGTGGAAAATAATGGCAAGGAGTGGAATACCAGAAAAGTATATAAACATCATAACATTGATGTACCAAGGAACAAAGGCGAAGTACACGCTAGGAAGTATAGAAACGGGATGGGTAGAAAGCAAGAGGGGGGTAAGGCAGGGGTGCGTATTATCGCCGTTATTATTTGCGTTATATATGGAAGAAATGACACAGAGGATAAAAAGAGTGGGGGAGGGGATACAGATAAACAAGGAAAGACTGGGGATACTTCTGTTTGCTGACGACGTAGTTCTGATGGCAGAAAACGGGAGGAGGGTTGCAGAGACTACT
>CM064548.1:4253593-4265014 GCA_032716605.1 Paralithodes platypus | reverse complement strand
GGTGAACCTATACAATTTTACTGAAGCATGAGTGACCGAACTTAATAGTAAATATAATACTACTACTACTACTACTAATAATAATAATAATAATAACAATAGCAAAATATAATGGCACTATGCACACACAAAAATAATAGAATAGGTGCGATCTAATAATAGTATAAATGACACCGATAATAAATAACTATGGATAAAAAAACTAAATTTGCCGAAACGAATGACAGGCACCGAAAAAACTGCCACAAAAAAGGGTTATCCATTACAGCCGACTATATTCTCGGGGTGTTATGGGCGTGTGAGGGTGGGTGGAGTGATTGGCAAACGTGGGTGGGCGGGGGTAAGAAAGAGAGGTAGCGAGGTGGGTGGTATTCACACTTGAGGACGCTACCTGGTGAAGTGGATAGCGTGAGCTGTACATTCATAAGTCGTGGCCTCAATTTGTTAAAGCTATTCCGAAATGAATTGAATCTTTTTATTGACTGCTTACCTTTTTTATTTATGTATAAATATAGAATTTGAAAGTTCGTTATCCTGTCTGAGGGTTCATATTGGGCCAGGATTGTTTTTTTTTAGAGTGTACATTCACATTCCTGGCGACCGATCGCGAGCCTTCAATTTAAGTGAAACCGGCCACGCATATTTTTTCTACCTAAAAATGTACAAATTTGTCTCGAAGGTGGGCCTTGGGGATATTTGTTTAAAGCTTGTTGGAGGTCTAGGGAGAATATTAAAACCTTTCCTATGTTCAGGTAATGTCATATCAGTCAATTTCATCCCGAGACATCCAAAATGATTGTCCTATGTTAGGTGATATAGAAGGGGATATTGTCCTATGTTAGGTGATATAGAAGGGGATATTGTCCTATGTTAGGTGATATAGAAGGGGATATTGTCCTATGTTAGGTGATATAGAAGGGGATATTGTCCTATGTTAGGTGATATAGAAGGGGATATTGTCCTATGTTAGGTGATATAGAAGGGGATATTGTCCTATGTTAGGTGATATAGAAGGGGATATTGGTCCTATGTTAGGTGATATAGAAGGGGATATTGTCCTATGTTAGGTGATATAGAAGGGGATATTGTCCTATGTTAGGTGATATAGAAGGGGATATTGTCCTATGTTAGGTGATATAGAAGGGGATATTTCCAATCTGCTATGAATGATATAACAAATAGATCAATTTAACGCGGGATTCTCTTAATGTATTACTCTTCGAGGAGAGATAATAGTGTGACTTTTGTTAATATTCATTGTGGAAAAACAGAAGAGTTTCAATCAGGAATAAGCTCGCAGTCGACTGATGTAGTTTGTCTGTGCTTTGTGTATGAGAGAGAGAGAGAGAGAGAGAGAGAGAGAGAGAGAGAGAGAGAGAGAGAGAGAGAGAGAGAGAGAGAGAGAGAGAGAGAGAGCAGGGGTAAATAATAACAAGAGGAAGAGGTTACAATCAGGTTAATCTCGGGGTCGACTGATGTATTGTGTCTGCGGTCTGGTGATATATTGATGGCGGCATCGGTCTTTGGTCGGGTGGAGAGAGAGAGAGAGAGGTAGTTTCGAATGTGGATAACAAATAATAAATAAATATACAATAGTCGGTATACTAAAATATTTGTGTTATAATTATGACTTTTCTTTCTTTTACAGGTATGTAGTACGGGAAGAGGTGCTGTTTGGAACAACTGGAGCATTCTGGTAGGTTGATGAGAGAAAGTTAGAGAGAGAGAGAGTGGAAGAATATGTTTGAGAGAGAGAGAGAGAGAGAGAGTGTGTGTGTGTATGAGAGAGAGAGAGAGAGTGAGAGTGATTGAGTGATAGACTGAGTGAGTGGGAGAATGAGTGTGTGTATGAGAGAGAGAGAGAGAGAGAGTGTGTATATATGAGAGTGGGAGAATGTGTGTGTGTGTGTGTGTGTGTGTGTGTGAGAGAGGGAGAGAGAGAGAGTTTTTTTGGTTATTGTTTTTCTATATTCCAATTACTCCCTCTCGGGCATAGGCTGAGAGCCTATGCATGCAACCGTTGTACATTGAACGGTGAAGCCTGTGAGGTCTCGTTCCATTCTAGGGGTGAGACATGTGAAGCACTTTTAGCTGCAACCAGCCCCTGCCATCTTGCCTTCGGAGGATGCATGGGGCTTATAGTTATAGTCACTGCTTGAAGCAGCCCTATCTCTGAAGCTGGCTCGCTACAGTGTTTCACTGTATCACCTCCTAGTCTCGGACCCTCACTCTCAGAATGCCACCTATTGAGCAATAAACTCACTAGGCATTGTCCCCCTGTAGCATATTTTGAATATGGGAATATTCACACAGTGCTATTTAATCAGGGAACAATGAGGGTATTTTTTGGCCTTTCAGTGCAGCACAAATTCCATCCCAATAATATCTTCCCATTGACATATCGGGATTCGAACCCGGGTCCATTGGATTACCAGTCCAGTGACAAGATCACTCCTCCACACCCATTACAGTGTGTGTAATGGTTGTGTGAGAGAGAGAGAGAGAGAGAGAGAGAGAGAGAGAGAGAGAGAGAGAGCGAGCGCGAGAGCGAGAGAGAGAGAGCAAGCGAGAGAGAGAGAGCAAGCGAGAGAGCGAGAGAGAGAGAGCAAGCGAGAGAGAGCAAGCGAGTGAGAGCGCCAGTGAAAAAGGAAACCTGCTTGTGTTTACCCAGGACCACTAAACAGTTTCCAGATGTCACTTGTTATTACCCCCGCTAGTACTGTGTCTGTCTGTCTGTCTGTCTGTTTGTCCTGTGACCTTCAACTCTAGTTTTCTTGCCCTTTCTCAGCGTCAATTGTGTGTTTTCTTATATTTTGTTTGTCCTTCTTTCTCTTTTTTTTGGCGTAATTTGTGTGCCATTTTTATCTTTGTTTGTCCTTGGGTTGGAGTGTGTTACGCCTGGTATGTAGACAGAGGTCAGTTGCTTGTATGAATCCCCGACTGCCTGTGGTTGCGCCCCAGCAATGTGACCGTATCAATATCGTTCATAGTACTACAATTCTGGAGCTGAAGCACCTGTCATCTTAGGTCTCCTTCTTTTCCTCGCTCGTCTGTTATTTAGAGTTGTAATTATCTGCTGGCACTTGATCTCTTTGTACAGAAATAAGAAATCCCCTTCCCCCCTTCTCTCTCGCTCTCACCCTCACACGCGCACACACACACACACACACACACACACACACACACACACACACACACACACACACACACACACACACACACACACACACACACACACACACACACACACACACACACACCCCGTAGCCTAGTAGGTAGAGCTCTCGTCTCACACACGAGGGGTCGGGGGTTCAATCCCCGGCCGGGCGGAGACAAATTGGGCTTGTCTCCTTTCATGTGTTAGCCTCAGTTCACCTAGCTGTAAATAGGTACCTGGAATAAGTGGACGACGTTGTGACGTCCCATCTGGGGTTGGCAAAAATGGTACAAGGCGAGATGGGTATCATATGGTTCACCTAAGCTGATGGCTACCTAAGCCTTCGGGCGAGACGGTACCGTCTATAGTGAGAATGGTACCATACAGATCCACCCTAAGCCTTCGTTTCCAATGTCGCCAATTGGCTAAAATACAGACTACACACACATCCACAGCCATTCCAACAGTACATAAAACACTTAACATGCATTTCACGCAATACATTCCCAGTTAAGGAGGCGCGACAATAATGAGCTTAGCTCGCATTGCGTGGATTCCCCTTGACGAATAAGTAACTGAGTAACTGAGTAACACACATACTCTCTCGCTCTCTCCCTCTCACTCTCTCACACACTCTCTCTCTCTCTCTCTCTCTCTCTCTCTCTCTCTCTCTCTCTCTCTCTCTCATACATAAACAAACTTATACGCCCATCAGAAACTAGACTAAACAGAGACACTTCGGCAAACAGGAACCCGTAGAAGTATGTGATCCAACCACAGTCGAAGGTCATAAAATAGCCAAACTAATAGGGCGATCGTCTTGAATATCAAAACTATTGGGGCTAAACATGAGGGAGAAAGTTGAGTCCAGAAAAAAATAAAAAAAAAATTAAAACAAAAAAATTAAAGAGAGCAGTTAGGGAAGGAAAAGGCCAATATAATGTTAGGGTGGGATATAATACGATAACCATGGAACGGAAACTGTACGGAAACACGATAATAAAGTAGCTAGGAAGGCAAGCATAAGAACAAAGCAAATATATAATAAAATAAAGGAGGAACGCAACTGTAAGGAAATGCGGCAATAAAGTAGCTAGGAAAAGGCAGATTAGATTATAGGAAAGGAGGAGAGGAAACTACGAGGACACACGGTAATAAAGTAGCTATATACCCTGTTCCATATAGGTAGGCTAGCAATCGTGAACCCTAACCTCTGTAACTCAAAAAGGGCTAGAGCAAATAGGCTGTAAAATGCCACACCTATTCCTTGTCTGACCCTTCCCAAATGGTAGACGTTAATAGCTTGATTACTATAGTCGTTTGTGAGTTATAGAGGTTAATGTTCAAGAATTTGGGACTACTTACTCGGAACAGGGTGTAGGAGAGGCAAGGAGAGCAGTGATGGGAACAGAACAAAAGTAGACAAATAAGTATATATCTCACAAATACACGTTCGTTACAGGAATAAATGTTACAAAGAGATATATTAATGTAGTGTGAGAAGGAATAGAAAGTCGACATGAAAAGATAGAATTAATGCCGTGTGGGAAGGAATATAAAGTAGACATAGGGATACAACGAATGCAGTATGTGAAGGAATAGAAAGTAGACACGTAGGGATAACATTAATGCAGTGTGGGAAAACATAGAGAGTAGACAGAAATAAAATGAATGCAGTATGAGAAGGAATATAATGTAGACATAGGTATAAAATTAATATAAAATGAATGCAGTGTGTGAAGGAATATAAAGTAAACATATATAAAATGAATGCAGCGTGTGGAGGAATAGATAGTAGACATATGGATAAAAGGAATGCAGTATGTGAAGGAATATAAATTATGAATGCAGTGTAGGAAGGAATAGAAAGTAGACATAGAGATAGAATGCATGTGGGAAGGAATAGAAAGCAGACATAGAGAGAAAATTACTACAGTATGGAGAGGTAAAACAAAGCACTGAGAGAAGGCAAGGAAAGCAGTGAGGGAAGGAAAAAAGGACAAGAAAATTATGAGGGTGGGTCGAAAGCAACCATTTCCTGGGTGTGTGAGATGACCCGAGGGAGGGAGAGAGGGAGAGAGAGGGAAGGGAAGGGAAGGAAGATGATGCATGTGTGGGGCTTCTGGGGCTAGGAGACAGCTGGCAGAGGGGGGGGGGGGGGTAACGGGACTAACAGGCAGGGGATATGTAAATTGTAAATGAACGAGGCAGGGTGATTGAAAAACAGGGAGGGTAAGGGAGAAATGGAAGGCAGGTTATATTTAAAAGAAAGCTGTCAAAGGAAGGGTAGCAGGGTAAATATAAATAGAAGGATAACCAGGGCATTACAGGGTATATGTATGATATATAGGGACGAGGGGGGGAGGGGGGGGGGGGGCTGGTAGATATAGGGAACGCAAAGTAACTGACAGGGGGTAGGTAAATTGTAAAGGAATGAGGCAGGGGAGTTGAGGAATGAGAGGCAGGGAGTATGTATGTCAATTAAAGGGTTGAAGGGAGGTTTTATGTAAATTGTAAAAGAAGACATAATGAAACAAGTAGATTGAATTAAAGGGAAGGTATATGTAAAGTGTCAAAAGAAGGAATAATGAAACAAATAGCCTGCGTTAAAGGGAGGTTATATATAAAGTGTCAAAAGAAGGAAATAATGAGACAAGTGGACTGCGTTAAAGGGAGGGTAAATATAAAGTGTAAGAGAAGAAAAAAGGGGGAATCAGGCTGGGTATTGGAGAAACTAAATACAGGGCCTAATAATGTAGAGGGCATGGTACAGGGTGAAGAGAAACAGGGTAACGGGTATAGGACAACCCGAGTGCCTGTAATGGAAAGCAGCTGGGGGGAGGGAAGGGAATATATTTTAAGGGAGCCCACCTCGCTTTTTTTTTTAGCTTTCTCTTCTTTTCTCTCTTGCCCTGGCTTGTATCCATTCGGTCCCATTCAGCCAACTGTTTTAAGACGTTTATCCCCATCCAGGTGTCAATATTTTCCTGGCGAGCGGAAGCGAGCCAGCATATATATATATTCTGTTTTGACAGCAAGCAAAATTTGTACATTTTTCGATAGAAAAATGTCTCTGGCAAAGCCGGATTTCTCCATACAATGCTGGCTCGCTATCGCTGGCCAGGAAAATATTGACACCTGGATGGGGGTAAACGTCTTGAAACAGTAGGCTGCATGGGGCCGAATGGATACAAGCTAAAGAGAGAGGGTGAGAAAGAGAAAAACAGGGAGGTGGGCTCCCTTAAGTAAATAGGCGGGAAAGGTACCGATGGAGAGAGAGAAACAGGATAACAGTCATTCTAAACAGAGGAAACAGTTAGTTAGTACAAATGTATTAAGGAAACCCTTTTCTTAACATTAATCCTCCATTACAAACCCCAATACACTAGAATAAATTAATGAAAGCATATGTGCAGAGAGAGAGAGAGAGAGAGAGAGAGAGAGAGAGAGAGAGAGAGAGAGAGAGAGAGAGAGAGAGAGAGAGAGAGAGATGAGGATGCGAGATAGAACAGAAGACAAGAACCTAATTGGATAAGACAGTGACTAGGGAGACAGGAAGACCCAGACTGACAGGGAGAGGGGGGTACAGACAGACAGACACAGACTGGGACAGGTCAGGGTGTAGCATGACTCGTAAGGGGAGGAGGTGTAGGGTTACTCGGGACCACCACCTTCTCCCTCATGTTTAGTCACATTTGTTTTCAGCTTATAAGACGTTCGCCGTATTAGTTTGTCGCTTTTAAGACCTTTCGCCCCATTTCTTTGTCACTTTTCATGCTATTTAGGTGTTGATTTTTTTCCCTGGCGAGTGATAACGAAAATGTAATTTTGGAGGAATCGAAGGGGGATCTTGTTTTTTTTTTGTTTTTTTTAATAGAGGTCTAGGGATGAACATATAATAATAATATATGAAGAAATATTATAATATTTACATAAATAAGTACATCATTAATTAAATAAACACTATAAGCAATTAAGTCAGGATATGCCAGAGTTAAACTTGCCACCTACATATAACCAGTTTATTGCTTCACTCCACAATGCTCAAAATAAATATATCCCTAAAAGAAGATTTAGATCGCAGCAGAACCAACCAAAATGGATGACTAATTAGCTAATAGAGATTATAGGAAAAAAGAAAGGAATATATAGAAAAATAAAGAAAGGCGAAAATCATCTACATATATACTATCAGACTCTATCAAGACAGGTCAAAAAGGAAATCAGGAAAGCAAAAAGAAATTATGAAATAAGGATAGCCAGTGACTCAAAAAATAACCCTAAAGCTTTTTACCAACTATATAAATCTAAAGTTAGAGATGTAATAGGCCCCCTAAAAACTTCAATAGGAGAAATAACAGAAAATGATTTAGAAATGTGCAGTACATTAAATAGTCAGTTTCTTTCCGTTTTCACTAATGAAAATTTGGCACAGATTCCAGAAGTCCATATGGTATATAGTGATAGTATAGAAAATATGTTAAGTACAGTTAGTATAAGTAGAAATGATGTGCTTAAGGAAATTGACAGACTGAAACCTCAAAAATCGCCTGGTCCTGACGAGGTATATGCTAGAGTATTAAAAGAATGCAGAGATGAGTTAAGTAGCCCATTAGCATTTTTATTTAACAAGTCTTTAGAAACAGGTTTTGTTCCAGAAGCTTGGAAGCTTGCAAATGTAGTTCCGATCTTCAAAAAAGGTGATAAATCGATAGCATCCAATTACCGTCCCATTAGTCTCACATCAATCATAGGAAAGTTGCTAGGAAAATTAGAAGCCACTTAGACAAATTTAACTTAATAAATTCTTCTCAGCATGGATTCACTCAGGGACGTTCTTGCCTTACTAATTTGCTTAGGTTTTTCTCAGAGGTATATGAAGCAGTAGATAGTGACAAGCCATATGATATTATTTATTTAGATTTCAGTAAAGCTTTCGACAGAGTCCCTCATGAGAGATTGATGAGAAAGGTTGAGGCACATGGAATAGGAGGATCGTTGTTGGGATGGATTAGGTCATGGCTAATTGGTAGGAAACAGAGAGTCCGCATAAATGGTACCAAGTCAGAGTGGGGAGCAGTCAAAAGTGGTGTCCCCCAGGGATCGGTATTAGGTCCCCTGTTGTTTCTTATATACATAAATGACCTAGATTTAGGTATAACTAGTAGGATAAGAAATTCGCAGACGATACTAAAATGGGGAGAACAATTGATTCAGATAGCGATATAGAGAGCCTCCAAAGGGATCTATATACCTTACATGAATGGTCAGTAAATTGGCAGATGAAGTTTAACATTGACAAATGCAAGGTATTAAAGATAGGGAAGATGCAAACAAATTTTAAATATAAAATAGCTAATTTAGAATTAGAAAATTCAGACTGCGAGAAAGATCTAGGTGTGTTTGTTAGCAATGATTTGAAGCCTAGAAAACAGTGTATAAGCGTTCGTAATAAGGCAAACAGGATTCTCGGGTTCATCTCTAGGAGTGTGAGTAACAGAACTGCTGATGTTATCTTAAACTTTACTTGTCATTAGTGAGACCCCATATGGATTATGCTGTCCAATTTTGGTGTCCTTATTACAGAATGGACATAGATTCATTGGAGAGAGTACAGCGTAGAATGACAAAAATTATCCATAATATTAGAAATCTTTCGTATGAAGAAAGGTTGAAGAAATTAGGTTTTACATTCGTTAGAGAGACGCAGAGTTAGAGGGGATATGATAGAGGTGTTCAAGTGGGTTAGTGGGATTAACAAAGGGGACATGACAAATGTACTAAAGCTCAGTGATAGCGAAAGAACTCGTACCAATGGTTTCAAATTAGATAAATTTTGTTTCAGAAAAGATATAGGCAAATATTGGTTTGGTAACAGAGTTGTAGATGGGTGGAATGGACTACCAAGTGCTATAGTGGGATCTAAAACGGTAGGGAGCTTTAAGATAAAATTGGATAAGCATATGGACGAGAAGGGTTGGGTGTGAAGGGGGATCAGCCGGGTTGGGCCAAGCAGCCCTCTGCAGACCCCCATAATCCTGCGTTAATCTCTAACCGTTTTGGTAAGATGATCCTCAGGGTATTAGAGTGTTGAGCCTATAATTGGGCTTTGTAATTGAACTGGGGTTGTGTGGGACAGGGATCTGCCTTGCTTAGGCCAATCGGCTTTCTGCAGACTCCCATTTTCTTATGTTCTTATGTTCTTATATTTATTAAATAAATGCACAAATATATATATAAACCCTACCCCCCTTAACACACCAGATGAGGAGGCTTGCAGGAGAGGAGTCAATGTAATAAATAAAGTGGATGGGTTCTCTTCTCTGCAATAAAGTGGATGGGTTATCTCCTCTGTAATAAATAAAGTGGATGGGCTCTCCTGTAATAAATAAAGTGGATGGGCTCTCTTCTCTCTAGTAAATACAGTGGATGGGCTCTTCTCTGTAATAAATAAAGTGGATGGCTCTCTTCTCTGTAATAAATAAAGTGAATGGGCTCTCTTCTCTGTAATAAATAAAGTGGATGGCTCTCTTCTCTGTAATAAAGTGGATGGGCTCGCTTCTCTGTAATAAATAAAGTGGATGGGCTCTCTTCTGTAATAAAGTGGATGGCTCTCTTCTCTGTAATAAATAAAGTGAATGGGCTCTCTTCTTTGTAATAAATAAAGTGGATGGCTCTCTTCTCTGTAATAAAGTGGATGAGCTCTCTTCTCTGTAATAAATAAAGTGGATGGGCTCTCTTCTCTGTAATAAAGTGGATGGGCTCTCTTCTCTGTAGTAAATAAAGTGGATGGGCTCTCTTCTCTGTAGTAAATAAAGTGGATGGGCTCTCTTCTCTATAATAAATAAAGTGGATGGGCTCTTCTCTATAATAAATAAAGTGGATGGGCTCTCTTCTCTGTAATAAAGTGGATGGGCTCTCTTCTCTGTAATAAATAAAGTGGATGGGCTCTCTTCTCTGTAATAAATAAAGTGGATGGGCTCTCTTCTCTATAATAAATAAAGTGGGTGGGCTCTCTTCTCTGTAATAAAGTGGATGGGCTCTCTTCTCTGTAATAAATAAAGTGGATGGGCTCTCTTCTCTGTAATAAATAAAGTGGATGGGCTCTCTTCTCTGTAATAAATAAAGTGGATGGGCTCTCTTCTCTGTAATAAATAAAGTGGATGGGCTCTCTTCTCTGTAATAAATAAAGTGGATGGGCTCTTCTCTGTAGTAAATAAAGTGGATGGGCTCTCTTCTCTGTAATAAATAAAGTGGATGGGCTCTCTTCTCTCTAGTAAATAAAGTGGATGGGCTCTCTTCTCTCTAGTAAATAAAGTGGATGGGCTCTCTTCTCTAGTAAATAAAGTGGATGGGCTCTCTTCTCTGTAATAAAGTGGATGGGCTCTCTTCTCTGTAATAAATCAAGTGGATGGGCTCTCTTCTCTGTAATTAAGAAAGTGGATGAGCTCTCTTCTATGTAGTCAATAATTGGATAGGAGTCCAGGGGGTAAAATAAGATAGTCGTTACCTTTTTCATTCCCACAGATCCTTCCTAAGCTGTATAAAATTGTCTAACGATAGCCATAATATATTACCAAAATGCGACATAATCCTCAGAGGGTTAATTTAATGAAGGTTAGTGTGCATATATCAAATTGAACTATGTGTCCAATTTGTAAGTAGCCTCGAATATAACTTATACATAAATAAATATAGTTAAAATAGAATACGCGAATTAACTTCAAGCTATAAATACAATAAAAGTAGCCCATGGATTAGTAAAGTGGTATTTTGTGTTGTCTTGAGGAAACTTGATACGTGGGAAAACAAGGAACAATCGCTGGGGCCGAAACTCAATTCCCTTTACGCGTTAAACCGGAAGTCGCGTAGCCGCCATTATCGTCCTCTCTTATTGCCGCTTCCTTCTTTTATCTTCCTTCCTTCCTTCCTTCCTTCCTTCCTTCCTTCCTTCCTTCCTTCCTTCCTTCCTTCCTTCCTTGCTTGCTTGCTTGCTTGCTTGCTTGCTTGCTTTATTTATTTATTTATTTATTTATTTATTTATTTATCTCCTTCCTTCCTTCCTTCCTTCCTTCCTTCCTTCCTTCCTTCCTTCCTTCCTTCCTTCCTTCCTTCCTTCCTTCCTTCCTTCCTTCCTTCTTCCTTCCTCCTTCCTTCCTTCCTTCCTTCCCTCCTTCCTTTATTTATATAAGTGTGTTGATTTTCGGTGTGAGCGTCCTGGGTTCGAACCCCCGGACTGCCACATGTGTTTGTTAATTTCATTA
>CM064548.1:4226093-4246093 GCA_032716605.1 Paralithodes platypus | reverse complement strand
GGCACTGGCACTCCCCCTCATACACACACTCATACCAATGGTTTAACCCTTCTACAACCATCACGTTCATTGTTGTTTTTTTATATTCTATAATAGTGGTTTTCTCACTCTCTCCTCTCTCTCTTTCCATTTCCATTTTTTTTTCTCTCTCTCTCTCTCTCTCTCTCTCTCTCTCTATCTCTCTCTCTCTCTCTCTCTATATATATATATATATATATATATATATATATATATATATATATATATATATACTGTGTATGAGAGAGAAAGAGAGAGAGAGAGAGAGTAGTCTATTGTTTGTCCTACTATTTTATTGTTTCCTATCTATCTATCTATCTATTGCCTGACGCCGTGATCCCCGAAGGGGTGGCCACGAACGAACCGCCCCCATGCACCTCTGTCCCCAGTCAGTCGACGCCCCTCCCCCCAACCAGCACCGCCTTCGTTCATGTAGTTCCTCACTCCATCCTTCCACCTCATATTCGGTCTACCTCTCCCCCTCTGTCCCTCCACCTCGCTCTCGTACACCCTCTTAGTCATTCTCTCGCTTTCCATACGTTCCATATGGCCGAACCATCTCAAGTTGTTCCTTTTCACACTTTCCAGCACATCTACCTCCACACCACACCTCCTTCTTACTTCCTCATTAGTCTGTCTATCCTCCATGTAACTCCGCACGCACTCCTTAAGTAATTCATTTCCACTGCTCTCACTCTTGGTCTGAGTCTCTCAACCAACGTCCATGCTTCGCTTCCATAAGTCAGTGTCGGGATTACCACACTGTCATGCAAGACTTCTTCACTTCCATACTGACCACCCTATTTCTTGTTACTGCTTTTAGCGTTCCTACAACCCTCTTCCCCTGTTGTACCCTCTCCCGCACCTCTTCATCCATAGTCCCATCTTTACTCAACACACTGCCCAGATACTTAAAAGAGTTGACGATCTCCATAGCCTGACCGTTCAGCTTCACCTCACACTCTGTGACTTCACCCCTTTCGAAGACCATAACCTTGCTCTTCCCCGTATTTACCTTCAAATTCCGTTTTCGCACACTGTTCCAAACTCATTTACCAGACCCTGCAACTCCCATTCATTATCACTCATCAGAACTGTATCATCCGCAAACAGCAGTATAGGTAGCTTCCACTCAATTCCCTCCCTTTTCAGCGATACACCAACATCCACTGCTCTTGATAGTATTTCTTTCATAACTCCATCCATATATACAGTAAACAACCACGGGGACATCACACACCCCTGTTTCAAACCAACATTCAGGTCAAAGAACTCGCTCTGCTCACTCTCCACACGTACTGCCGCCTTTGCACCCTCATACATGCTCTTCACTGCTTTCAGCAACTTGACCTCTACTCCGTATATTCTAAGTACTTTCCACAAACCTTCTCTATCCACTCTGTCATAGGCCTTCTCCAGTCCATAAAGGCAACATACACCTTTTGTTTCTTCTCCAGATACTTCTCCACAACACAATTCAGGGTAAAAATCTGATCTACACATCCTCTTCCCTTCCTAAAACCTCCCTGCTCGTCGCCTATCCATTTCTCCGTTCTCACTCTCACTCTCACTCTCTCAATCACTACCCTACTGTATACCTTCCCTACTACGCTTAGAAGACATATTCCTCGGTGGTTACCACACACTCCTCTTTCCCCTTTGCCCTTATATAGGGGACTATTATGCCAGTCTTCCAGTCATCGGGTGCACTCCCCTTCTCCCATGCTAGTTTGCACATTTTCCATACCCATTCTATCACTATCTCACCACCATACCTCAACATTTCCCCACACACTCCATCTGTTCCTGGTGCTTTCCCCAACTTCACTCTTTTCATGGCTTCCCACACTTCTGACCTCCTGATCCCCACCTCCTCCTCCACTACTTCTCTTCTTCTCCCTCCCATACCATATCCAGCTATGTTTGCTGGCTCTTCATTCCTTTCATTTAGCAACTCACTGAAGTACTCCCTCCATCTTTCGACTCTCTCTTGCTTCTCGGCTAGCATTCTCCCATTCTTATCTTTCACACCCTTACTGTTTCCCTTGCTACCTTCCCTAACTTTCTTGACTTCTTTCCAGAACAGTTTCTTACTCTCCCTCCATTTTACACTCAGATTCCTATTATTCATATATATTTATGAATACAAAATATAATTTCGCTAATATATCCTTTTATCTGGTTTACAGGTGAGTTGTGCCTTGATTCTGATATCCAGGTGTAGCAGGTAAGGAATAGACTGGTTGGGTACTGGGTAGGTTCACGTAAAGGACAGTCTATTGCATGTTACCACCCAAAATGACAGTCTAGTTCATGCCACCAATCCTGAAGTGGGAACAGGTTATTCAACAAAAATAACAATAACAACAACAACAAAAGGAGGAAAGCAAGAAAGACGTAAAAAAAAAAAATCTCCCAGATTACAAATATGTTATATATATTTTGTTTTTTCTCTTCTTTTGTTTCTAACGATTTTCGCAAACGTCTTAAAATGTCAAAGCTAATTGGATTACACATAAAAGAGAAGGGGGTCCAGAAAAACACCCCTTAAGCTGTATATAATCATCTAAGTGTTATCAGGAAGACAAATATAAGAATGTCATTTCCATTTAATATGAGACGTCTTTCTGAAGCTTAAAAACACACTACATATAGATATATAACGAATGTATTTTAGGAGATGTTTAAATGTTGTATCTATTAGGTTTCATTTTGTATCTATTATGTTTCATTTTGTTTCTATTAGGTTTCATTTTGTTTCTATTAGGTTTCATTTTGTATCTATTAGGTTTCATTTTGTATCTATTAGGTTTCATTTTGTATCTATTAGGTTTCATTTTGTTTCTATTAGGTTTCATTTTGTATCTATTAGGTTTCATTTTGTATCTATTAGGTTTCATTTTGTATCTATTAGGTTTCATTTTGTTTTCTATTAGGTTTCATTTTGTATCTATTAGGTTTCATTTTGTATCTATTAGGTTTCATTTTGTATCTATTAGGTTTCATTTTGTATATTAGGTTTCATTTTGTTTCTATTAGGTTTCATTTTGTTTCTATTAGGTTTCATTTTGTATCTATTATGTTTCATTTTGTTTCTATTAGGTTTCATTTTGTATCTATTAGGTTTCATTTTGTTTCTATTAGGTTTCATTTTGTTTCTATTAGGTTTCATTTTGTATCTATTAGGTTTCATTTTGTTTCTATTAGGTTTCATTTTGTATCTATTAGGTTTCATTTTGTTTCTATTAGGTTTCATTTTGTTTCTATTAGGTTTCATTTTGTATCTATTAGGTTTCATTTTGTATCTATTAGGTTTCATTTTGTTTCTATTAGGTTTCATTTTGTATCTATTAGGTTTCATTTTGTTTCTATTAGGTTTCATTTTGTATCTATTAGGTTTCATTTTGTATCTATTAGGTTTCATTTTGTTTCTATTAGGTTTCATTTTGTATCTATTAGGTTTCATTTTGTATCTATTAGGTTTCATTTTGTATCTATTAGGTTTCATTTTGTATCTATTAGGTTTAATTTTGTTTCTATTAGGTTTCATTTTGTTTCTATTAAGTTTCATTTTGTTTCTATTAGGTTTCATTTTGTTTCTATTAGGTTTCATTTTGTATCTATTAGGTTTCATTTTGTTTCTATTAGGTTTCATTTTGTATCTTTTAGGTTTCATTTCCCACAATTATTATCTAACTTTCTTCCTTCTTTGAGCCAGAATAAGATGAAAAAAAATACATAACACAAAAATACTTAGAAGCTTCAATTTAATGTCTCACAATAATTGTCATCCATATATATTCCTTTTTCACTCGGGTATAATATATTTTTATCGTGTTTTCTTCTATTTATTCGGCGCTCTCCCAAATTCTCCTCAGTTTTATTTCCCACAACTATGCTTTATTATCATGCCTCCTTTCGTACTTTAATTTACGTTCGTTCTCCACACGTATGCTCTTTTTCATGGTGTTCATCTTTTCAAGCACACCACATAATTATCATTTTTTTTTTCTTATGTATTCTCTCCTGTTTCATTACCCACTATTTATTTTTCATATTCTGTATTCTTTTATTGTCATTTGCATTTTCCATGTTTTGTTTTGCCCCATCGTTTTCATCTTTTCAAGTACACCACATCATAATTTTTCTTCCCTATCGTCTTTTATTTCTTTTCCCCACAGCTATCCTCTCGCTTAATATCCAAATTGTTCTTACTTATTACCTTTTCGTTCAGTTCCCACAGCCCTCCTCCTAATTGTCTGTGTTTTACTTCCCACAGCTCTCCTCCTAATTTTATCTGCATTATTTCCCACAGCTCTCCTCTTAATTTTCTTTGCATTATTTCCCACAGCTCTCCTCTTAATTTTCTCTGCATTATTTCCCACAGCTCTCCTCTTAATTTTCTCTGCATTATTTCCCACAGCTCTCCTCTTAATTTTCTCTGCATTATTTCCCACAGCTCTCCTCTTAATTTTCTCTGCATTATTTCCCACAGCTCTCTTCTTAATTTTCTCTGCATTATTTCCCACAGCTCTCCTCTCTTTTTCTGTCCTCTCTACTGTAATTGTTATTCTCCATGTTTTTGTTTGCTCCCATCTTTCCCATATTTTCAAGCATACCATTTACAAGATCTCCTAATGGGTCTTTCTTCTTCTCTTCTGTGCAGCTATCCTCTCTATATCTTCCTGCTTCACTTTAATTTGCATTCTCTATTTTTTGTTTTGCTTACTCCCATTTCTTCTTTTCTGTAATTTGAAGTATACATTGTCTGCATCCTCCCACAGTCTCTTCTGTTTCGTTTCTCACAACTCTCCTCTCGTTTTCTGTTATATAGTTAACTTTGTTTGTTTACGTTTTCCTACCCTTCTCCTCTTTCGAAACTCACAGCATAATCATCCTATCCTGTTCTTTCTTTCTTGTTTTATGCTATCGTGTTCATCTGTATTTACATTTTAACACTTTGTTTTATATTTTTCCATACTTCTCCTCTTTCCAAGCCCACCACATAATCATCCTATCCCTTTCTTTTAATATCCTCTCGTTTTACTCTATATAATCTATATTTACATTTTAACCCTTTTCCACATGTCCCCATACTTCTCCTCTTTCCAAGCCCACCATAAAATCATCCTTGCCCTTTCTATCTTATTTGACTGTCATTTGCATTCTCCCCCTCTTTGCTTGCTCCCATCATAGCCATCTCTTCAAGCACACCACGCCCCTCCCAGCCGTGCATGTGTGAAACAGACGGAAGGATTGTGTTGCAGCTCTTTATGCCCTTCTCACACTTGTCTTGTTGTCTGCTGGCTGGCTTCTTCTGCTTGTTAGAGGGCATTATCATATTCTGGTTAATGTCCTGTATAGTACGTGTGTGTGTGTGTGTGTGTGTGTGTGTGTGTGTGTGTGTGTGTGTGTGTGTGTGTGTGTGTGTGTGTGTGTGTGCTGTGAGTGTGTGTGTGTGTGTGTGTCCTGGATGACTGTGTCTGCTTGTTAGGGTCATTATCATATTCTGGTTAATGCCCTCTATAGTGTGTGTGTGTGTGTGTGTGTGTGTGTGTGTGTGTGTGTGTGTGTGTGTGTGTGTGTGTGTGTGTGTCCTGACTGACTTTTTCTGGCGAATGTTCTCTATAGTATGCATATGTACATTCATGTCTCGTATGTCTGTCTGTGTGCGTGACTGTTTTTTCGTGACTGTTTTTTTTTTCTGCTTCTTTAGGGCGTCATCCTCTCCTGGTTATTGCCCTCTATAATATGTATGTATGTGTTTTAAATATCGTATGGTTATCTGTTAGTATGCCTTTTTTCTGCTTGTTTAGGGCATTATCTCGTACTGATTAGTGTTTTCTATAATGTGTTTGTGTCTGTTTATATTTTGTATGTCTGTCAGCGTGTGTGGCTGTATAAGTTTTTTATTTCTTTTTATTTTATATTATTTATATATTGATTTTATTTTGTTTCCGTTTGGGCCGTCACCCTCTCCTGTTTAATGCTGTGTGTTACTCAGTTACTCAGTTACTTGTTCGTCAAGGGGAATCCACGCAATGCGAGCTAAGCTCATTATTATCGCGCCTCCTTAACTGGGAATGTATTGCGTGAAATGCATGTTAAGTGTTTTATGTACTGTTGGAATGGCTGTGGTTGTGTGTGTAGTCTGTATTTAGCCAATTGGCGACATCGGAAACGAAGGCTTAGGGTGGATCTGTATGGTACCATTCTCACTATAGACGGTACCGTCTCGCCCGAAGGCTTAGGTAGCCATCAGCTTAGGTGAACCATATGATACCCATCTCGCCTTGTACCATTTTTGCCAACCCCAGATGGGACGTCACAACGTCGTCCACTTATTCCAGGTACCTATTTACAGCTAGGTGAACTGAGGCTAACACATGAAAGGAGACAAGCCCAATTTGTCTCCGCCCGGCCGGGTATTGAACCCCCGACCCCTCGTTTGTGAGACGAGAGCTCTACCTACTAGGCTACGGGCTGTGTGTGTGTGTGTGTGTGTGTGTGTGTGTGTGTGTGTGTGTGTGTGTGTGTGTGTGTTACTCAGTTACTCAGTTACTTGTTCGTCAAGGGGAATCCACGCAATGCGAGCTAAGCTCATTATTATCGCGCCTCCTTAACTGGGAATGTATTGCGTGAAATGCATGTTAAGTGCTTTATGTACTGTTGGAATGGCTGTGGATGTGTGTGTAGTCTGTATTTAGCCAATTGGCGACATCGGAAACGAAGGCTTAGGGTGGATCTGTATGGTACCATTCTCACTATAGACGGTACCGTCTCGCCCGAAGGCTTAGGTAGCCATCAGCTTAGGTGAACCATATGATACCCATCTCGCCTTGTACCATTTTTGCCAACCCCAGATGGGACGTCACAACGTCGTCCACTTATTCCAGGTACCTATTTACAGCTAGGTGAACTGAAGCTAACACATGAAAGGAGACAAGCCCAATTTGTCTCCGCCCGGCCGGGGATTGAACCCCCGACCCCTCGTGTGTGAGACGAGAGCTCTACCTACTAGGCTACGGGCTGTGTGTGTGTGTGTGTGTGTGTGTGTGTGTGTGTGTGTGTGTGTGTGTGTGTGTGTGTGTGTGTGTGTGTGTGTGTGTGTCAAGAGATATACTTCCATAATTAGATATAGCTGGAAAATTAAACGCGTAGCTGCAAACTTTCGTCTGTATTCCAAGACATCTTCCGGCAGATAGAAGAGACAAAGGGTTGTAGTTAATTTATCTCCCCTGACCCGTGACCAATTACCAAATAATAAGACAGATAAATTGACTCCAACCCTTTCTTCTCTGTCGGCCGGAAGATGTCTTGGAATACTGACGAAAGGTTACTGCTCCGTGATTCATTTTCCCAGCGAGTATAAGAAATGTGTTAATCCCGTGTATTTGTGATTTTTTCCTCTCTCTCTCTCTCTCTCTCTCTCTCTCTCTCGTGAGGAGGAAGGAAGAATGAACAGGGTGAAAGAGGGGGTTGATAATAATATGCAAGAGGAAAGAATATGGAAGGGAGACAACAAAATAGAAGCAGGAGAAAATGGTGAAGGAAAAGAGGGTGTGACGTATGAAAGACGGGATACAGTATAGGGAAGGGAGGAAGAGGAAGAAGAGAAGAAGAGGAGGAGGAGAGGACCTGGAAGAAAGGAGATTAAGAAGGATAAACGAACTAGATGAACAACTAATATGACAGATAGGATACAGTAAGGAAAGGGAGGAAGATGACTAAGAGAAGAAGTATGAGGCGGTGAGGACCTAGGAGAATAAAAAGGATAAACTAACTAGGTGGACAAAAGAGGTAATAAATGACAGAGGGGAAGCAGTAGGGAAGGGATGAAGAGAAGAAGTACGAGAAGGAGGGGAAGGAGGATAAAGGAGAATAAGAAGGAAACTTGGACAGGGAGAACAGAAGAGGAAATAATATGAAAGAGCGGAAACAATAGGGAAAGGAGCAAGATGACGAAGAGAAGAAGTAGGGGAAGTAAGGAGGAGGAGGAGGAGGAGGAGAAGAAGAAGAAGAAGAAGAAGAAGAAAAAGAAGAAAAGAAGAAGAAGAAGAAGAAGAAGAAACATAAGAAGAAGAAGAAGAAGAAGAAGAAGAAGAAGAATAAAAGAAGAAGAAGAAGAAGAAGAAGAAGAAGAGAGAGAAGAAAGAAAGAAGAAGAGAAGAAGAGAAGATAAGAAGAAGAAGAAGAAGAAGAAGAAGAAGAAGAAGAAGAAGAAGAAGAAGAAAAGAAGAAGAAGAAGAAGAGAAATGAAAGAAAGAAGATAAGACGAAGAAGAAAGAAGAAGAAGAAGAAAGAAGAAGAAGAAGAAAACGAAGAAGGAAGAAGAAAGAAGAAACGAAGACGAAGAAAAAGAAGACAAATAATAAGAAGAAGAAAACGAAGAAGGAAGAAGAAAGAAGAAGAAGAAGAAGAAACAGGGTGAATGAACGGGTGTTATATACGAGAGAATGGAAACAGTAGGGGAGGGAGGAATGTGAAGAAGATTGCGAACAGGAGTCGAAGGGAAAAAAACGGCTACAAAAAGAGGGGTACTATTTTAAAGAGGGGAAACAGTATCAGGGTCCACGAAACAGGAAAGAGGCTCAATAAGAGAGAAAGGAGAAGGAAGGGAAAAGGGGACGAGGGGAAAACAATGAGAGGTTCGAAAAAGAGGTTACTAGAAAGAACAAGAGGGGGAAATAGTATGAGGGTCCACGAAACAGAGAAAACAACTTGATAAGAGAAAAAGGAGAAGGAAGAGAAAGGGGGAAAGAGGGGCAAAAGACAATGACGGGATGGAAAAAGAGGGTACTATATTACAAAAGAGGGGAAACAGTATCAGGGTCCACAAAGAAAAAATAAGAAAAGGAGGAGGAGAAGAGAAGGAAGAGGAAAGGGGAAGAGGGCAAAAAAACAATGACAGGGTAGAAAAAGAGGGTACCATATTATAAAAGAGGGGAAATAGTATGCGATCCACAAAGGAAAACTAAGAGGAGGAGGAGAAGAGAGGAAGAGAAGAAGGAGAAGGCAGAGAAAGGGGGGAAGATGTAAACAAAATAATGACAGGATAGCAAAAAGAGGGTACTTAATTATAAAAGAGGGGAAACCGTATGCGGTCCACGAAACAGGAGACACACGAGGGTAATAACAGATAAGAACAGAACACTTTTCTATACCAGGTCCTCTCACATAAATCTTTAGTGAGAGAGAGAGAGCGAGAGAGAGAGAGAGAGAGTACAAAGGAAATCAAGCAACAACAGATCTAGTGACCCTTCTAGGTTGCTTGTCCTCCAAAACACTGAGGATCAAGTGTCCAAACAGTGGTTTAGAGTGGGTAAGGGAACATTGGAAAGGGAATTACTGCCCTGGAACTAATGTCCGTGGCAGGATTAGGAAGTTAGTAGGGGACAGATGGGTTAGTAACTGAGGGGGGGATAAAATAAAGTTATTAATTTACAAACGCAGTCAGTCGCGGGTTTGATGCGAGATATTTGTCTAGGCGGAGTTTAAATGAATCAACGGTGATGCAGTCTATAACGTTTCGGGGAAGCCCATTCCACAAGTTGACAACTCGATTGAAGAAGAAATTCTTAGATTCGTGTGAGTTAAAAGATTTACCAATAATTTTGCAACCGTTTCCCCGCGTGTAATTAGATTGGTCGATAGTGAAGTACTTACTACAGTTCATATTGTCGAAAGAGAGAGAGAGTTACCAGTGTTCATTAATTTTGTTTGTTCGGTGAACAGAAATAGTATCCACAGCAAAAATAAGTAAGTAGACCAGAAAAGAAAACTGCGCGACGTTTAATGAAAATCCCACGAAGCAGGGAAATAGGAAGAAAAGGTATTGGTCAAGCAATAAAAAGTAAATACAAAGAATGGGTAAGGAATGAAGGAATAGAGAGATAAGGAGGAACAGAAGGAGCGAAGTAGCAAATTCAATAAATATAAAACAAATCCCCACGTTTTCTGGTATACATTTGTCTCCATTCAAGCATTCGCGGCATTGTCTGTATCTCCATCCATTAAAATTCGCCGCTTCAGGTTAAATCAAAGAAATGACAGACGCATAGCAGTGAAAGGAAAGGAGGAGGGCTAGGAGAGAAAGAAGGGGAGGACAGAGTGTCAAGGTCCATGACAGTGGCTGATAAGGCAGATGATTGTCTGGTGTTTGGTGGCACTGTGTGGGTGGTGGATGGTGGTAGTGACACTGTGATGGTGGTGGTACTATGTGGATGGTGATGGCACTGTGTGAATGGCGGTGGTGGACTATGTGGGTGGTTATGGCACTGTGTGGGTGGTGGATGGTGGTAGTGGCACTGTGATGGTGGTGGTACTATGTGGATGGTGATGGCACTGTGTGAATGGCGGTGGTGGTAATGTATGGGTGGTGGTGGTACTACGTGGGTGGTTATGGCACTGTGTGGATGATGGTGTTGGTGGTGGTACTATGTGGATGGTGGTGATGGTACTGTGAGGATGGTGATGATGTTACTGTGAGGGTGATGGTACTGTGAGGGTGGTGGTGGTGGCACTATGAGGAGGGTGGCACTGTAGGTGGTGGCATTAATTGAATGGTGGTGGCAATATTTATGTTTGGTGGCACTTATAAAACAAAATCTCGGTAGCCTAAGTGATAGCATATTGCAGTTATCTTTATGATCCCTACGCTTCATAAACCTCTGCTGTACATGTTCGAATGAACAAAAATGGATTGACGATGTGTAATTTACTAGAGATATTAACATTATTTTCGAGATGTCCTATCAAGCTAAATAGCATTGGCAAGCCTTAATTATAATAAATAATAATAAGCCATCGTGGGAGTTATGTGGTAAACTTACTACAATTAAGTCAATCTGCTGTTTGTTTTTCCTTTTTCATCAGCAACGTTCAGACCTGGAGGTGAAAAAGAAAATTGAGAGGAAGTAAATGCGAATACAAAGCTACAATACGAGAGCTACAAAAAGACATTAAATGATCGTTAGTGACAATAAATATATACCAGTACCTTAGTAGAATCAAGATGATATAAAGTCCGGCACCACTGGCTTACGCACGAGTCAATTCTGCAACGACACGAAACTATTTGAAAGATAACGAGAAAAATCTCTGCCGGGTGACCAACATTGCATTTACTAAGTATAGCGTAGCGTAAAGGCCAGTTTTAAAGACCCCTGTTATTAGGTTATCCAGAGGTGTGGTATTATAGGCATTAGGTCGTAGTAGTGGACTGGTTTTGGTGTAGTGTATCTCCAACCTTCTTTTAAACCGAAGCTGATTTTACGTGTTGGGGGTTATTAGATTATTGGGATGATATTTTCTTCTAGTCTTATCGATTTTTTTTTTTTTTTTATGCTTGCTTGCTTGCTTTTGCCATTTCCGAATTTTGTCTAAGTTACAGGCTCGCTATCGCTCGACCAGAAACACATCGACCGCACGTTATTATCATCAAACTAATATCTAAAAACTAATGGGACTAAACATGAGGGCGAAGGGGGCCTAGAAAACCGGCCCATCTCCCCGTTAAAGACCCCTGGTATTAGGTTACCCGAAGGTGTGGTATTATAGGCATTAGGTCGTAATAGTACTAGTGGACTGGTTTTGGTGTAGTGTGCCTCCAACCTGCACGCCCCCGTAATTACTGCCTTTTAACACTGGCTGGCTTATTGTCAGAGTTTCTTGGATTATTACTAAGGATTTTGCTTGTTATTGTCGTTTGGAAGCAATGTATTTTAGTTTATCCATCATATCCCCTAAGCAAGTAAAAATACCTTCCCAGATTTCTTTCATACTAATATATATATATATATCTGGCTATTTGCAAATGTTGACCTGTGTACAAACTCCTTCGAATATCCATGGAAAATAAAGTCCTGACCATGCCCTCTCCTCCCTGAGTTATTTACTAGTACCGGTAGCAGTAAAGTGTGGAGAGCAAAGGGCAGCCAGGCTGACATGACTCCCCTGGTCTATCGTAAACTAAGGTATTGTGGGTGTGGGTGTGGGGAGCTGGTTTGGGGTGATGGCAGGGGGTTATTATTTGTATATGTAGTATGGAAGTTCAGGCCTGCGATACAGTAAACCTTTTTGGTGGTGTGGGGAGGCAAACTTCAGACTTCCCGTACACCAGTCGAGTGTGTTACCACTTAAGACTGCCACACAAGTTTGAATCCTGTGTGTATATATATATATATATATATATATATATATATATATATATATATATATATATATACTATGTATATTTTTCTTTATTCTTTAAACATCTCTCTCAAATCACCTCAAGTTCTGTCATCCATCTCTTTTCCCTACCATTCTTTTACTCCCATTCCCCCCCCCCCCCCCCCCACCCGACAATGACCCCCCAGCCCGGCCACAATCAGCCCCTGCCTGTGAGTGTGATAGGCGTGGAGGGGATGAGGACACAATCAGGAAAGGGTATAAATGTAGTGCTGATCTCCGTGGCGGCAATCAGGTCCGATACAGGTGCTTGGGATAGGGGTCTGTGCTCGTGTTATTAACCCCTTCAATCAGATTACACGTATTTTATTGATTTGTTTATTGATTTTATTTATTGATGGTTGCCTCAAAACGATTGTATTTAACTTCAGAAGGCTCGGTTAGGAATAGAGGGTTAGTTGAGATACTATTGGGTTCCTAGACGTCTTGCCTACTTTAAATAATGTTTTTTCACTTGTCTGTCTTTACTCTTCTTGGGTTGAATAAGAGACATATATTTATAGGAAGTGAGTGTAATTATGCTCTCCCTCTCGCTCTAGCTCTCGCTCTCACACACTCACACTCTCACTCTCACTCTCACACTCTCTCTCTCTCTCTCTCTCTCTCTCTCTCTCTCTCTCTCTCTCTCTCTCTCTCTCTCTCTCTCTCTCTCTCTCTCTCTCTCTCTCTCTCTCTCACTTACTGATTATTAATGCCCTCCACTCTCTAATTACCTACCCTAATAAGAAAAGAGCACGTTCCCAAGGCTGTGTGCTGGCATAATCACTTTTTCCCTCTGGCTGTGCACAAGTATATCATTTAATGATTAATAACTTTTTATCGCCCTGCTGGAGTATGCGCATTAATTACTTAGCATGGCCAATCTCGTTTCCGATATATGTTTTTGTTTAGAAGTGATTACTGCACAATGATGAAGCTTGATTGTTGATAATTATACAGTATTTACTTTTATGAGCACAGATAATGCTGCATAGTGCATTATTGTTGTGTGCATTTTAGGATGCAAGAACTGCATAGGCCTACACAAATTAGCTTGCGTGATATGTGTGCAATCGTCGTTTTTCCATGTGTAATTCGAACAGATTTTTTTTTTTTTTTTTTTTTATGTCGTATATGTGTGTTTTATATGTGCAACCATTGTTTTTGCATATATAGTTCGAACAATAGTATCCAACTTTTGGAACACATTTATTATAGTATGTGTTTTGTAGTGAATGGCAAATTAGTTTATAAACATGTGTTAATCGTTCTATTCGTATAACTGCACCGGAAATCTTGTACAGTCGCGCTAATAAGTCATGGCCCAGCTGTCATTACGTTTGGCTTGCTCGATGCTGTATTAATGTCTGTCAGATGTTGAATAGGGTGGGTAAGTTTAGGGACATGGTTGTATATCGCAATCAAAAAAGAAGGAAATGATGTGTAAATATGGCTGATACCAATTATTGATCAAAACATACTTGGTGCCGGGACATGACTTATTAGCGCGACTGTACTTTAGTCCTTTGTAATAACAAAGGACTAAAGTATACAAGCTAATATGTTTACCGTTTGGGAAGAGTCAGCCAGGGAATAAATAGGTGTGGACAGTTGCATACCATAATACACTCTAGAGCCCTTTTTTAGCTACATAGGATATATGTCAAGTTTTTTGGCCTACTTACAATGGATAGATTATAGTGTCGTTACAATATAAGTGTTCTATCATACGCACACAGTGTTGAGTTAAGGGAAGGTATTTAGTTTGTTCCCTAGACCTCCATCAAGCTTAAAATTATACCCCCTTGAGTCCCTTTCAAGATAAATTTGTACATTTTTCGGTAGAAAAATGTCCCGGCCGAAGGCCGGTTCCTTTTAAATTACAGGCTCGCTATCGCTCGCCAGGATAAAATCGACACCTGAATGGCAGGAAAGGTCTTAATATGGGGTGAAAGTTCTTAAAATCGCTAAACTAATGGGGCAAACGTTTTATAATATCAAAAGCAATGGGGCTAAACATGAGGGAGAAAGGGGTGAAGAAAAAATCCCTCGAGTGGAGATCTCCCCTTTTAAGTCTCTATGCACATATGTTTAAAACACTCATAGAACAACATAGTTTATGTGAATAGTTTACACACACATGCTTTTATATATATAGACAGTGCTAAATCGAATTATATTTTCGAATAAAACTGAGCTCTTCAAATTCCTCACACTTTCTAAAGCAAGCCCATTACAAACCAAGGCAACACACATACACCTTACCCTCCATGCACAAACTCCAGATTTCCCCCCCCACAACAAAGACCATTTAAGGGGAGGTTTTTAGTTAGTTCCCTAGACCTCCATCCAGCTTAAAATTACACCCTCTAGGCCCCCTTTCAAGATAAATGTGTACATTTTTCGGTAGAAAAATGTCCCGGCCAAAGGCCGCTTCCTCTTAAATTACAGGCTCGCTATCGCTCGCCAGAAAAAATCGACACCTAAATTGCATGAAAGGTCTTAAAATTGACAGAAATGGGGCGAAAGTTCTTAATTATGGAGCGAACGTCTTAAAATGTCAAAAGCAATGGGGCTAAACATGAGGGAGAAAGGGTTCCAGAAAAAAATCCCTCAAGTGGAAATCTCCTCTTAACCTTTTCCCCCAATTACCGGTTCCAGACAGGTTGTTAATTAGTGTTAAATTAGACCCGCTTGTTAATTGGCTCATCTGGGGGGGGGGGGGGGTTGAGGAGTGCACTTGGTTGAATTAGTGCGAAAATGGTGAGATTCTTTTGAAAATACCCTTATGGTGGCAAATGCGGCTGTTCTGCTTGCCTATCTGAGTTGGCTTCAGTGCACTGTTAAAGTTGGGTGTAACTCAAATTATGCACACACATTTCAGTTTGTGTTCAAATTATGCTGTATTCATTGTAAATATACGATAATCACAAATATGGTATGGATGCAGTATATGCTTTAAACTAAGAAAATACTGAACGCAAACAACCTGGCTCAAATGTTCAATATTGTACATTTAGCCTACCTGAGTGTACCTGAACTTTTTTAATCGGATCAGTATCCACTTTATTCGATTATGATTAATAGGTAATAGTAAGTTAATGGGACATTATTTATTGGTTTATTTTTATATATTGTATATAAGTTGTATTATTATTATTATTATTATTATTATTATTATTATTATTATTATTATTATTATTATTTTGTTTTTGTTGCCTCCTAAGACCTCCACCAAGCTTGAAAAATTCCCTCAGTACACCCCTTCGAGATAAAAAAAATACCCTCAGTACCCCCCTTCGAGATAAAAAAAATACCCTCAGTACCCCCCTTCGAGATAAAAAATACCCTTAGTACCCCTTCGAGATAAAAAAAATACCCTCAGTACCCCCTTCGAGATAAAAAAACACCCCCAGTCACCCCTTCGAGATAAAAAAAAATACCCTCAGTACCCCCCTTCGATATAAAAAATACACTCAGTACCCCCTTCGAGATAAAAAATACCCTCAGTACCCCCTTCGAGATAAAAAATACCCTCAGTACCCCCCTTCGAGATAAAAAAAATACCCTCAGTACCCCCTTCGAGATAAAAAATACCCTCAGTACCCCCCTTCGAGATAAAAAATACCCTCAGTACCCCCTTCGAGATAAAAAAAATACCCTCAGTACCCCCTTCGAGATAAAAAAAAATACCCTCAGTACCCCCTTCGAGATAAAAAAAATACCCTCAGTACCCCCCTTCGAGATAAAAAAAAAAAACTTCAGTACCCCCTTCGAGATAAAAAAAATACCCTCAGTACCCCCCTTCGAGATAAAAAATACCCTCAGTACCCCCTTCGAGATAAAAAATACCCTCAGTACCCCCTTCGAGATAAAAAAAATACCCTCAGTACCCCCTTCGAGATAAAAAATACCCTCAGTACCCCCTTCGAGATAAGTTTGTATTTTTTTTATTTTTGTTTTTTCGGTAGAAAATGTCCGGTTCCTCATAAATTAGATGCTTGCTATCGTTCGCTAGAAAAATCTCGAAACTAAAATGGCACGAAAGGTCTTAAGTTCGTCAAATTAATGGGGCGAATGTCTTAAAAGCTCAAAACTAATGGGGCTAAACATGAGAGAGAAGGGTGTCCAGCAAACCCCTCTTAATGAAGACTAATGGTGTTTAAGGGGGGTCACCGGCTTTGTTGTATCTTGCTCTCCTTTTCTCTCTTTATCTGGCTTGTATCCATTCGGCCTCATTCAGCCAACTGTTTTACGACGTTTATCCCCATCCAGGTGTCGATTTTTTTCTGGCGAGCGATAGCCTTATACATCAAGACAAAGCTAAGCAAATCAACAATACAAACAAGAGAATTCCAGCCGAATATAGAAAACAAAGCTTGTTAAAGTAAGACAAACAAAACAAAAGAAGGTCCATCAAGACAGTCAAACAAGGCAATAATCAAAACAAGAGAATCCCAGCCAACTTTAAAAAGCAAAGCCTGTTAAATCAAGACAAACAAAAGAAAACAAAACAAGGCAGCAAACAAGGCAATAATCAAAACAAGAAAACTCCAGCCGACTATCTATAGAAAGTAAAGCCTGTTAAATCAAGACAAACAAAAGAAACAAACCAAGGCAATAATCAAAACAAGAAAATTCCAGCCGACTATAGAAAGCAAAGCCTGTTAAATCAAGACAAACAAAAGAAAACAAAACAAGGCAATAATCAAAACAAGAAACTTCCAGCTTACTATAGAAAGCAAACCCTGTTAAATCAAGAAAAAAAAAAAAAAAAAAAAAAACAAGGCAATAATCAAAACAAGAAAATTCCAGCCAACTATAGAAAGCAAAGCTTGTTAAATCAAGACAAACAAAAGAAAACAAAACAAGGCAGCAATCAAAACAAGAGAATCCCGGCCGACTAATCAGATAAGGAGAATGAATGGGAACAATGGGGGGTTCCTTATAAGGCTGAGCTACCCCTGCCATCTTAAGGGACCCCACCTCGCTTTTTTTTTCTCTTTCTCTCCCTCTCTCTTTGGCTTGTATTCATTCGGCCCCATTCAGCCTACTGTTTTAAGACGTTTACCCCCATCCACTTGTCAATATTTTTGTTTTGACAGCAAGCTAAATTTGTACATTTTTCGATAGAAAAATGTCTGGCGAAGCCAGATTTTTTCATACAATACTGGCTCGCTATCGCTCGCCAGGAAGATATCGACACCTGGATGGGGATAAACGTCTTAAAACAGTTGGCTGAATGGGGCCGAATGGATACAAGCCAGGGAAAGAGAGAAAAGGAGAGAAAGATCAAACAAACAAAACGGTGATCCCCCTTAACAGAATCCTACCTGACCAGTTTCAGTCACCCATCTCGGTTTTTATATAGAGAAGCCATGTTGTATCCCTATAGTCTCTCTCTCTCTCTCTCTGTCTCTTTCTCTCTCTCTCTCTCTCTCTCATACTCTCTTCTCTCCCTCTATCTCTCGTCTCTCTCTCTTCTCTTCTCCTCTTCGATCTCTCTCACCTCCAATCTCACTCCTTCTCCTCTCTATCTCCTCTCCCTCATCCTCTCTCTCTCTCTCTCTCTCTCTCTCTTGCTCTTTCTTTCGCTCTTCCTCTTTATTTCTCTCTTTCTCTATATCTCTCTCTTTCTTTCTTTCTTTCTTTATCTTTCCTTTCTTTATCTTTCCTTTCTTTCTCTTTCCTTACTTTCTCTTGCTCTTTGTTTCGCTCTTCCTTTTATTTCTCTCTCTATCTCTCTCTCTCTCTCTCTCTCTTTCTTTCTTTCTTTCTTTCTTTTTCTTTCCTTTCTATCTTTTTCCTTTCTTTCTTTCGCTCTTCCTCTCTCTCTCTCTCTCTCTCCCATCGCTCTCTCTCTCTCTCTCTCTCTCTCTCTCTCTCTCTGTCAAAACCACGGAAGGCTGAGATAGGAGAAAGGGTTATAGGTGAAGGCAGGTAAGGTAGGAGAGAGAGAGAGTTCTAGGAGGGGGGGGGGGGGGGGACAATATCACCAATCAATCAATGACATCAACAAACATCTGTGGGGGAGTTTATGGATAGATAGACTGTAGCACTGATAATCCACACCATCATCAATAATGGCCAATCCACTTTCGGGTCCCCTTGCTCCCTCGAGTTAAGCCCCATTTGTTTTGAGATTATACGACGTTCGGCCCATTAGTTTGGCGATTTTAACACCTTTTGCCCCATTTCGTTGTCAATTTTAAGACCTTTCGTGCCATTTAGTTGTCGGATTGTTTTGTCCTGGCGAGCGATAGCGAGCCTGTAATTTTAGGAGGAACCGGCCTTTGGCCGGAACATTTCTCTACCGAAAAATGTACACATCTATCTTGAAAGGGGGTCTAGGTTTTTTCTTCTAAGCTTGATGGAGGTCTAGGGAGGAAACTAAAAAAATATATGAATAAATGAATTAATAGACCAAACAAACAGCCACTGTCCCCTCAATAGCATCAACAAACAGCTGTGGGGTGGGTGGGGTGGGGGGTAGACCGTAGCATTGATAACACCCACAATCATCAATAATGGCCATCAATCCACTTTCACCACAACTTTCACCATGGATTCCAACTGAAGACAAGTTAAGGGAGCCCACCTCGCTTTTTTTTCTCTTTCTCTCCCTCTCTCTCTTTGGCTTGTATCCATTCGGCCCCATTCAGCCTACTGTTTTAAGACGTTTACCCCCATCCAGGTGTCA
This sequence comes from Paralithodes platypus, assembly GCA_032716605.1. Lineage (NCBI taxonomy): Eukaryota > Metazoa > Arthropoda > Malacostraca > Decapoda > Lithodidae > Paralithodes > Paralithodes platypus. Next base: position 4,227,165 of record CM064548.1, on the reverse strand, counting down.
ATATTTTCCTGGCGAGCGGTAGCGAGCCAGGAAATATATATTTTGTTTTTTTTGCAGCAAGCTAAATTTGTACATTTTTCGATAGAAAAATTTCTCCAACGTTCAGAAGACCGATTTTCTCCATACAATACTGGCTCGCTATCCCTCCCCAGGAATAAATCGACACCTGGATGGGGATAAACGTCTTAAAACAGTTGTCTGAATGGGGCCGAATGGATACAAGCCAAGGAAAGAGAGAAAAAGAGAGAAAGATAAAACAAAAAGTTGGTGACCCCCGTTAAAACAATTTTACTGACGGATTAATTTATTTCGCTATCGGAAGAGCTTTTAACAGGTGGTATATTCCCACTATCTCTCTTTTAACAGGTGGTATATTCCCACTATCTCTCTCTTTTAACAGGTGGTATATGCCCACTATCTCTCTCTTTTATGTGTGTGTTTGGTGTCTTAATACGGAGTAATGAGTAAGTGGTTTATTGCGTTTAGTGGGCTTTATGGATTCACTTTATCACTCGCTCTTTCTCTCACTTACTCTCACTCACTCACTCTCTCAGTGTGTGTGGAGAGAGAGAGAGAGAGAGAAACCAACCTGACCGGATCGTGAATGGTGCTCTCCCCCCCCCCCCCCCCCCCACCCCCTTCGTTCCCGTTCCTTCCTCGTGATCCAGCCGGTGCTTTTATTATTATTATTGCTAGGGACCATTAACCCTTTGAGGATTAGGACGCGTTTTCACACTTTATTCTGGTTATTATTAAACGATTGTATTCGGATTAGGAAGGGTATGTGGAAATAGGAGGGTTAATTGATAAGGTCTTCACTATTTTGATGACCACAGATCCTTCCTAAGTTGTAAACATTCTATAAATAGACGATTTTGTGCAGTTTAAGAAAGAGCTATGATTGTAGAAAGGGTGAATTGAGATAGATTGAAGCCTGCAAATTACTAAAGGTCCATTATAAACTGATTAAAATCGTCTAATAGTAGCCAGAAAATGTTAAATGGACGACATCGGTAAAGAAGGGGTTAAGTGATGGATATTATTCTGTGTTGTTATTATTTGATGAGACTTC
>CM064548.1:4146956-4225993 GCA_032716605.1 Paralithodes platypus | reverse complement strand
CAATATTGAGAGAGAGAGAGAGAGAGAGAGAGAGAGAGAGAGAGAGGTTATAATGGTACTGTAAAAAGGTTGTCTACTTCAATTTTGAGAGAGAGAGACTTACATAGACTTACATAGATAAACTGACCACACAGACCTTACGATCCAAACGAGGTGGTCAGGACTTAATTCTAGTAGAGATGGCAAAGGAAAGGATAGAAAAGAAGAAGGCTCTCTCCCCACCCTCCGTTCCCTCCGGCAATTACCGTACATGAAAAAGTTGGAAGTGATTAACCTTGCTGGGCTTCGAAATCCCCAGAAGGAATTTACAGGAAAGATTGGAAAAAATAAAGGGAAAAAAAAATAAAAATAAAAAAAAATCATGCAACCCTTCGCCTTAGCAGCATGTAACTTTTGGGGTTCATTGGAATCATCCAACCCATCACCCTTAGTAGTATGTACATATTTAGTGATGTTTATTATTCTTATTTTTTATTTGTGTATTATTATTATTATTTTTTTTCTAACGCTCTCTTCAGCTGAACAAATAATAACGGTGATAATTACTGCCTACTCCATACCAATTTTTCTGTGGTATGAGTCTATATTTTTCTTAAACGTATCTATAGAGGAGCTGTCTATTACTTTATTTGGAAGTTTGTTCCACTCATCAATTACACTGTGAGTGAAGAATTTTGTTGTTGTATCTAGATTCGCTCTCCGACCTAATAATTTTAAATTGTTTCCTCTTGTAGATGTGTCTTCGGCTTTTTTGAATAACTTATCTAGATTAATGTTACTGAATCCTTTTAGAATTTTAAAACACTCTATCAATTGGCCTCTCATCCTTCGTTTCTTAAGTGAAAATCAATTTTTTTAAGAGAGAGAGGGAGAGAGAGAGAGAGAGAGAGAGAGAGAGAGAGAGAGAGAGAGAGAGAGAGAGAGAGAGAATTAATTGCTCAGTGAAGTCAAGGCGTGTTGAAAGGGAATAAATGTCACCTTAACACTATATGATCCAACGTCTTGTGGGTTATTATAATATTTGGTTTATTTAGTAGTGAGGATTTTATTGCTTGTTTTTGCCAATTTCGAGCAATGTGTGTTAGTTTGGTCCCTAGGCTAACAAAAACGCCTGCCCAGACAACCTCAAACTAATATATTCTCAACCAGACCCTCTTCAAGCTCAATTTGTACGTTTTTTGATAGATTTTTTTTTTTGTGGACGATGGCCAATGTCTTCCAAATTACAGGCTCTCTAATGATTTTTTTTTAAATGTTCAAAGTAATGGAGCGAAACGGGGAGAACCTTAAAGACCCCCCTCGAATCAAACAAGCTAAGGGGGCCCACCTCGCTTTTTTTTTTCTCTCCCTCTCTCTTTGGCTTGTATCCATTCGGGCCTATTCAGCCTACTGTTTTAAGACGTTTACCCCCACACAGGTGTCAATATTTTCCTGGCGAGCGGTAGTGAGCCAGCATATATATATATTTGTTTTGACAGCCAGCTAAATTTATAAATTTTTCGATAGAAAAATGTTTCCGGCGAAGCCGGATTTCTCCATACAATGCTGGCTCGCTATCGTTCTCCAGGAAGAAATTGACACCTGTCTTAAAACAGTAGGATGAATGGGGCCGAATGGATACAAGCCAGAGGAAGACAGAAAATGAAAGAAAAAAAGCAGGTCACCTCCCTCAAGAGCTATAATAATTGAGCGACGATGTTAAAGAGACGGACTTGGGGGAACCGTATTGGAACGAAAATACCGGACGAGGAGAGAATGTGGAGAATGTTGGCGATTATCGAGAGTAATGTGGAAGCATAACTCGAGCGGCGGACATAATGACTTAAAGAGATATTAATGAAACGTTGGAGATCTGAGGGGGGTGGAAGGAAGGGAAGACAGGAAGGTGGGAGGAAGGAAGGTAGGGAGGAAGGAAGGAAGGAACGGAGGAGCAGTGAAAGACGAGAGAGAGAGAGAGAGAGAGAGAGAGTCGATTAAAGGGAGGGAGAGTGAGAGAGAGAGAGAAGAGCAAGAGCGAGGAAGAGAGATTCTTTAGAAGGTCTATACTATTACTAATATTAAGTATATAGATGAAGGAATTACAGAACACCTTAAATGTTTGAAGATAAATAATAGGTGGATAAATTGATGCATGCCAAAAGGAAGAACTACTGGAAATAAATAATAGTGGGAGCGCAGTTGATCGCGGAAACAATTAGTTAGTTAAGGGAGCCCACCTAGCTTTGTTTCTTCTTTCTCTCCCTCTCTTCGGCCCCATTCAGCCTACTATTTTAAGGCGTTTACCCCCATCCAGGTGTCAATATTTTCTTGGCGAGCGGTAGCGAGCCAGCATATATATATATTTTTGTTTTGACAGCAAGCTAAATTTGTACATTTTTCGATAGAAAAATTTCTCCGAAGCCGGATTTCTCCATACAGTGCTGGCTCGCTATCGCTCGCCAGGAAGAAATCAACACCTGGATGGGGATAAACGTGTTAAAACAGTTGGGCCGAATGGATACAAGCCAGGGAAAGAGAGGAAAGGAGAGACAAATAAAAAAAGCCGGTGACCCCCCTTAATTAAGACAAATTACGCGCCAGTAAGAAAACAGCAGCACGAAAAGGTGGAATGTCGAGAAAATATTACTTGTTGAGAGAAATTGGGCCTAAATAACGACCCGATGAAATATTAATGAGGCGATGGTCAAATATGGAAGGGTATTTTTCTAAGTTTGACGGAGGTCTAGCGAGGAAACAGAAAAAAAAATAACATTGATAAATATATATATAGACCAAAAACCAAGCACTACCCCCTTAACCCCTTCTGTACCGGCAACGTCTTTTTTTACTTTAATCTGGCTACTATTAGACGATTTTATTCAGTTTCAAAAGAGCCTCCAGCAATTAATAGGCTTCGAACTGTCTCCTTTAATCCTTTTTACTACCACAGTGATCTTACTTAAACTGCATTAAATCCTCTAAATATAGCTATAATTAGATTACAAAGATGTCGCCGGTACGGAAGGGGTTAAGATTTTAAAACATGACTCGCAGGGCTGAAAATAATGACCTAAAGCGATGTTGATGAAACCATAAAGAGCGGAGCGAGGGGGCAGGAATTATTGGAGACGGAAGGAAAAAATAGTGGGATGAAGTGGAAAGATAAGTGGGAGTACAATGGAGTACAATGGAAAACAAGCAACAACAGGTCATGCGACCCCTCGAGGTTACTTGCCCTCCAAAACACTGCTGTTCCATGTGTTGCAACAGTATTACGGAGAGAATGTGGGAAAGATGTGAGAAGGAAGTGCTGCCCTGGGGCTTAGTTCATGGCAGGGGAAATTATATTAAGATCTATTAGGTTATTGAACAAACACTACTAAAGACAATATTTATTCAATTACAAATGCAGTCAATTTTGGGTTCAGGGCAAGGTGCTTGTCTAAGCGAACTTTGAAGGGGAAGCCCATTCCACAAGTTGACGACTAGATTGAAGAGGAAATTCTTGGATTCGTTAGAGTTGAATGATTTACCAATGATTTTACAGGCATTTCCCCGCGTGTAGAGAGAGAGAGTGAGAGTGAGAGAGAGAGAGAGAGAGAGAGAGAGAGAGAGGTTTTAGTAGATACAATTCGAAGCATTAATAAAAATATGTTAATAGACTGAAGACAAATTACCACCCACGAAATAGATACATATACATATAAGATAACAATGGAACGATATAAGTAACTATAAGAGTTACCAGACATCTCAACCAGTAGACCATTTTAACCAGTACCTCTCAACCAGTGCCAAATCAACCAAGACCAACCAAACCAGTGGCAAAATATAGTACTAACCTCACTGTAGTGATTGATTGATTTGGTACTGGTTGAAATGGTCTACTGGTTGAGTTGGCCGGTCACCAAACATAAGAGATGGATGAATTAACTTAATATGACGGAGAAAGGCAAGTAAGACAATTAAAAGTAAACACAATATCGTTGAAGAGAGATTAAATAAACTATGAACATTAATTCGAGGTAACATGCCAAAACAAGTGGACATAAACTTCGAGATAGGGAGAGGGTGTGTAAATTGAGCATAAATAAAGTGGCGTTACTATGACTCAAGGGGAGGTTTTTAGTTTGTTCCCTAGACCTCCATCAAGCTTAAAATGATACCCCCTCTGAAATTACACTTTTGATATCGCTCGCCAGGAAAAAATCGACACCTAAATGGCATGGAAGGTCTTAACATTGACAAAGTAATGGGGCGAAAGGTTTGAAAATCGCCAAACTAATGGACCGAATGTCTTAAAAATTCAAAACTATTATGCTAACATGAGGGAGAATGGGGTCCAGAAAAAGCGACTACCTCCCCCTTAAAAAGATATTAATGATTCGATCTTAATATATGCAGGGAGTGACCGAAGGAAGGAATAACTTGAAGGCATTTCTTCAGACAATGATAAAGTACTGACAGAAAGGAAATTATATATAACGGATGTATATGACAAAACAACAACAACAACAACAACCCAATAATATATAATGATAAAAGAAAAATCCTCAAAATTTATTTGGGATGTTGAGAGAAACTAGAACACTTCATTATTATCATTATTAATATCATTACTTTTATTATTATTATTATTATTATTATTATTATTATTAATATATTGGCTGTGCGTTGCTACTGTATGGTGATCATTTCCGTGTCATAGCCTTTGAAGCCTGTGAGCTTAAGGGAGCCCACCTCGCTTTTTTATCTTTCTTTCCCTCTCTCTTTGGTTTGTATCCATTCGGCCCCATTCAGCCTACTGTTTTAAGATGTTTCCCCCATCCAGGTGTCAATATTTTCCTGGCGAGCGGTAGCGAGCCAGCATATATATATTTTTGTTTTGACAGCAAGCTAAATTTTTACCTTTTACGATAGACAAATGTTTCCGGCGAAGCCGGATTTCTCCATACAATGCTGGCTCGCTATCGCTCGCCAGGAAGAAATCGACACCTGGATGGGGATAAACGTCTTAAAACAGTTGGCTGAATGGGGCCGAATGGATACAAGCCAGGGAAAGAGAGAACAGGAGTGAAAGATAAGAAAAAGCCGGTGACCCCCCTTAACCCTCCCCGACATATGACGCGATTTCGAGCCAATTGGGGATACTTTTAAAGCCTTTGTTACCATCAGGGGTATTTAGAAACCTTTAGTTTAGTTACTTAAACCTCTGCAGTTGTCTTTGAGTTAGCTGTGGGCAGAAAAGTAATTTTGGAGAGGTAATTATAAGAGTGAGAGAACTCTATTTCTTATTGCTAATCTGGCAACCTCTACGTCATAAATGCGGGAAAGGGTTAAGACTGTTGCCGGAATGAAAAGGAGGACATAATTAAATTGATTTCGATGCCAATAACTTTATTTTATTCTTATTAATAGTTTTTTTATTTAAATTCACAAAGGTCCGGTCGGAATTAAATGATGTATCTGTTATTTTGTTGAAGTAATGGTGCGAAGAAAAGCGACGCGAAGGACTAATTGGAGAGAGAGAGAGAGAGAGAGAGAGAGAGAGAGAGAGAGAGAGAGAGAGAGAGAGAGAGAGAAACAAAGAGAGTGAGTGAGAGAGATAGTGTGAGTGCATTAGTGTGTGTGTGTTAGAGAGAGAGAGAGAGATAGAGAGAGAGAGAGAGAGGCACACTATCAGGGCTTGCCGACATTGGGAGATAATTGAATAAAAATAGGATGATAAAGGGAGTCAGAGTGAGTGGAACAATGCATTAGAGAGAGAGAGAGAGAGAGAGAGAGAGAGAGAGAGAGAGAGAGACTGGCTGTGGCAAGGATGAAAGGGAGGAAATAATGGCTGGAAGTGATATTAATTGGGAGGTGAAAATAGAGGAAGGAATTGGAGACTAAAGGATATTGGAAAGATAATTAAGAGTAAATGGTGGAGAATTAAGCAAGGCAGAGAGAGAGAGAGAGAGAGAGAGAGAGAGAGAGAGAGAGAGAGAGAGAGAGAGATGAGGGTGTTGGGTGAGAAAAGGAAGTTGTGTGAGGTGAGATAATGAGAGACTAGAAAGGAAACCAAGACAGAATACGGAATGCCCTTTAATGGAGACTAAAGGTAATTGGAGCAAGACAAGAAGATAAAGTACCGAGACTAAATAGAGAAAGGAAGGGATTATTGGACACGATATGGATAAAGAGGATTTGACTTAATAAACTAATAAACTATGGAGGATGTTGTGTATGGACAGACACAAAAAACAAATATAACGATGGAAAACAAAAATTGGCGACGAAATTATCTTAGTAAAGAGTAATTCAAATATAATTATCTTAGTAAAGAGTAATTCAAACATAATTATCTTAGTAAAGAGTAATTCAAACATAATTATCTTAGTAAAGAGTAATTCAAACATAATTATCTTAGTAAAGAGTAATTCAAACATAATTATCTTAGTAAAGAGTAATTCAAACATAATGATCTTAGTAAAGAGTAATTCAAACATAATTATCTTAGTAAAGAGTAATTCAAAACATAATTATCTTAGTAAAGAGTAATTCAAACATAATTATCTTAGTAAAGAGTAATTCAAACATAATGATCTTAGTAAAGAGTAATTCAAACATAATTATCTTAGTAAAGAGTAATTCAAACATAATTATCTTAGTAAAGAGTAATTCAAACATAATTATCTTAGTAAAGAGTAATTCAAACATAATTATCCTAGTAAAGAGTAATTCAAACATAATTATCTTAGTAAAGAGTAATTCAAACATAATTAAATATACGTTATTAAAAAAGTACAAGCAGAGAGCACAAACTTGTCTTTATAAATTCGTCTTAAGGAAAATGAGACGATAATGTACCTAAAGTATAAAGGAAGCATAGTAGTTTGAGAGAACAACAGTTATAGGAGATATACTGTATACGGAAGGATATAAACAATTATAATAACCCGATTAGAGTGCAGGCAGGAAGAAGATTGAGGCAGCAAGGGAAGAATACAAAAACTAATCCACACATGGAAAAGTTGTCCGCGCGAATAATTCTAGTGAAAAAGACCATTGTATATTTATGAAGCAAGGTTAATCAAATTACTTGCTTCGGATTAATACTAAGAAACGAATGGTATTACTTAACAAAGGAACGAAGGAACGCCAACTAAGAAAAACAATTGGTACACTGAACACACACATAGATAATTAACATTTACTGGAAGCAAGCAGAATGATAATCGAGGAAAATGGAAGACTAAAGATTATAAGCTTACCGATGAAGAAAAGAAGAAGAAATAATGAAGAGAACAAAGACTGCAAAAACTATGAAATTTTATAGGGAAGTTTGCCAGTATTAAGGTCAGGAGTATTAAAGTAGTGATGACAGTACAGAGAGAGAGAGAGCTACATAGAGCTACATAGATACACAGACCACACAGACCTCAAGGTCCTTACTAGGCAGTCTGGCCTTACAAACTATATATGCATATATGCATATATATATATATATATACATATATATACATATATACACCGGTACACACATATACACACATACACATACATACATACACATATATACAGTATATATACACATACTGTACAGTGCACACACATACACTTACATACATTTTTTTTTTTTTTTTTTTTTTTTTTTTTTCATATCACCCCAGCCCTCTGCAGATAGAGGTCAAGCCTTCCCTTGAAAGCGTTTATTGTGGAGAGAGAGAGAGAGAGATAGAGAGAGAGTGAGAGTGAGAGAGAGAGACTCAAATAAAAGAGGGAGAGTTATTACCTCCTTATCTGTCCATTCCTTTGTGTCTACTCTTTTAGAGATCGTCAATGAAGTAAAGATTTATGATGGCCCTCTCCCCATAGTCATCAATCTGTGTTCCTCCCATCAATCCTCCCTCTCTTAGTGGAGCCATTGACGCATCTCTTCATCAATTGCTACCCTTTTCTGGCTAACAATTTATCACCAATTTCGAGTATTTTGTTTCCAGTTTTCTCTGCAGCCTATTATTATTTTAGTTTTGATATCCTAATGTAATGATAGTGACGTGATTTATTTTATTTGTTTAGACGCAAATATGAGTATCTTGATTATTATTGCGTTTATAGTTGGATTATAATTGAATCATGCATATTGATTATTGGTTACTATACATATAATTATACTAATAGCTATATCCCTCTACTATATTTACATACTGAATATGTGAGGTCCCCGAAATATGTAGCCTATAATCTGTGTATGCTCTCTTGCACATGTATTTGTTGATTTCATTAATTGAGCTTAGCAGTAAAGTTGGTTGGTGAAAAACATATGAAATAGCTACGTTTCACCAATGCTTTGACTCTATATAATATTGCGGTGTACATGTTCATATATAATTATGTTTACCTTTTTTCATTTTTCTATAATATATATTTTAAGATTTTGCCCCCCCCCCCCCAAAAAAAAAAAAGAAGAACAAACGGGAAATTAACAAAATAGGAAAAGTGTGGATTGGTGCTGAGTATATAGATATAGATATAGATAGAGTTTTCCGTTCATTTCTTTTCTTTGTATATGTTTTTCCATCAAATATTGTTATTCTCCATTTGTAGTTACCAAGCATTATATCCCCCCGGTGTGGGAATAATAGTGAACATTCTGTATGTACACCCATCCAGCCATTAATCTGTCAAACATTATTTTCTACTGCGTTCGCGATATATTTTTTCTCTACATGTTACTGTATTTGTTAAGGCACAGATGGTCTATATATTTCCTTAATTATTAAGGGGGGGTCACCGGATGTTTTCACCTTTCTCTCCTTTTCTCTCTTTCTCTGGCTTGTATCCATTCGGCCCCATTCAGCTAACTGTTTTAAGACGTTTATTCCCATCCAGGTGTCGATTTTTTCCTGGCGAGCAATAGTGAGCCAGCAATGTATAGGGAAGTTCGGCTTCGCCGGAGACATTTTTCTATCGAAAAATGTACAAATTTAGCTTGCTGTCAAAAAAAAAAAAATATATATGCTGGTTCGCTACCGCTCGCCAGGAAAATATTGACACCTGCATGGCGGTTAACGTCTTAAAACAGTAGGCTGAACGGGGCCGAATGGATACAAGCCAAAGAGAGAGGGAGATAAAGAGAAAAAAGCGAGGTGGGCTCCCTTAATGGCTCTAGCTTTGCTTGAATAATTTTGTAATCAAGTATATTTCCAGATTTTGACTTCAGATATCAGTGCAGTTACTTGTTAATCTAAATATGTATATGGTTTATTGATAATATGTCTATACATTTACTTGTATTTTAATTGATTAATGAATATATGTAGTAATTGTTTAGTATACTGCATGTATTTATGTGTTTTTGCTATTCTAATTCTCATCTAATTAGTCAACTTATAATTGAAAGAAACCACACGTAAATCATTAATGCTAATTGTACTTTCATACAATAGATCACGACGAGGAACAACACTTTTTTTTTTGTAGTGAACTGTACATTCATCTATGTATATTTATCAACACTATTCACTAATCTATTAAGTCAAACTTGTATTTTTAATTCCTTTGTATAATTATATGTTTGTACTTATAATTTGCTTTCTTTTAATTCTTACGTTGATATTTGTAATGCGCAACCTTATTCATATCTATTGATACAATTATCTTGACACTGTCTTACTTTCTTCTCTTTCAAATTCCAGGAGCGGTGTACCAAGCCTGGGCCACTGATGGAGACGTGGGCCTGACCTGTCCTCTGGGTCCAGGGGAGTGGGCGGAGTGGGGGGCGGTGAGCCAGGCGTGGAAGGGGGGCAGGGGGAGCAGGCGGAGGGGGAAGACGCCGGAGTGGGACAGCATAGTGATGGTGGGGAGAGGGGAGTGGAATGGGGAGGAGGAGGAGGATGTGGATGTGGATGTAGAAAAGAGGGAGGAGATGGATGGGAGAGAGAATGAAGAGATTAGAACGGGGGAGAATGAGAGAGAAGGGGAGAGGAAGGATATGAGAAGAAGGCAAAATGAGAGGGGAAGGAAGAATAACGAAGAGGAAGAAGAAGAGAGAGATGAGGAGATCGAATGGGGTGGCGAGAGGGATGATGGGAGGGTAAAAGAGAGGGTCGTGTGGGGTGGAGAGAAGGAGTGGAGGAGAACAGAGTGGGCTCGTAGCATGGAGTGGGCTAACAAGAGGGAGGAGTACGAGGAGAGAAGCAGCCAGTGGTCGGATGAGAGGGGAGAGTGGGATGGCAACGAGGATAGATTTGATGAAGAGAGGGATAAGAGGGAAAGTCAGCGGAACACACATACAAAGCGAGCAAGTGTACGAGACAAGCGATCAACGAATACGGACGAGAGGGATAGAGAGAGGTACGAATGGGGCAGAAAAAGAGGGAAGTGGGAGCGAGAGAGACCCAACGAACGAGAGAAAAGGAGCAACGAACCAAGTGAAAGACAAGCCAGAACCAGGAAGAGAAGCGCAGAAAGCAACACAGGGGGCGCTGCAAATATAGACCCCCAGCGAAATGAGAAAACAGCATACGAAGAACCACACGCGAAGGTCGATTTAGCAGACAACGAACCGGAGAGAGGCGCGATTGCCCGAGTTCACGATGACGCTTGGGCGGAAGAGCAAGCGGAGTGGGAGGACGAGTGGGGCGGTGAGTGGGGGCGTGAGAGGGCCTCCTGGTGCCCCTGTGGTGTGGTGAGCTATCAGTTGTTCGCCGCCCCAGGAGACCACCGCTTCTGGCTGCACCACACCACGGGCGTCCTGGCTCGGAACACCTCCTGCACCGCACCGCTCACACCAGGGCACACCTATACCTACAAGATCATGGTACAAAGTAAGTGGAAAGAGAATATTGTTTTTTTAGGACATCATTTAACAAAATCAATGTTTCTTTACACAAAATATTGGCGAGAAAATTAATATATCAAGTGTCAATGCTTATTAACTGTATCAACTGTATTAACTGCATCTATGCCTACAAAATTATGGTTCAAAGTAAGTAAAGGGAGTTAAACTGATAGATAACTAGGTAAGTTACTATGAGAGAGAGAGAGAGAGAGAGAGAGAGAGAGAGAGAGAGAGAGAGAGAGAGAGAGAGAGAGAAATCCCCTCCTCCAGCTACATCACAGTCAAGATCAGTACAAGATCATGCAGATAAGTAATATAGATAGAAGAAGAATAGATAGACATATATATATATATATATATATATATATATATATATATATAGATAGAATAATAATAATTGATAGGTAGATAGATAGAGAGATAGATATAAAGAGGGGATTCTGGACCTCTTCTTTCTTATGGTTATCCCCATTAGTTTTGAGGTTTGAAGACATTTGCCACATCAGTTTGGCGATTTTAAGATCGTTCCTGCTATTTAAATGTCGATTTTGTCTTGGCGGGAGATAGCGAGCTTCCAGTTTAGGAGGAACCTGCATTTGGACTGGGAATTTTTCTACCGATAAATGCACAAATTTGTCTCGAAAGGGGGTCTTTGGGGTAACTTATTTAGCTTGATGGAAGTTTAGGGAGGAAACTAAAAACTAGTAATAATAAAAATTATGTATAGAAATACAACCAATATTAACCCCTTCAGTACCAGATCAGAGTTGTGGAAGGAGGTGCAGGAATATGAGCGCGTGGAAATCCGAGCGGCGAGTAAGTGAAACGTGGCAGTATGGGACCGTAAACTTTATTTGATTTCCAGCCGCGCCACTTGGGCAGAAATCGTGACCTCTATCCTCTGTAACTCAAAAACGACTAGAGTAATCGAGCTAATATTTCTACAATTTGAGAAGAGTCAGTCAAGGAATAGATTAACTGTTTACAGCCAATTTTACAGCCAAATTTACAGCCAATTTGCTCTAGCCCCTGTTGAGTACAGAGGATAGAGGTCATGATTTCTCACCTACTTATAGTGAATAGACTCGAATCTGTTATTGTTTCGGTTATTGTTTCTTTATGTGTGCTTTCTATTTAACCCCTTCAATACCGGCAACGTCTTCTTGATTGTATTCGTGCTATTTTTAAACGATTTTGTGCAGCTTAAGAAGTATCTGTGGTAGTCAAAACGGTTAAGTGAGGTAGTTCGAAGTACAATAATTTCTGGAGGCCCTTGTTAAGCTGAATAAAATCGTCTAATAATAGCCGGAATAAAGTGATAAGGACATTGCCGGTACAGAAGGGGTTAATTAATATTCATAGATACTTGGGTGCAAATATGTCTTATTATTTCTATTATTCCAAGCATGAACATATTTTCTTCAGATATTTAAAAAAAAAAAAAAAAAAAAAAAAAACACAATTTTAGGATATTCTGTATTGTAGTACCAGTTGTCTTTATTTGGATGAAGCTTTAGCGAATGTTTGCATCCCACAAAAGGTCGTGCATAATTAGTTCTTAATATTTACGTTAGTTTATCAGTCTTATTGATATACATTAGTATAATATATAAGTTAGTTTATCTATCTTATTGATATACATTAGTATATCAATAAGACTGATAAACTAACTTATATATTAAGACACTACTTATGCACGACCTTTTGTGGGATGTATACAATCACTAAAGCTTCATCCGAATAAAGACAACTGGTACTACAATAAAGAATATCCTAAAATTGTGTTGATTCAAAATATCTGAAGAAAATATTTTCATGCTAGGAATAATAGAAATAATAAGACATATTCGCACTCAAGTATCTATGAACATTAATTAACCCCTTCTGTACCGGCAATGTCCTTATCACTTTAGTCCGGCTATCATTAGACGATTTTATTCAGCTTAACAAGGGCCTCCAGAAATTATTGTACTTCGAACTACCTCATTTAAGCGTTTTGACTACCACAGATACTTCTTAAGCTGCACAAAATCGTTTAAAAATAGCACGAATACAATCAAGAAGACGTCACCGGTATTGAAGGGGTTAAATAGAAAGCACAGATAAGGAAACAATAGCTGAAATAATAACAGCATCGCTACCACCCCTCCCCAGCCAAGGGTCGCGGCTGATAATCTACGGTCCCGTCCTGCCACGTTTCACTTACTCGCCGGTAGGATTTCCACGCGCTCATATTCCTGCACCTCTTTCCGCAACTCTAATCTGGCAGTTTTTTAAAATATACTGTACATTTAAGATTATTGCTTAACCTAATTAATATACCTTCATTATGGATTACAAAAATGACGGAAAGAAGCCCTCTTGTACCTCCGGGGAATATGTTTTGTTTTAGTGGGTATATATAATCTTTCTCTTTAGCATATTATCTTGGTTTTGCCTTTCATCTGTGAGAGAGAGAGAGAGAGAGAGAGAGAGAGAGAGAGAGAGAGAGAATGTGGTGTGATGGTCATTATTTGCGCATATTGCTACCTGTATGAACCTTTATGAACTGCTATAACTACAATGGCCCGCGTTCCATTGCGCTGGGAATGGTTGGTAAGATCATTAGGATTTGTGCTGTTGGGTGTAAATGCTTCCACTTAAAATGAAATTGTATATATTACAGTGGTTAGATATTAAGCGGTTTAGTATAATTAATGTCTTACGTAATTTGTTGAAGTAATTTGCTAAAGTCCAAGACGATTCCTACCCGTTAATATGGGGAACATGATATGCTTTAGTCAACTAATTATACACATTATGAATGTACTGTATTTATTCATATAAACAATGTATTCAGTTTGTTCAAATATTTTATGTTCGTATGTTAGGATACATTACTTCGATCGGAAGAAGATTATCGTATGGTTGCAATTATTATTATTATTATTATTTTATTTATTTATTTATTTATTTATGTTTTTTTTTCTTCTAATTTACTTGCAGCTTACCTCATATGACTATCTGGGAATTATTATGCATGGTCTGTAATACATCAAAGTGATAATTATGAAAGGACCAATTTGGAAAGAAGAGCGTCCCTCCTTCCTCATTCCACCTCATTACAACATCCTCATTAAGCAGAGACTGGACAACGTCAGACATATTTGTTCACAGTTTGGCAGGAGTCTCATATCTACTTTTCCTTGAATGATGTGTAAGGGATTTCTACTTTGAATTATCCTTTCTCTTCTTCGTCTTTTCCTCATTTCCTCCTCTTCCTCCTCCTCCTTCACCCCTCCCCTACCATTTCTTCCCATGCCAACACCAACACCCTCTCCTCCACTACGCTTCTGTGTGTTCCTTGTCTTCCTCCGCCACCTTTCCTTCTCCTTCCTTACCAACACTACCTCTAACAACACCTTCCCTCAGGGTTGTTCGGCCAGGCAGCTTAGGGAACAACAACAACACCTCCCCATCTTTTCTTCTTTCTCCTTCCCTTCTACCTTCCCTACCATATCCGTCATTACCTCTTCCTTCTCCCCCCTCATCCTCCTGCATCACCACCACCACTACCACCACCACCTCCTTCTCCACTAACTCTCCTACCATGTCCTTCCTTGCCACCACTGTCTCCTCCTCCTCCTCCATATTCCCCCTCCCTCCTCCTCCTCCACCATATTGCCCCTGTCTCCTCCTTCTCCTCCTCCATATACCCCCCTTGCTCCTCCTTCTCCTCCACCACCACCATCTCGACCTCTTCCTCTTAGCCCGAACATTTAGCTCAAGTTGATTAAACTTAAGACGGAGGTCATTAATTCTTGGAGTCACGTCAGATCATTATCGCAGAGTTTGGACACTTATTTCCGTCTTCCTCTTCTTTTTAGACGTCTCTCGCGATGTAGATTACTGCCCTCGCTGATGTAATGATTATGTTGGTAGGGTGATCAGCTGCATCTGTTTGTTAGAGGCGCGTCATGGTATAATTATTATGTTTTTTTCCACCAACCAACTTCACCTCTAAACTCAATTAATGAAATCAACAAATACATGTGGCTCTCCAAGGACTCGAACCTAGGATACTCACATCGAAATTCCGGGTTGATAAATGATAGGGTTGATAATAATCCGTGTTCGTCGATGGGCCAGATCACTAAATCTCACGAATCATTTCCATCCAAGGAGTTCAAACTTTCATCATAATCTCCAATAAACGGCTATTAATGGATATGGGATCTCAATTGCAAAGATGAACATATTGAAAAGAACGTGTCCACAACAACGACAATCTTGTAGAACGTAGATAGTAATTGTAGCTAAAGTCCCTCGCTAATGGTTCACATGTTCATCTTGGCCCTTGGATATTTTGTTTACTCGGATGCCACAGTCTCAATCCCGCTATTACAAATTGGTGGACTTGGCCTATTTATAATTATTGATGTACTGTATATCTCTTGAAACTAATTTATGAATATAATTGTCTATGCATCAACTACACAATTATATAATACTATATATTTAAAAAGCGAGTTAAATCCAAAAAAACAATCCAGAGTGTTATAATTGCATAAAGTAAATAATCAAATTAATATGAGCGGAGTAGAAATTTTGGCGTCAGAGTGTACGTAGGTTGGTTGCCAGACAAAGGTTGAATCAGTTGCTAAAGGGTGAGGATGAAGGAGGGTGAAGGTTAAATGGACCCACTAAGCTCATTAAAGACCAGTAGTTTGAGAAGATTAACTGATAAGGACCGCGGAAATGGCAGGAGGTTGGTGAGACGTTTATATCTATCTATCTTTATATCTATATCTGTCTCTCTCTATCTACTCTCTATCTATCTATTATTTATCTATCTACTCTATCTATCTCTCTCTCTCTCTCTCTCTCTCTCTCTCTCTATATATATATATATATATATATATATACATACTTATACCGGTATATGTATTATTTTTACAGACTGGTGGGAGAGAGAGAGAGAGGGAGTGAGTGAGAGAGAGAGAGTGAGAGTGAGTGAGAGAGGGGAAGGGGGGGGGGGGGGAGCTCGTAATTATGCTTCAGCTAATCCAACAAATCTCCTTTTCAACTTTTCAACCATTCTTCCAAAGTTATTTGTGCCCCTCGCTTTTCTACACTGAGCCAGGGGGTTAAGGCTATCTGATCCGACGTCTTGGGGGTTATTATGATATTTTGTTTAAGGGAGCCCACCTTACTTTTTTTCTTATTCTCTCCCTCTCTCTTTGGCTTGTATCCATTCGGCCCCATTCAGCCTACTGTTTTAAGACGTTTATCGCCCTCCAGGTGTCAATATTTTCCTGGCGAGCGGTAGCGAGCCAGCATATATATTTTATTTTTGTTTTGACAGCAAGCTAAATTTGTACATTTTTCTATAGAAAAATGTCTCCGACGAAGCCGGATATCTCCATACAATGCTGGCTCGCTATCGGTCGCCAGGGAAAAATCGACCCCTGAATGGGGATAAACGTCTTAAAACAGTTGGCTGAATGGGGCCGAATGGATACAAGCCAGGGAAAGAGAGAAAAATTAAAAAAGGCCGGTGACCCACCTTAACGCTATCTGATCCGAAGTCATGGGGGGGGGGGGGTTATTATGATATTTTGTTTAAATATTATTGGGGGTTTCGTTTGCTTTTGCCAATTTTGAGCAATGTATTTTAGTTTGACCCCTCGGGCTAACAGAAACGCCTTCCCAGACTCCCTTGAAACTAAAAATAAGACAAAAATAAAAACAAATGGCTACACATACCCACTTCCAGCTAAATGTGTAAATGTTTCCCCGAAGAGCGTTTATTTCTGACTTACAGGCTCTCTATCTCTTCGGCAACCCCCCCCCCCCCCCCCCCCGCCGCCGCTCCGCCTCCCCCCCCCGCTCCGCCTTCCCCCGACCCCCCACCTTCCGTCGCCCCCACCAAAAAAAAAAAAAAAATAATAATAATAATAATATTATTACATAGACACCTGAATGGGGTGAAGCGTCTTATTACCGGCAAAGTATTGGAGTGAAACGTTTTAATATATTCAAACTAATCGAGCGCAATAGGGGAGGTCCAAAAGGCACGCCCCCCATGGACCAAATAGGGTTTAAGGGGGGATGGGCCGGTTTTTTGGTCCTCCTTCGTCCTCATGTTTAGCCCAAGCAGTTTTCAGATTTTAACATTGTTGCCCCATTAGTTTGGCGATTTTAACACCTTTCGTCCCATTTTTTAGTCAATTTTAAGACCTATCGTGCCATTTAGGTGTAGATTTTTTCCTGGCGAGCGATAGCAAGCCAGTAATTGTAAGAGGAACCGGCCTTCGGCCGGGAAATTTTTCTACCGAAAAATGTACAAATTTATCTTGAGGAGGGGGTCTAGGGGATGTTTTTCTAAGTTAAGAGGGATGTCTAGCGAGGAAACTATATAATAAATAGTCTAAAAAAGCAACCACTCCCCTTAAATACAAACCTCCTTCCTGGGCTGTTACGGCACATTGCTATTTCCAGATCCTGACTTTTGTGGCCACATTACCGCCGGTACTATTATCGCAAATCATAACATACTTTTTGTTCTGTATTTCTTCTTCTAATTTGGTTGTTTTGTTTTTGTGTTTGTATATATGGCATTTGTTTATCCATACTAGTTTATGTATGTATGTATGTATGTATGCTTCTATCGCACATCATGACATACATTGTGTTTTATTGTGCGTTTTACATCCGGTATTTGTTTGTGTATGCTAATATCACACATCATAATATACACTTTTTTGCTGTTTATATATATATATATATATATATATATATATATATATATATATATATATATATATATAATTTTTTGGTAAGGTATTTATATAGGTATTCATTATTTTTTATATTTACATGTACTGTACGTTATCAGTATTACAGATCGTAAGATACACCCTTTTCTCCCTTTGTTTCTGTGTTCCGTCTTTAATATACTGTATATGTTTTTTGTAAGTAAAAGCACTGGATAATATAACAAATTTGTAAGTGAAAGCACTATGGATAATATATTTTTTTTATGAGAAGCGTGTGTGCATATACTGGAGTTTGCTAACCTATGTTCTTAATATATGATATTTTTCTTAGTTGATTCTAGAGAAAATGCATTGCTTATTATAATTTTATCTTTGCTTGTTTTTGGGGCATTCGTAGCCTTAATAGTTAGTTATACAGTATATATTCAGTGCATATGGTACACACATAGATAAATGGTAATAATACTTCACTGCATAATCTCTCTTACTCTCTCTCTCTCTCTAACTCTAACTCTCTCTCTCTCTCTCTCTCTCTCTCTCTCTCTCGCTCTGAAGCCCCTCTGAGGAAATATGCGAGAATTTACATGACTGCCTGTACGTCACTATGCAAATGAAGCGTGAACTTGGATGACTTCTTCATGACAAAACTTTTCCAATCTCTCTTTGTTTCCTGTTGCTTTCTCTTCATACTTGACGATTCCTCCCTCTTTCTCTACTCTACTCTCGCTCTCGCCGACTCTCTCTCTCTCTCTCTCTCTCTCTCTCTCTCTCTCTCTCGCTCTCATTGTTATATGTTGCCATGACTTCATACTTGACGATTCATCCCTCTTTCTTTGATCTCAATTCTCACAAATCCTCCTGTAGCTAAAACAATTAAATTCACAACAAAGCATAACTAAATTGGTCAAAATTTAAAAACAATTATACCGTTGGAATCGCAAGGACGAGACGAATCCAAAGACACCCATATCTTAAAATGTAAAAATTCGACCAAAATCTCACGAAAAAGTTAACCTAACAAAATGGGTCAAAATTAAAAAAAACAATATACCGTTGGTCTCTCTCGCTCACACACATACACACTCTCTCTCTCTCTCTCTCAAAGTCTCGACGAATCCTCCCTCTTTCTCTGATATCTCTCACTCTCACACACTCACTCTCACTCTCACTCTCACACACTCACTCTCACTCTCTCTCTCACACACACTCACTCTCTCTCTCTCACACACACACACACACACTCTCTCTCTCTCTCTCTCTCTCTCTCTCTCTCTCTCTCTCTCTCTCTCTCTCTCTCTCTCGTATGCCCCTATAACAAGGTCCTGATCTCTCTTTGTCCTTCACTACTTTATCTCTCGTCTTTGTGCTGTCCTTTCTCTCCGGCTCTCTGGAAATATGTTGTGTCGTCCAATGTCTTCCTTTGTTTGTGAGTCCCCCCTTTGTAATTCTTTTAACCCCTTCTGTACCGGCGACATCTTTTAAGCCGGTATCACACGAGCTATTTTTCACCTAACATTTATCCTTAACACTGGTCTGGCAGCTTATGAGGTCAAAATTTAGAATATTTCGGTCATCTAAATTCATCAATTAACAGTCTAGTTTCCGCTACCAGTGCAAAATATTCAAGAAATATTGCCAGAAAAAAGCTGATATCGAATGTTGACTATAAAAGCTCTCGTGTGATACCGGCTTTAGATTATATTTTGGCTACAATTAGATGATTTTATTAAGCTTGAAAATGGTCTCCAGCAATTAACAGGCTTCGAACCATCTCACTTAAGCCTTTTTACTAATACAGATCATTCTTAACCTGCACAAAATAGTCTGAAAATAGTTGGAGTATAATACAAAAGACGTCGCTGCTACAGAAGAGCTTAATTATTTAACCACAATCTCTCTCGGTGTTCTTGTAATTTCTTGCTTTGCTTCCTGCTATTAATTTTTATCAGCCTTCCATATACTATCCTCAGTCTTACTCGTTCTTCTTTAAATGTCTTTGTTTTATTTATATTTATATTTTATCCTTTCCTGTAATATGTTAATTATTCTCAATCTCTCTAGGTGTCAGTTTAATATCTTTCTTAGAGTCCTGCTTTTCATTTTATCTGTCCTTTTACTATCCTCATTTCGGCGTTACGTTAAATTCGTCTTTCGATTCCTACTTTTATTTCTACTCTTTCCTGCATTATTCTCAGTCTCTCTAGGTGTTCGTTTAATTTCCTCCTTAGGTTCCTGCTTTTCATTTTACCTTTCCTCTAACTATCCTCAGTCTCCTTTGATTTTCCTGTAATTTATTCCTTTGAGTCCTGCTTTAGATCTAGTTTTCTCTGTTCTAGCCTCAATCTCTCCCTGTTACGCACCCACCTTCTACCCGACCCTGCCTGTAAATCGGCGCAACTCGGCACGGAGCAAAACCCGAGCAATTTCCTGTCCTCCTGTTGGTTGTTCTTTGATAAAGCTGGGAGGTTAACCCGTTCAGTACCGGTGACATCGTTTTCATTATGCTCTATTATATGATTGTATATAACTTAGGAAGGACGTCTACCAACTAGAAGACTACAGACTAATTCAATTAATCCTTTTAGCTACCATATGTTCACCCTAAGCTTCATAAAATCGTCTAAATGCAGCTGAAATAAACTAAAATATATGACACTGATATTTGGCCACAATAGCTAGGATTCTTTACACCCTTCTAAGCACCCTTTATATATATATATAGATAGATAGATAGATAGAGAGAACCTGAATATGCTGAGTTATTCTGATAACAAAAATGATGGTATAACACACAACACAAGATATATATAATGATGGTATAACACACAACACAAGATATATATATTGATGGTATAACACACAACACAAGATATATATATTGGATGCAAACATAAACGAAGTGTGGTTCTATATTTGCAAACCCTCTTGAGAGTGCTAGTATTTCGAGGAATTCCAATCATAGTGTATATTCTGTTTTCGTATTGTATATTCGCCATCTCACATGCAAATATCCACTTGCATCTGGATATCTGCATGCTACACGGCAAGTATACTCTAGGACATCAATCTTGGCATTACGTTATCGAATTGAATCGAATTTTCTCATTATTTCTTTACCTAATATTATATGCATAGCCTACGTGAGTTGCAGTTGGGATGTGTGTACATGCTTAGATTGATATGCAGGATTCGAAGTTGCATAATAAATCGTAGGCAGTGTCCACCAACCTTTAACTGTCTTCGTGGTGCGATGTATAAGGTGTTGATTTTCGGTGTGAGTATCCTGGGTTCGAATCCACGGACTGCCACATGTGTTTGTAAATTTCATTAATTGATTTTAGGAGTATGGTTGGTTGTTGGAAGGAACATAATAATTTACATGTAGGAGGTTCGGTTTGTTGTTTGAGGGTTCGTATTGGGTCAGGATTTGAGTCTTAGAGTGCATCTAATCATATAAAGGAGTTAGTCATGCTTCTCAGTTACTTTGTGCTCTGTTCTCTTCGGAGCACTGATTACTCCATCCCATGAAGAATTCAACGGGATGCACACGGTCATTTAAATCACACACACACACACACACACACACACACACACACACACACACACACACACACACACCACACACACACATATATATATATATATATATATATATAATTAAATATATATATATGTGTGTGTGTGTGTGTGTGTGTGTGTGTGTGTGTGTGTGTGTGTGTGTGTGTGTGTGTGTATATATATCCCTTATTTATTTTGACAGTTGTTTTCTAAGCCAAATAAAATAGTCTGACGATAATTTTACCCCTTTCAGAATACGATGATATTTATCTGGAAGGGGGGGGGGGTATATATTTAAACTTCATGGATGTCTAGGGAGAAAACTAGAAAACAAATAACAATCAATATATTATTAATAACAACAATAATAATGATAATAATAATACAATAAGAAAAAAAAAATCAACATTAAACTAGTAACACAGTGTAATGGTACCTTGGTTTCGTTTTCAGGTCTGCCGAAGCTGGGTCGCATCCAGGACCTGCAGTACGACATCCTGGACCTCAAGATCTATATCAGTCCGGATTACGTCACCATAACCCCGCCCCCTTGGACCTGACTGGGGGCATAGCCAGGTCTACAGGTCCCTACATAGCCCCTACATAGCCCCTACATAGACCCTACATAGACCCTACATAGCCCCCTACATAGACCCTACATAGATCTATACCCTGTTTATTAGTAGTAGGTCAGGAATCCCAACGTCAATCTCTCATAACTCAAGAGGACTTCAGTAATTGAGTTCTTATTTCTACCAGTTGGAAATAGTCAACCAGTTAGCCCTTTGAGCACCAGCAACATGTGTTATATTTTATTCTAGCTATATTTAGACGATATTGTGCAGCTTAGGAAGGATCTGTGTTAGTAAAAAGGGCTGTTTGAGATAGGTTGAAACCTTATTATTGCTAGAGGTCCTTCCTAAGCTGAGTATATTCGTCTAATAGTTGCCAGAGTATGATGAAAAGGACGTCCCTGGTATTGAATGGGTTAATAAGTGTGGACATTAACAGCCCCTTCGCTCTAGCCCTTTTTGAGTTATAGGAGATTAGGGGGTAATGATTTTGGGATACCTAAAATGAACAGGATATACATAGCCCCTACATAGCTCCAACATAACCCCTACACATAGCCTTACATAGCCCCTACATAGCCCCGACACATAGCCTTACATAGCCCCTACACATAGCCTTACATAGCCCCTACATAGCCCCGACACATAGCCTTACATAGCCCCTACACATAGCCTTACATAGCCCTACATATCTTTGAGTCTAGTTATGATTCTCCCCTCTTCCTCCGTATACATAATCCTTCTTTCCCTTGCTAACTCCTACATACTCTTTACATATCCTTGATTCTAGTTATTAATTTTCCCCATTCCTCCATATATACTGTATATATTCTTTATTTTCCCTTTTTGTTAGCGCCTATCTGAATTTATCTGAATATCTGAGTTTGGCCTCTCTAACCAGTCCCGTTTTCTTTTCTTTTTTTCTGCCGTTGGTTCTCTCCAGTGCTTTTGGATATTTTGGGTGGACTCAATCTTTCACTGTTATATATGCACCCTGCTGGGAGGCTTCGGTACCTTACATAATTATATGTATTATACAAATTTACCCCCACATGTCTCTACGAAACTCCAACATTACTCTCAGCTCAATTAATCTCCCTCGACACCTTAAGCATACATACTCTACAGTCACTTCACCCAGTATTCCTCTATTGTTATGTTGCTCTTTCCCTAAAACATAATTATCTTTCAACAAGTAAGTCTACAGATCTTGACTTAGCCATAGCCTATTCTATTCTTACCTTATTTTCTACCAAACAATTCCCCTCTTTCTCTCCAAACACAGCTCTTTTCTCAGTAAGTACCTCTGAGCCACTTAAACCTCTATTCAACAAAGCCTCATTATGCCCCATACCCCAACTGAGCGTGTGTTTGTATTTGTTCTATAGATCTCTATAGTGACGCTCAGTCCTTCCACAATGGTTTCCAACTCCTTTTTAAACATACAATTCCTCCCCCTCGTTCTACCCCACCATAGTACCCCTTCTAAACAAACTGCCCTATTTTCTCTATGGTGCCTGTTTGTCCGACGGTATTGTTCTGTTTCATCATACCTGTCTACTTCTTTGGTTTGTGTTTTGTCTCCGCTTTTTGGGGTGTTTTTTTTTTCTTTATATATATTTTTTTACTTTCGACGGCAATGACCTCTGCTGTTGCGCTGTCATATGGAGTTTTTGTTTTCAATTAAGGGAGCCCACCTCGCTTTGTTACTCTTTCTCTCCCTCTCTATGGCTTGTATCCATTCGGCCCCATTCAGCCTACTGTTTTAAGACGTTTACCCCCATCCAGGTGTCAATATCTTCCTGGCGAGCGGTAGCGAGCCAACATACATATTTTTTTGTTTTGAGAGCAAGCTAAATTTGTAAATTTTTCGATAGAAAAATGTCTCCGGCAAAGCCGGATTTCTCCATACAATGCTTGCTCGCTATCGCTCGCCAGGAAGAAATAGACACCTGGATGGGGATAAACGTCTTAAAACAGTTGGCTGAATGGGGCCGACTGGATACAAGCCAGGAAAAGAGAGAAAAGGAGAGAAAGCTAAAAAAAAAAAAAGCCGGTGACCCCCCTTAATTAATTCATTCGTTTATTCATTCATACCTCTCTACTTTCCATACCAATTTTAGGATCTGGTCGATGGAATGAACAGATCTGAAACTAGACATATCTATAACTGCCATCTTAACCTTTTGAGGAGTATGACGCGTTTTGGTAGTATATTTTGGCTATCATTAGACGATTTTATTCAGCTTGGGAAAGATCTGTGGAAGTCTGGGGGCATAATTGAGTTGGTGTTGACCCCTTAGATTCATAGAGTTCCTTCCTAAGCCGCATATAATCGTCTAATGATAGCCAGAATGAACCGCTTAAGCACGTCATAATCCTCTAGGTGTTAATATTGACCCACTCTTTTAAAACAGGTGACTTTTTTTGTATATCCATTAATGTATTTATTCTTGTAAATAATCTGTGTTTAAGCTTCTCACATTCAATTCTCACTCTCTGTCCCAATTCTCAGTATAGTTTTATCTTAATTTTCTTCTATCACAATATTCTAACCTTCACCTTTTGTTCTAACCCCTTTGCCATTCTTTTCTAACATCATCTCTTTCCCTTACTAACATCTCCATCCTTCCATACTAGCATCTACAGTACTTCCACTCTTCTAACATCTAATTTCTTCCTGCCTAACATGTCATTTCTTCCTTCCTAACATCTCCTCCCTTCCTCCCTAACATCTCCTCCCTTCCTCCCTAACATCTCCTCCCTTCCACCCTAACATCTCCTCCCTTCATATCTAACATCTACTTTTGTTCTAACATCTCCCTTATTATACATGTGTGCATCTCATTTAGCAACTAACATCTCCCATTATAATTAGCATCTAACATCTCCCTTCTGTTTTAGCATATTTAATCCTCTAATTGATTTAGACCCCAATTCCTCCTTTGCGTCAAAAACTATTGTATTTTATACCCTGCTCAGGCATATTGGCCCCATATGGGGCAATAAAATATGCGTAAAACAGGTTTTTCGCGAATATTTCATGGCCGGAGGCCGATGGCAAGAAGTTTTGAAGACGAGCAGTCAGTCCGCATCGTCCTACGACTGGGAGAGGGTGTGAGCCGCCGCTCTCTCTCCTCCCCTTTCCTGTACCAACCTGTCCGGTCACCATATGGGGTCCATAATCCCAAATGTGTACTACAAATTTCCCCTTCCTATCGAACTTTTTTTTAGCCCCACAGTTCTGCCTTGTTGTCACCCAAGACCCTCAGCCATCCCCTCCACAGCCCTGCAACCAAATTAATCCAGCTTATGTAATGTATGAGATATGACTAACTTTTGTTCACCCTTTTTTTATTTTTTTTTATTTTTTTTTATTTACAGTAGTATAATTTGCTCTTAACATAATATTAAGCATTAATTGTAGTTTCTATTGGTAACAAGAAATTTAAAATCCATCAATCAGTTTTCGGGTGAGAGCCGTTTAAAGTGCCGGTCCCCATATGGGGCCACATTGCTAATTTCGCCACACTTCTGGAACATTACCTGAGCAGGGTTAACATCTATTTATTCTTGAACCAGTTTCTGATATCTTCTCTTTTCTCTAGTATACCCTTTCCCATCTAACATCTAATATCTCCAATCCTTTAATGCTCATTAACAGCTAACATTCCCCTAAGACATGCCATTTTCTAGCATTCTAATATCTCCATTCCTAACATCTCCGAATTCTAGTATTCTAACATCTCCCTTCCTACCGCATCCCCACAATCCCTACCAAGGATATCCTCACATAAACCAGCTAGCAAACGAAATCCCAAATCCCCCCATTTCCACATGTCTTCAATATTCCCCCAAAATGTAACTCCTCTCTCAAAATAACACCAACTATAGGTAGCGCCAACGTACTTGACAATTATTTTGACCCCTTATCTTCTTATAACTCAAAATGAATGAGAGCAATCGGGCTGAAAATTCCTCTAAATTGGGAAGAGTCAACCAGGTAATAGGTGTGGATATTTACAGCCAGTTTGCTGTAGGAGGTCCTTTTTTGAGTTACGAAGAGATCATAGATCGATATTTTTGTCAAGTTGGTTGGCGCTACCTACAGTATACTTGACCCAGACTCATATTTCCCCAGGTCAAAAAGAAGAATGTAACGATATTTACTGCCTTTAAGGGGGGTACCCCTGCTTTTTGTTATTTCTGTCCTTTTCTCTCTTTCTCTGGCTTGTATCCATTCGGCCCCATTCAGCCAACTATTTTAAGACGTTTATCCCCATCTAGGTGTCTATTTCTTCCTGGCGAGCGATAGCAAGCCAGCATTATATGAAGAAATCCGGCTTCGCCGGAGAAATTTTTCTATCGAAAAATGTACAAATTTAGCCTGCTGTCAAACAAAAATAAAAAATATGCTGGCTCGCTACCGCTCACCAGTAAAAAATTGACACCTGGATGGGGATAAACGTCTTAAAACAGTAGGCTGAATGGGGCCAAATGGATACAAGCCAGAGAAAGATAGAAAAGGACAGAACAAAGACAGGTCACCCCCCTTTAAGTTAAAAAAATGCGACCAGGCGCTCCCTTCTCTCATTAACCCTTTGAGTACCAGCGACGTGTGTTATTATATTGTATTCTAGCTATATTTAGGCGATATTATGCAGCTTAAGAAGGATCTGTGGTAGTTAAGAGGGTTGTTTGAGATAGTTTGACACCTTATTATTACTAGAGGTCGTTCCTAAGCTTAATTAAGAAGGATCTGTGGTAGTTAAGAGGGTTGTTTGAGATAGTTTGACACCTTATTATTATTGCTAGAGGTCGTTCCTAAGCTTAATTAAGAAGGATCTGTGGTAGTTAAGAGGGTTGTTTGAGATAGTTTGACACCTTATATTATTGCTAGAGGTCGTTCCTAAGCTTAATTAAGAAGGATCTGTGGTAGTTAAGAGGGTTGTTTGAGATAGTTTGACACCTTATTATTATTGCTAGAGGTCGTTCCTAAGCTTAATTAAGAAGGATCTGTGGTAGTTAAGAGGGTTGTTTGAGATAGTTTGACACCTTATTATTATTGCTAGAGGTCGTTCCTAAGCTTAATTAAGAAGGATCTGTGGTAGTTAAGAGGGTTGTTTGAGATAGTTTGACACCTTATTATTATTGCTAGAGGTCGTTCCTAAGCTTAATTAAGAAGGATCTGTGGTAGTTAAGAGGGTTGTTTGAGATAGTTTGACGCCTTATTATTATTGCTAGAGGTCGTTCCTAAGCTTAATTAAGAAGGATCTGTGGTAGTTAAGAGGGTTGTTTGAGATAGTTTGACACCTTATTATTATTGCTAGAGGTCGTTCCTAAGCTTAATACAATTGTATAAGGATTGCCCATATATAAAGAAATCAAGGTCGTCGGTACTGTACGGGTTAACCTGGGCGTATTTCGGGCTGAAGGAATGTGTGTATATTGCAGTAAGGGTGTTTTTAATAGAGTGTACAATATATATAAGTTATTTTTAGGAACTCACGTCGCTGGGGAAGGATGCATTTTTTTTTTAAGGGGGGTCACTTTTTTTTTTTTTTTTTCTTTCTCTCCTTTTCTCTCTTTCCCTGGCTTGTAACCATTCGGCCCCATTCAACCAGCTGTTTTAAGACGTTTATCCCCAGCCAGGTGTTGATTTCGTCCTGGCGAGCGATAGCGAGCCAGCATTGTATGGAGAAATCCGGCTTCGCCGGGGACATTTTTCTATCGAAAAATGTATAAATTTAGCTTGCTGTCGAAACAAATATATATATATATATGCTGGCTCGCTACCGCTCGCCAGGAAAATATTGACACCTGGATGGGGGTAAACATCTTAAAACAGTAGGCTGAATGGGGCCGAATGCATACAACCCTAAGAGAGAGGGAGAGAAAGAGAAAAAAGCGAGGTGGGCTCCCTTAACTCCTTCAGTACCGGTGACGTCCTTTTCGTCATATTCTGGCAACTATTAGAGGATTATATTCAGCTCAGGAAGGACCTATAACAATAAAGCGCCTACTGACTATCTCATTTGATCCTTTGAGATACCACAGATCCTTCCTAAGCTTCATAAAATCGTCTAATCGTGTCCAGCATATGATGAAACTGACGTCACCGATACTGGATGGGTTAATCAAAGAGTTTATCCCGGCACAAGCAAATCCTAGGTGTTTATAAAGTGAGACTGTGTTACCTCCGTGTCTAATGTCTACTATAAGGATAGATGTATTTACTGTATCAAAATAGAAGATATATATATATATATATTCGTGGTTATACCAGCGAGATAGATAGTTTCCTACAAGCATTAAACAAGCTGAATTGGTTCGAGAGTTTGTTGGTAATGACGGCTGCGAGATAATGTTGTACGATCATTACTGTCACGTATGATAATTACTGCCATTGTACGATAAGTACTGGCATTGTACGATAATTACTGTCACTGTACGATAATTGCTGCCGTTGTACGATAATTGCTGCCTTTGTACGATAATTTCTGTCATTTCTGTTTGTAAATTTCATAAATCGATTTTAGGAGTATAGTTGGTTGTTGGAAGGAACATAATAATTGTACGATAATCACTGTCATTGTACGATAATCACTGTCATTGTACGATACCTCCATTCACCATCAGGGAGAAATGAGCGTTTGAATAAGTAGGTCATTTTCGGCCGATTACTTTTTTTTGTTTTTGTGGGTTTTTTTTTGGGGAGGTTAGATCCCATACCATCCTGTTTGATATAACCCAGTTCTATTCAGATAGGGGATAAAATATTGCTTACCAAAATAACAAATTATATATCGATAAGTACCGCGAAAATAATCAGGCTATGATTATGGGATATGGCCTCAGTTGCATTATGGGATATGGCCTCAGTTGCATTTATCCCTGAACAAAGAGGCAGACAGGCAATGAAACAGTAATTTTAGTAGAACTCACAAGTGGATAAAAACAAATACACCGAACCAGGAACTGACTGAATCGGCTGAATACAGAACGGAGAGAGAGTTTTGAGTTAGTGTCACACGAGCTGTTTTTCCGTCAATTTGTACGGGCAATTATAATCTGGCATCCTTAGTATTGAAGATACATCGGACATCAGCCACCTAGCATGATCTACCTCCCGATGCTAATGCGAGAGAGCCTCAAAATATTACGAGAATAAACTTGCTCATCGATAATTGCCGGAAAAAGCGCTCGTGTGACACCGGGTTTAGGGAGTGTTGTAAATGACAGGGAGACGGACAGGACCCACTCAGCTCAATCAACATATCAGTCAACCCGGGAAGTATGTAGGTCACTCGGATTTTGTAACCCTTGGATTCCGCGACTTTCTGAAATCCTTTAGTGGTACATGATATATTATATTTTTCCACCAACCAACTTCACTTCTAAACTCAATTAATGAAATCAACAAATACATGTGGCACTCCAAGGACTCGAACCTAGGATACTCACATGTTTAATCCTTTGAGAATATGAGACATTATTTCACATTTTATTCTGATCACTCTAACTCTGTAACCCTTGGATTCATCGACTTTCTGAAATTGCTTAGTGGTACATGAAATCTGAACCAGTATTTGACATTTTATTCGGATAATTATTTGCCGATTTTAGAAGCTTAGGAAAGATTCTTAGGAGTCAGAGGAATACAAAAATTCAATTGCCGGGATTTACAAATTAATCTAGAAGGGGGATCTAATGGATGTTTATTTTCAAGTTGATGGAGGTCTAGGCAGAAAACTAATAAATTAATAAAATATATTCATAAATGATCAAATAAATACGCCCACCTCCCCTTAATAGTGAAGAGGGATCTATTATTTATTTATTTATTTTATTTTTTATTTTAATTTTGTGCAGCATTTAATTCACTATGATCAATTAACCGCTTTATAATAATCTACAATCCTAAGTTAACCATACTAAAACCTTCCATATATATAATGACTTCAAGGGAGAGTACGTGCTGTATGTGTGTGACTTGACTACGTGAACAGTCTTGAGAGGGGTAAATACTCCGAGGATATAAGGACAGACCCAAGTACAATTAAACCTTTTGTATAGTGAAAATAAACTGATAATGATAAACTCAGAAAAGGTGACATAATTTATATAAACACCATTATGAGGAGGGGCACTTAAGGGGAGATATCCACTTGAGGGACTTTTTTCTTGACCCCTTTCTCTCTCATGTCTAGCCCCATTGCTTTTGAGATTTTAAGATGTTTGCCCCGTTAGTTTGGCGATTTTAAGAACTTTCACCCCATTTTAAGACCTTTCGTGCCATTCAGGTGTCTATTTTATCCTGGCGAGCGATAGCGAGCCTGTAACTTAAGAGGAAACGGCCTTTGGCCGGGACATTTTTCTACCGAAAAATGTACAAATTAATCTTGAAAGGGACTCGAGGGGGTGTAATTTTAAGCTTGCTGGAGGTCTAGGGAACAAACTAAATACCTCCCCTTAATGGATAACGTTTCGCATATAGAAAATATAATAATACATGGATTTAGAGTTGGTTTGTGGCGGTGCTGAGGAGAAGCAAAAGTGTTCTCATTAGTTAGAGTGAAGGAAATAATACAAATAAAAAAGGAAATTAGACAAGTGACATGACAGGAGGAAAAATGAGAGAAAATTAAAGAAATGTACAGTACACACATACACTGGTCACACAGACTTTACGATCCCTGCGAGGTGGTCAGGGCTTAATTCCATTAGAGATTGCAAAACGAAAGTAAGGGAAACGGGAAGGAAAGGATAGCAAAGAAGACGCAGGGGAGAGAGAGAGAGAAAAAAGACGGAATTATGTAGTTAGTAAAGTTAGTGAGATCAAGTAAAGGAAAGTGGAAGGAAAGGCTAGCAAAGGAAAGAGAGACAGAGAGGTTATATGGTGTTAGTAAAGTTAGTGAGACCATTAAGGTTAGTCTCGGCGGCCATTGTGTCTCCCTCTTGCTGTACCTGTGCTGAATAAAACTGTAGAAAATTAGAATGTGGCTTATTATCCTAATGTTTATCGTTATTGTCGTTATTATATTGTATTTATTATTGTTTTTTCAAGTTTTGTTATATATATTATTCTGTTTTATTTATTTCAGATATACTGTACGTTATTATTTTTCTGTTGGTGGTGCAATGGTTTAGATGCTTATGTTCTGGGTGTGGTGTCCCGAGTTCGAATCCTGGGAGGGCCATATGCTTTCATCAGTTTATTCAGGTAGCCTACATTGGGGTTTGTATTTGATATTAATATATATTTATTTATTTATTCATATATGTTGTGCATTTTACTATATAATACGTTTATTTCTATTTCGAGGCTTTATTATCCATGTTCTTGTGTTTTGTTTCTGATGTTACTTCTGATGTGTTGTATTTTCTTCGTGTTTTAAGGGGAGATTTCCACTTGAGGGATTTTTTTTCTTTAACCCCTTTCTCCCTCATGTTTAGCCCCATTGTTTTTGAGATTTTAAGACGTTCGCCCCATTAATTTGTCGATTTTAAGAACTTTCACCCCATTTATGTCACTTTTAAGACCTTTCGTCCCATTTAGGTGTCGATTTTTTCCTGGCGAGCGATAGCGAGCCTGTAGTTTAAGAGGAACCGGCCTTTGGCCGGGAAATTTTTCTACCGAAAAATGTACAAATTTATCTTGAAAGGGGGTCATGGGGGTGTAATTTCAAGCTTGATGGAAGTCTAGGAAACACACTAAAAACCTCTCCCCTTAAGGTAGCGTTTGTTATAGATTTTTGGGCTTTTGTATTGTTTTACATTTTTAGTTCTAGTGTCTTGTATTAGCTATTCTATTTTGTTTGATGCATTGCTCGTGTTGCTGATGTGGTTTATATTCCTAATTGTGTATTGCTGCTGCTATTATATTTTAGATGCATTACATAATAATACATTTTTATTTCAAGATGTTATTAACCATGCTATATTGTTGATTCTATATATAATACCCTTTGAATATACTGCTCAGGTGGATGGGTATTGTTAACCTTGGTCGGTAGCCCATCTAGGGGAGATTTTTGTTTATAAACCCAGTTGGATGGGACTCGTCAGCCTTGGTCGGCAACCCGTCTAGGGTAGCAAACTTTATATAAATCTGTATTGCTTTCCTAATGGTGAAGCAGGTTAGTGGATGGACTAGCCGCACACCACTGTAGAAAACTACTGTTAAAAAGACAGGGCCTTTGAGTCAATTGTACCCTAAGTTGAATGGTCAATCCTGGAAGTTCTTATATAAACTGGCATGGGTTGTCCTTCTCACAGGCGTCAGATCCGCATGGGGGCGTTTTGTGCATGGCCACCCTCATAAAGGCGAGTATAGCGTCCGGCAATAGATAGATAGATAATATAAACTGAATAACCTACAACTAAAATTGTCATCTGAAGTACAATCATGAGACTTAGTCAATCACAAGTTCTTACCAGCTCTCACCTGCAGTTTAGTGTTTCTCGAGCTTAATTTTGACCTATTTTTAGGCCCCCTAGGCCTATTTTAAAGTTTAAAAACTCCATAGACGAGTTATTTATGAACGGATTTTGTTTAAATTTATACCATAAGTACACTTTGGCAAGCTGAATCGAATGGCGCAAACAGAATTAAAATCGGACCATTAGTTTAGGATTTCGATTTTGACTGGGCTTCCTGGAGGGCCCAGGGGACCGGTTTTTGGACTTTAAAAGTCCTCTGTAGCCCAAACTATAAGTCCTAGGGAATTCTACTTGGTGCCATTCGATTTTTATCGCCGAGCTGCTTCTAGACTTGGTCTTAGAATTCATTTTCGCCCAGCCATTCGCCCAGAATCGAGAAAACAAATCTAGGCAAATCGGTGATTTTGGTCGAATATTGACTTGTCAATATTATTACATATTTGGATTCGTCTCGCCGTTGTAGATTGAACGGTATAATTGTTTTTTAATTTTTACCTATTTTTAGGCCCCCTAGGCCTATTTTAAAGTTGTCACATCCCTCGCCACTGTGAAGCTTCGAGAGTTTCTGCTGTGCTCGACCCCTTTCGACTCTCTATAGCTCGGCACTCTGAGTTGTTTTGTTGTGCCAGCCAGGGTCGACTATGACGTCTCAGTTGAGTGCGTCAATTGATTCATTTTGTATATTATTTAATGTTCTTAATAATAGATGGCGCTGTACTTGCCAATCTTCTGTTTTCTAGTTGCCTTTCTGTAAGTGTATAAGGGGTTCAGGCTGTGACGGAGGGTGTTGTAATTCCTCTTGAATTCATATACAATCAGTATATACTCAACCAGCGTCTTGGATATATCGGCTCCTGGAGATTTGTGTGGAGGTGTTATCCTGTATTGTGTGCTACTAAATACCGCTAGCTGTGCTGATAACCAGGGAGTAGTGTCTTGTCTGTCATAGCCTCATAACCAGGGAGTAGTGTCTTGTCTGTCATAGCCTCATAACCAGGGAGTAGTGTCTTGTCTGTCATAGCCTCATAACCAGGGAGTAGTGTCTTGTCTGTCATAGCCTCATAACCAGGGAGTAGTGTCTTGTCTGTCATAGCCTCATTCCTATTATTACGTGTGTCATTAGTTTACATTAGTATATAAGGTTCTTTTCTTTTTTCCTTTATTTTTGTTTGTTTGTTCATAGAGATAAATTATAATAATTTATATATTAATATTCATATAAATATATTATTTTCCTTTTTAATCTAGTTACTTGCAATTCTTTATATTATATAGACAACTTTCTTTTATAATTAATTATATATATATATATATATTGTGGAAGGAGGAAACTGAAGGTGAACGTCAATAAAAGTAAAGTAATGGTGTGTAATAGGGGAGAGCATAGGGTGAATCTAGATGTGAGGCTGGATGGGGAAATATTGGAACAAGTAGAGTGTTTTAAATATCTAGGAGGAACAATAAGCAGGAGTGGAGGTATGGAAGTGGAGGTAAAACAGAGTGTGAAGGAAGGAAGGTTTTCGGAGCAATGGGAAGTATGTGGAAGACGAGAAATCTCGGAGTGAAAGTAAAAAGTGCACTGTATCAAGGAATTGTTGTGCCAACAGTGATGTATGGGGCTGAGACATGGGCTCTGAAGAAAAAGGAGAAAAGAGGGCTGGATGTGATGGAGATGAGCTGCTTGAGGAGTATGTGTGGAGTTACTCGTAGAGACAGATTGAGGAATGAAGAGATACTTAGGAGAGTGGGGCAGCAGGAACATTTGTCAGCCAGAGTGGACAGAAGGGTGCTGAGCTGGTATGGTCATGTTGAACGAATGGGAGATGAAAGGCTTACAAAGAGAATATGTGAGTCAGGTACAAGGGGAGATAGAAGGGCAGGAAGACTCCCATTGAGATGGATAGACTGTGTAAGAAAGGCTTTGGATGATAGGGGAATGACTATAGATCAGGCAGGGGAAGTGGTGGTGGACAGGAGTGAATGGAGAATGCTTGTGAATAGTTGAGTGAACACTTGGTCATTTGGAGTAAGGGGTCGGGCGCAAGTTCGACTAGATAATAGTCCATCAGGCGCCTGGCCCGGGGGGACGATTAATATGAAGGGTGTGCCTGGAAGTGTGGTGGGAGGGCTTGTGGCTTTGGCTCCGCTGCATGTCTGCCTGCCGAGATCGGAACTTCTCCGGGTGGTCAGGGGCCGGGGGAGTGCTGGAGCGACCTTGGTAACCCTGGTCTCTGGGTCTTCTCCTGGGTGACCTGGATGTGTGTGAGTGTGTTTTTTATCTGTGTTTATTTTTTGTTTTATGTTGTTTTTGTGTTTTCCCTGTTCTTGCTCTGTCTTGAGTCGGCTACCCCCAAAATGGGGATTGGGCCTGAGCATATAGATAGATAGATAGATATATTAAAATGATCTTGATTTTTCTTAACCATCATATTATGTGCATTAGTTTGGTACAAAGGGGTTAGTGGTGTGGTCAAGTTTATAAGATCAAAGTGGCTTATGATATAATAACTTACATAAATAAACTGCTATATAAACTATAACTACCATCTCTAAAATAGACTACCGAGTCTTGGCATAAGTCTGTTAAACAGACTTATTACTCTCCTCACTGAATTCACTTTTAATCTATTCAGTCTAGTGTGACAATTTGGGAGTTACTATACCCGTAGTGTTTACCAGGCCTAATTAAAACTCTTCATAACTTCCGGGTTGTAACAAATGGGGGCCTGTCCGGGATTTGTTTTTTTGCCATTTTACTTGACTTCCATTGCTGACTTCCGTTACCTTACTGATCATATATTTGTAATTTAATTGATATTTTATACCACGTCGTAAAGGAATATTTACTATTAGATCTCTTGTTTTCTTGCTTATGTTGTTTAAATATTCATTCCTATCTATAATTTGGTTTGTACAACACGGTAAGATTACAAAAGTAGCTCTCCCTCACAATTACAGGGAACATTGATACATAATACTAGGATGTGTTCAGGCGCTCATCTCCTTAATCTTACTCCTTCATACTTGTATCACCTTTGGCAGACGGTACCAAGTATATCCTAGAGTATCTCGTGATAGATTACAAATCATCACTGGTCATCCCCTGAGTCACCCTTAAATAATTTATTTCAGAGTAGGACTGACCTCATCATATGTCAACCATAGAACAATATAACTATAGGTTAGACCATACACGATTACTATAATTCCTAATCTTAGTAGTATTGATGAGCCATAGTCTCTCATACTTCTTATCCTCTCTCTATAGAATCGTGTGTCCGTGTATCACTGCTGAACAGGTCTCCTTTGATAAAGTAACGGTAGCTTTGTCTTGGGTTTCTTTCTGCCCTCAATTAACGTAGTTTAATAGGGAGTTCACATTAAAATCAAAACTAGATTGGTATTTAAATGTCCCTCTACCTGTATCATGATGTACAAGTCTATACTAGGCAGATCATAATTCTCCTAGATATCTATAATCTCACCTATGCATGTCAACTCATCTCTTGATTCCCAGCGGAACGAGAGTCATTCCCCACCTGTTATCTCGTGACTATCCCAACCTTGGAACAGATTAAAGGGTATTTTTTTCTTCCGAGTATTCTGTAGTTACGCTTAGACATGACGGAACCTTTTAACTTAAAACACTTTTGTAATGAGCCTTCCATTAGTCTTCTCAGGGATCGAGTGATTTCGAAAGACCAGTGGAAGTACAGTATATGGCCATCACCTTTGACATTCCTTTTGAAAGTTCCCACACCAAAGAACAAATAAAAAACCTTGTCGTAGAAGACTTGGTTAGGAGACAACATTTACCTCCAGAATCTATAGATGAATTCACACCCATGACTTCTACGCCGACGCAGTTGTCTCTCCAGTCTCACTCTGATGATAGCCAAGCGGATAAAGCTATTCCACCACCTCCAGCACACTATCTTGAAGAGAGACTTGCCTTAGAAAAACTCAAACTTAAATATGAATATGAATTTGAACAAATCAAACTTGAGAAGACCCAGGAACTTGAAAGAGCCAAACTGGATCTTGAACGAGCCAAACTTGAAGAAAGAGAAGGACCGGGAACATGAACGAGTCAAACTTGAAAAGGACCGGGAACTTGAACGAGCCAAACTGGAACTTGAACAAGCCAAACTTCATCAACAAAGTATCTCTCACCAGAAGCCGACGACTCTTAAC
Source organism: Paralithodes platypus (assembly GCA_032716605.1). Classification (NCBI taxonomy): domain Eukaryota; kingdom Metazoa; phylum Arthropoda; class Malacostraca; order Decapoda; family Lithodidae; genus Paralithodes; species Paralithodes platypus. Next base: position 4,189,664 of record CM064548.1, on the reverse strand, counting down.
TTGGCTAAGAACATCCCACTACTACCAACTTTTCACGAGGACGATCCTGATGCTTTTTTCGTCACCTTCGAGAAGACAGCCCAGCATCTTCAGTGGGAGAAGCAGGAATGTCCTTAGTTACTACAACCTAAGTTGGTGGGTAGGGCTTCCACTGTTGTTTCGAATCTGGAAACCTTTGATGATTACGAGTTTGTTAAGAAGGCCATACTTGATGCCTATGCAGTCACCCCTGATAGTTATCGTAAAAAGTTTCGTAACTATGCTAAACCTGAAAAACACACCTTCTTGGAGTTTGCTAGGGAGAAGTTCCGCCTGTGTAAGAAGTGGCTAGACACCTCTGATATAACTACATATGCTAAGCTAGTTAATTGTGTTGTTTTGGAAGAATGGAAGAGGAAGTTACCATTTAGTTTGTTCGTTTACCTAGAAGAGAAGGGAGAGACAGACTTGATCAAAGCAGCACAGCTGGCAGATGCGTATGCACTTATCCACAGGAATCTCCATTGCAAAGATAAATCCAGGACCCTTAATGTAAAATCATCCTCTAACTATAACCCTGTGAATGTGGCTGGTGGACAACAGATCTCCTAAGTTCAATAGGAAAATGAATAGCACTACTGATTTCTGTACCTATTGTAAGCAGTCAGGTCATGATATCTTGAATTGTCAACACCCTAAGTGTAAGTCCTCATCTGCATATAAACTTACTCTCACAACATCTAAGACTAATCCTACACAAAAAAAACCCAGGTACATCTAATGAGAGACCTATCACATGTGTTGCTACTAATTCTCCTAAAGATGTATTCTCTGCATTCAAGGTATCAGGTACTGTCTCTACAGGTAAGGGTTTTCCCCAATATCCAGTTACCATTCTTAAGGATACAGGGTCGGCTCAGAGTATATTGTGCAAGAAAGCTTTACCATCAGTATAAAACACATTCACTGGGGAAAAAATTAAACTACTATCTGTAGATGCAGGCAAAGGAGCACCTATTGCTAAAGTGGTGCTAGACAGTGGATTACTCAAAGGGGAGGTAAAAGTAGCCATTCGTGATAAGATTCCTGTTGCTGGTGTGACTTTTCTTCTGGGGAATGATTTGGCAGGGAACGGTCTGATTCCAGAATTGGTCCTGTCAAACAAACCCATGGAGAGGAGTCTCACTGAGCCACTCGATCAAAAACATCGGTCAATATTTAAGAGTCACACCACAGCTGGGATCTCATTTTTAACGGTAGTTTTGGGTTCCTATCATTCTATGCTTCATTGCTATATACTTTTTATCCACCGGAAAATATTATTTGTTCTTGTTTTTTTATGTTTTTTTTGCATTAACCTAACCAAAAAACCTAACCTAACTTAACCTAACCTAATAGCTCTCAAATACATTTAGGTTAGGTTAGGTTTTTAGGTTAGGTTAATGCTAAAATAAAATAAAAAAACAAGAAAAAATAATATTTTCCGGTGGATAAAAAGTATATAGTAATGAAACATAGAATGATAGGAACCCAAAACTACCATTAGAAATGAGATTCCAGCTGTGGTGTGACTCGTAAATATTGACCAAAACATCCTCATGTCTTCCCCGTATGTGCAGTTACCCGCTCACAAACTGTTACTGCTCCTTGCCCAACCCTATCCTTTCCATCACCTTGTGATAACTTATTATATCAGAATCTGAGCAAGGATAATCTGATTCAGGCTCAAGAGATAGATCCTACACTAGCTAAAATCAGACTTGTAGCAGACACGCCCACTGCAGGAAAAAACTCATGTTTTTACTATAATGAAAGTGTGCTTATGAGAAGTTTCCATCCTCCAGATAAGGCTGATGCTGATACCTGGTCCACTGTTCATCAAGTAGTCATTCCCACTTCTATTCGCAGTTCTGTTATGGAATTGGCTCATGACGGTTTAGCGGGACATTTGGGACAACAAAATACATATAAAAAGGTACTTGCTCAATTTTACTGGCCAAGAGTCAAGAATGACTTTGCCCAGTATGTTAAGACCTGTCATACATGCCAAATCGCAGGTAAGCCTAATGAAGTCATTCCCCCTGCTCCTCTTAAGCCAATTCCTGTCACTACTGAGCCGTTTGAGCGCATTGTTATAAATTGTGTTGGACCTCTTCCCAGGCCTAAGAAAGGTAATTAGTATCTCTTTACCGTCATGGACACTTCTACTAGGTACCCTGAGGCTTACCCTCTGAAGGACATAAAGGCTGGACAAGTGGTAAAACACTTGCTGCACCTCTTTAGTAGGGTGGGTATTCCTAAAGACATTCAAACTGATCAAGGTACAAATTTTACAAGTAAGATGATGTCAGAAGTCATGAAAGAGTTTAATATTCGCCACCATTTTGCCACAGCCTACCATCCACAGTCCCAGGGTTGCCTTGAAAGATTTCACCAGAGCTTTAAGTCGCTTATTAAAAAATATTGCATTGAAACTGAGAAGGACTGGGATGAAAACATAGACTTTCTCCTGTTTGCCATAAGAGAATGCCCACAAGAATCACTAGGCCACTCACCCTTCCAGCTCTTGTATGGTCGCCAAATTAGGGGCCCTCTTAAAGTACTTAAAGATGTTTGGTTTAAGACTGTTTCTGATCACCCTCTACGCACAGTTTCTGAGTACATCAATTCTTTGAAGCTGAAACTATCTTCTGTGCGTGCTCTAGCTTTGGAAAATCTTGAACGTAGTCCGTCAAAAATGAAGTACATTTATGATGCTAAAACTAAACCTTAACCTTGTGTATTCTCTACAGGTGACTGGGTTCTGTTGTTTCTACCCATTCCAGGTCATGCTTTGAAAAGTAAGTACTCTGGTCCGTATATACTCTCAGAAATTGACACCACTCGACTATGTTATTCAAACTCCAGATAGACGGAGAGCTCGCCAACTAGTTCACATTAATCAAATCAAACTATATTATGAAAGGTCTTTAGAGGATGATTCACAACAGGTTAAACCCTGTCTTGTAACCAATTCTGAAAATTTACATCCTGGTAGACCTGATATAATTGAGGGTACTGACATTCCATCACCTATAGAAAATCCTAAAAACAGTCAGGTCTTGCACCATTTAGATGATTACCTCCTTGGCACTAAATCATCTCAAAAGGCAGATCTTAAATTGTTACTCTTAAAGTATCCCTCAATTACTTCAGATGTCCCAGGGTTTTATAACTCACAACAGCATGATGTCATTCTAACATCTGATATGGTTAAACCTATTAAGCAACAACCATATAGGCTAAACCCCCAGAAGCAGTTGATCATGAAGAAAGAAATTGACTTTATGTTGGAGAATGACCTGATAGAAGAGAGTTGCTCTCCTTGGGCTTCACCCAGTCTGTTGGTCCCTAAATCTGATGGTAGCAGTAGACTTTGCACAGATTACCGTAAGCTCAATAAGGTCACTGTATCTGATGCTTTCCCTCTGCCTCGTATTGATGATTTAGTTGATAAGGTGGGTAGGGCTAAATTTGTTTCTACTATTGACGTTCAGCAAGGTTATTATCAGATAGGTATGACAGACCGGGCTCAAATCACTTCAGCATTCACCACCCCTTTTGGTCTCTATCAATATAAAGTAATGCCATTCGGAATGATCAATGCTCCCGCCACTTTCCAACGAATCATGTCCCATACTATTCTTGGTTTAGTTGGCGTAGACTGCTACTTGGATGACATTGTTGTAATTGCAGAAACGTGGCCTGAGCATCTGGTACGGCTGGAGATGCTGCTCTCTCGTCTCTCCCAGGCTGGCCTCGCCATCAACCTTGCGGAATCCTGTTTTGGCCGGGCCAAGGTCCCTTATCTCTGCCATGTGGTGGGCCAAGGCATGGCGCGCCCGAAGTCCGCCAACATCGAGAGCATCTTGGACTATCCCCTGCCTACGGACCGCAAGTCTCTGATGAGGTTCCTGGGTATGTGTGGATTTTACCGGAGATTCTGCAGCAACTTTGCCACTATTGCCGCCCCTCTCACCGACCTAACCAGCACGAAGGTGGCATTTGTGTGGTCCCCCGCATGTATGGCAGCCTTCCACCACCTGAAGACTGCTGTCCAGCTACCCAGTGCTCCGTGCCCCTGATCCTGCCAAACCTTATCAACTGCAGGTAGACGCCAGTTGTGAGGGTGTTGGAGCTGTCCTCCTACAGTACCATGAAGATATCCTCCACCCAGTCTCTTATTTCTCCACAAAGTTGAAAAAACATCAGCGAGGGTACTCTACTGTGGAGAAGGAGGCTTTGACTCTGGTCCTGGCAATAAAGAAATTTGATTGTTACCTTCCTCAGCATTCGCCCCACATTGACGTGTATACGGATCATAACCCTCTTACTTTCATTGACCGTATGAAGAACAACAATCAACGGATTTTAAGATGGGCTCTACAGCTTCAGGAGTACCAGCTGGTTGTGCGTCACATACGAGGAGTTGACAATCGAATCGCTGACACACTGTCAAGGGACCTACCACCCTCCTTTCAGTCGGCTTCTTGTGCTTCTTCGCCCTCCTCTCCCTGTTCGGAGGTCTTCCAGGGGGAGGTGTCACATCCCTCGCCACTGTGAAGCTTCGAGAGTTTCTGCTGTGCTCGACCCCTTCCGACTCTCTATAGCTCGGCACTCTGAGTTGTTTTGTTGTGCCAACCAGGGTCGACTATGACGTCTCAGTTGAGTGCGTCAATTGATTCATTTTGTATATTATTTAATTTTCTTAATAATAGATGGCGCTGTACTTGCCAATCTTCTGTTTTTTAGTTGCCTTTCTGTAAGTGTATAAGGGGTTCAGGCTATGACGGAGGGTGTTGTAATTCCTCTTGAATTCATATACAATCAGTATATACTCAACCAGCGTCTTGGATATATCGGCTCCTGGAGATTTGTGTGGAGGTGTTATCCTGTATTGTGTGCTACTAAATACCGCTAGCTGTGCTGATAACCAGGGAGTAGTGTCTTGTCTGTCATAGCCTGATTCCTATTATTACGTGTGTCATTAGTTTACATTAGTATATAAGGTTCTTTTCTCCTTTATTTTTGTTTGTTTGTTCATAGAGATAAATTATTATAATTTATATATTAATATTCATATAAATATATTTTCCTTTTAATCTAGTTACTTGCAATTCTTTATATAATATATACTCCTTTCTTTTATAATTAATTATATATATATATATATATTATATTAAAATTATCTTGATTTTTCTTAACCATCATATTATGTGCATTAGTTTGGTACAAAGGGGTTAGTGGTGTGATCAAGTTTATAAGATCAAAGTAGCTTATGATATAATAACTTGCATAAATAAACTGCTATATAAACTATAACTACCATCTCTAAAATAGACTACCGAGTCTTGGCATAAGTCTGTTAAACTGACTATTACTCTCCTCACTGAATTCACTTTTAATCTATTCAGTCTAGTGTGACAATTTGGGAGTTACCATACCCGTAGTGCTTACCAGGCCTAATTAAAACTTCATAACTTCCGGGTTGTAACAAAGTTTAAAAACTCCATAGACGAGTTATTTATGAACGGATTTTGTTTAAATTTATACCATAAGTACACTTTGGCAAGCTGAATCGAATGGCGTAAACCGAATTAAAATCGGACCATTAGTTTAGGATTTCGATTTTGACTGGGCTTCCTGGAGGGCCCAGGGGACCGTTTTTTGGACTTTAAAAGTCCTCTGTAGCCCAAACTATAAGTCCTAGGAATTCTACTTGGTGCTATTCGATTTTTCTCGCAGAGCTGCTTCTAGAAATGGTCTTAGATTTCATTTTCGCCCAGCCATTCGCCCAGAATCGAAACAAAAAAATCTCAAAAAACCTTGGGCGCAAATCGGTGATTTTGGTCGAATTTTGACTTGTCAATATTATTACATATTTGGATTCGTCTCGCCGTTGCGGATTCAACGGTATAATTTTTGTTTAAGCCGGTGACACTTGCGCGCTTTTTCCGGCAATTTGTTCAGGCAGTTGTTGTCCGACATCTACTGAAGTATAGTTTTACATTATTTCAGTCTCTTAACCCTTTCAGGTCAGGGGGTTGTCGTTTAGTATTCAGAAATAGAATTATCTTAATCTCCTAATTACCTCTCCAAAATGTGTTTTCTGCCCACAACTCGCTACTGCAGAGATTGAAGTAATTAATCTAAAGGGTTCTAAACACACCCTGATGGTCACAATCGTTTTAAAGTATCCCTGTAAGGACGTAATCACGTTCTGGTGCGCGAAAGGGTTAGTCATATACATTCAGTCTAGTTGTCGATTCTAGTGCGAAAATACCAATAACTAGCATAAGAACAAACTTAATCATAAAAATTTGACGGAAAAAGCGCTCTGTGCCATGGCCTTTATCAAAGCTCGTGATTGGCTAAGATAAGAAGAGAGCCATGTAAAGTATGAAAAGAAAGGAGAGCGAGAGAGAGAAAGAGATGTAAAGAAGGAGGCGATGAGAGTAGAGGAAGAGATAAATATGTAAAATATGAAGAGAAAGAGGGAGGGAGGGAGAGAGAGAGAGAGCGAGATGTGTAAGAAAGGAGAAGAGACTAGAGGAAGAGAGACATAATTATGTAAAGTATGAAGAGAAATAAGGAGAAAATAAGAGGGGGGGGGGAGAGGAAGAGACACGTGTAAAGTAAGGAAGGTAGGAAGATAAGGAAGGAGAGAGAGAGATGTAAGGAAGGAGGCGAGGAGAGTAGAGGCAAAGAGAAATATGTAAAGTATTGAACAAAGGAGAGCGAGAGAATGAGTGCTTGTGTATGTGAGAGAAGTAAGGAAGCAGAGGAGAGGGAAGGAAGAGAGAAGTAGGTAAAGGAAGGAAGGAAGGGTAGTGAAGTTAAGGTAATGGAGGAAGGAAGGGTAGTGAAGTTAAGGTAATGGAGGAGGGAAGGAAGGAAGGAGGGAGGGTAGTGAAGTTAAGGTAATGGAGGAGGGAGGGTAGTGAAGTTAAGGTAATGGAGGAGTGAAGGAAGGAGGGAGGGCAGTGAAGTTAAGGTAATGGCGGAGGGAAGGAGGAAGGAAGGGTAGTGAAGTTAAGGTAATGGAGGAGGGAAGGAAGGAAGGAGGGAGGGTAGTGAAGTTAAGGTAATGGAGGAAGGAGGGAGGGTAGTGCAGTTAAGGTAATGGAGAAGGGAAGGAAGGAAGGAGGGAGGGTAGTGAAGTTAAGGTAATGGAGGAGGGAAGGAGGGAGGGTAGTGAAGTTAAGGTAATGGAGGAGGGAAGGAAGGAAGGAGGGAGGGTAGTGAAGTTAAGGTAATGGAGGAGGGAAGGAAGGGAGGAAGGAGGGTAGTGAAGTTAAGGTAATAGAGGAGGGAAGGAGGGAGGGTAGTGAAGTTAAGGTAATGGAGGAGGAGGGCTTTAGCCAGAGGTGACACAAACAAGGTAATGACCCAACCAACCAGCGTGTGAGAGAGCGAGAGAGTGAGTGAGTGAGAAAGAGAGAGAGAGTGAGTGAGAGAAAGAGAGTTAGTTGTGTGAGAGCGAGACAAAGAGAGAGTGTGTATATGTGTGAGAGAGAGTATGTGAGACAGTATGTGAATAAGAGAGAGAGTTACATAGATACGCTGACTACACATACCTTAGAAGTTAAATATAATAGAAATAAGTAGAGGAAAGGAATAGTAAAGCAAAGAGAGAGAGAGAGTACTGATGGAGGGTGAGCAAATGTGGTTAGGGGGGAACGAGTGATGTGTTAAATAACAGTTTAATTTGCAGCGTTAGTGGTAGTAGTGGTTGTAATAATGGTGGTAGTTGTGGTAGTAGTGATAGTTGTAGTACTGGTATTGGTAGTTGGGGTTATTGTAGGGGTGATAGTTGTGGTAGTGGTGATATATGGGTTAATACACATGGTTTCTTCCTAAGGTGACTAAAATTGGATGTCGTTTAGCTCTATAAAAATGGAAAGTACGCTGCGAATCTTAGTGAACAAATGATGTCAAAGTTATGTAAACGTTATTATAATGAAGTAATAGGCACTAGAGCGATGTTGAAATGACACGCTAAATGGTTTGAATGGCAGTATAATGTTAAGGGGGGCACCGTTTTTTTTTTTTTTTATCTTTCTCTCCTGTTTTCTCTTTCCCTGGCTTGTATCCATTCGGCCCCATTCAGCCAACTGTTTTAAGACGTTTATCACCATCCAGGTGTCGATTTCTTCCTGGCGATCGATAGCGAGCCAGCATTGTATGGAGAAATCCGGCTTCGCCGGAGACATTTTTCTATCGAAAAATTTACAAATTTAGCTTGCTGTCGAAACAAAGAAATATGCTGGGTCGCTACCGCTCGCCAGGAAAACATTGACACCTGGATGGGGGTAAAAGTCTTAAAACAGTAGGCTGAATGGGGCCGAATGGATACAAGCCAAAGAGAGAGGGAGAGAAAGATAAAAACAAAAAAGCAGGTGACCCCCCCCCCCCTTAATGTGCATACTAATGCTTCGGACAATTATTATGTTAATTAGGCTTCCATAAACCCATCAGCCATTGTTATGCATATATAAATTAATTGTATTGAACTGAAATTACATGCATAGGTAACTGTCCGATTGGTGATTGACATTTATAGTGTGTTTGGCTAATGAGGGGTGGTAGTTGTTATGGTGGTAGTTGTGGTGATAGATTTGGTTGTTGTTGTGGTGGTGGTGGTAGTTGTGGTGGTAGATTTGGTTGTTGTGGTGGTGGTGGTAGATTTGGTGGTGGTAGGTGTGGTGGTGGTGATGATGGTAGATTTGGTTGTAGTTGTGGTGGTAGATTTAGTTGTTGTGGTAGGTGTGATAGTTTTGGTGGTAGTTGTGGTAGATTTGGTTGTTGTGGTTGGTGTGATAGTTTGCTGGTAGTTGTGGTGGTAGATTTAGTTGTTGTGGTAGGTGTGATAGTTTTGGTGGTAGTTGTGGTAGATTTGGTTGTTGTGGTTGGTGTGACAGTTTGCTGGTAGTTGTGGTGGTAGGATTGGTTATTGTGGTTGTGGTAGGTGTGGTGGTGGTGGTGATGATGGTAGTTGTGGGACTGGTGATGATGGTAGTTGTGCTGGTAGATTTGGTTGTTGTGGTTGTGGTGATGATAGTAGTTGTGGTGGTAGGTTTTGTTGGTGTGGTAGTTGTGGTAGTAGATTTGGTTGTTGTGGTAGTGGTAATGAGGTGGTGGTAGTAATGGCAGTTGTGGAGGTAGTTGTAATGGTGGTTGTGGCAGTAATTATGGTAGGTGTTGTGATGATGAAGGTAGCTGTGGTGGTAGTGATGGTAGTTGTAGTAATGTTATGGTAGTGGTTGTAAGTATGGTAATTATTGTTGTAATGGTAGTAATAGTGGTGGTGATACTTATGGTAGTGTTGGGATATATATATACAAATTTATCTTGAAGGGTGGACTAGGGGGTGTTTTAATAAGTTTAGTGGAGGTCTAGGGAGAAACAAAACATACTTTATAAACACACATAAAGATAGAAAGGCAGAAGAAGGAAGAGATAGACAGATAGACAGACAGATAGACGTACAAAGACAGACAGTTACAAAAGAAACAGAAATAGAAAGACAGACGGACAGACAATAAAGGGAATCCTGAGTCAAAATATATATTCAAGAAGCATCGCAAGAACTGGGGAGGAAAGAGAGAGAGAGAACAAGAGAGAGAGAGAGAGAGAGAGAGAGGTGAAGTGACAGCGGGGGAGAGCATGGGCATGGAATATATAAGAGATAGAGAGATGAAGAGACGCCGGGGGAGAGGATGGTTACGGAATATAAGAGAGAGAAAGTGAGTGAGAGAGAGAGAGAGAGAGAGAGAGACGCCGGGGGAGAGGATGGTCACGGAATATAAGAGACAGAGAGAAAGTGTGTGAGTGTGAGAGAAATAATGTGTGTGTGTGTGTTTGTGTGTGTGTATGGGTGTGTGTGTGTGTGTGTGAGGGAGAGTAATGTATAGCATAGTGTGGTCCAAATTGCTTTTTCTTATAATTTTCTTGGTCACAACTTTACTCTATTGAAATATTAAAAAATGTAATTATTTGTTGGCTCCTAAATTATCATACAACTTGATGATCAACAACTAAATTGGTGATAGAAAATATTTAAATTAATAACCATTAGTTGGTTAGGTTTTAAAGTGCCAATCTGTTAACAATATGTTCTTTTAGCTTGTAAAAATCGAACAAGTAAGTTTTCAACTATTGTAAAGCTTTTAAATAAAGGTGTATACTGTATATACTGTATATAATTGAGAGAGAGAGAGAGAGAGAGAGAGAGGTGGAGGGAGAAAATATTTAGCCGAGATTTAAGAGCGTAAAAGTTGGATTAGGGGTGAGGTAACGAGAGAAGGAAGAATGAGAAATAGAAGAAATATTATGATGATAAAACAAAAATGGAGATGATGAAAAGGAGGAGAAAATAATAACGAAGAAGGGAGACTGAAGAAGAGGTTGATAATAATTAGAAGAGAGAAGGATGAAGTAAAGTAAGACATTAAGGGAAAAGAGAAGAAGAGGAACAAGAAGAAAATTAAGAAGGAGGAAGAAGACAAACAAATAAGGAAATAGAACTGTAGGAAAAGGTCGAACTAATATATATATATGGACAAGATACTGCTGATGAAATTGAGGATGATAATGATGGTAAAGAGGCAAAAAAAATATATTATTATTATGATTATTATTATTATTATAATTATTATTATTATTATTATAATTATTGTTGTTGTTGTTGCTGTTATTAATAATAGCATGATTATGATAATGATAATTATTATTATTATTTTTATTAATAGGCAATTATGTTATTATATTTGCTGTTGTGGTTATAATTTAATTCGCTGTTGTATGTCTTCTAATCATAATATATATAATTTAACCCGCCACTTCCATTATTATGTTAGAATTATGAAATTAGTGACTGCATCAGCCGTTGCTGCGATGAATAATACATTAGTCCAGGCATTACGTAATTTTTCATAATAAATTTGAGAACGGCAAGAGTTATTAGTGAAGCGTATGAACGAAACATTACGACACGGAAACTATTGTGAAATTATTTTGTGTTGGAATGTGCTGCTTCATTTAATTATTTTGTATATTTATTTATTTATTTATTTATATATAATTATTACGACACGGTTGGTACTTTGAAACTATTTTTTGCTTGCGTGTACTGTGCCATTCTAATATTTTATTTAGTTACTTATTTGTGTATTTATTATAAAGAATATTAATGTTTAATCAGTAAATTATTGTCATAATGATTATTATTATAATTACTCTCTGTTTTAATATGAAGTTTGTTTCGGTACATAATTTGGAAAACAATTCTAATTCAATCACTATAATTTTGATATTTATGTGTGTGTGTGTGTGTGTGTGTGTGTGTGTGTGTGTGTGTGTGTGTAAGGTATATACCTAAATACAATTCATACATCTTGTGTGTGTGTGTTAGCTAGCATACTGAAAATGGTATTATTATTTATTGTTACTTTGCTGGCATTGTTGGGAATAGTGTGGTTGATGTTTTTGTTGTTGCTGTTTTTGTTTGTGGTGGTGCTTATTGTGGTGTTGGTGGTATTTGTTGTTGTTGTTATTGTTGTTGGTGGTGGTAGTTGCGGCTATGGTAGAGGTGGTGGTGGACGTCTACCCATTAAAAGGCTACATACTACCCCAATTAATTATGTTAGCTACCATATATCCTTCCTAATCCTCGCTACAGACTATCTCAATCAATTATTTTAGCTGCGATATATCCTTCCTAATCTTTATAAAATCGTCAAAATTTACCTTAAATAGAATATAAGAAAAACGTCAGCGTTACTGTAGGGGTTAACCCGTTCAGTATCAGGGACGTCTGTCTTATCAAATTCTGGCTATAATTAGAGGATTTATTTCAGCGTAGGAACAACCTCAAGCAATAATATGGCTTCAAACTATCTCCACCAACCCTTTTAACTACCGCAGATCCTTCCTAAGCTGCATAATATCGTCAGCATATAGCTAGAATAACATATAACACACGTCGCTGGTACTCAAAGGGTTAATTGAAACACAATGTTATATGTATCACAGTATGTGCAAGAATTGTTGAGAGATCAAATTGATGAGAGGCTCACATTGCAACTGAGCGTGTAGGTGTGTGTGTATGTGTGTGTGTATGTATGAGAATGAGAGTGAATACGTGGGTGTCTTTATGTGACTGTGTCTGTATGTACAGTATGTATGTGTGATAGTGCGTGGCTGCGTGTGTGTGTGGGTGTGTATGTGATAGTGCGGGTGTGGACTTGCGTTTGTGTAAGTGAATGTGTGTGTGTGGGTGTGCTTGAGTTTGTGTAAGTGAGTAAGTGTATATACTATAATATGTATCAATGTGAATAATTGTATGAGTATCCGCGCATGTATAATAATATCTCTCTTTCATATTCACCCACCACCAACATCCACTTTAACTCTTACAGTGACAGTGACGTCCTTTTCATTATATTCTGGCAACTATTTAACGATTGTAATTAGATTACGAAGGACCTCTAGCAAACCTAAAGACCTCCAATTCTCCCATTTATCCCATATAACTCCCACAGATCGTTCTTAAGCTGCATAAAATCGTCTGAAGAGAATTAAAATATCTCCAATTCTCCCATTAAACCCGTATAACTCCCACAGATCGTTCATAAGCTGTATAACATCGCCTGAAGAGAGCTAAACTAAGAAACAAAATATACGTCACCGGTACTGAAAAAGGTTAAGCTTAGTTTCCACTCAGGAGCCGAAAGGGAACCACTAGAAGCACGTCTTTCTTTTATGTTACAGACCTGCAGCCACGAGCACGGAGGGAAAGGGAGAGAGCAAAGAGAGGCTAGTGAGGTCTTTGTGTGTATGAATATTGAATACGCTTCCTCCACCATTTACGGAGACGTGGATTTTGTATTAGGGTGAGAGTCGACGTTATTTTATGTATCGGGGCTTGCATATCGTGTATTTATTTTGTATTAGGAAGAGATACGGTGTTGTTTCATGTACCGCGGCTTGCATTTTGTGTATCTATATTGTATTGGGTAGGGGAAAGGTGTTATATTATGTACCAGGCTTTGTATTTTGTGTATGTATTTTGTATTAGGAAGAGAGACGGTGTTATTTCATGTACCGGGGTTTGCATTTCGTGTGTTCATTTTGTATTAGCTAGACTAGAGAGACGTTATTTTAGGTATGTATGTTTTGTGGGTTTATTTTAGGTATGTATGTTTTGTGGGTTTATTTTAGGTATGTATGTTTTGTGGGTTTATTTTAGGTATGTATGTTTTGTGGGTTTATTTTAGGTATGTATGTTTTGTGGGTTTATTTTAGGTATGTATGTTTTGTGGGTTTATTTTAGGTATGTATGTTTTGTGGGTTTATTTTAGGTATGTATGTTTTGTGGGTTTATTTTAGGTATGTATGTTTTGTGGGTTTATTTTAGGTATGTATGTTTTGTGGGTTTATTTTAGGTATGTATGTTTTGTGGGTTTATTTTAGGTATGTATGTTTTGTGGGTTTATTTTAGGTATGTATGTTTTGTGGGTTTATTTGAATATTTGCATCTCCATTTATAAATGTGTTTGTTTTGAGGACCCTGGACAGATGGATCTTTTTTTTTGAACCCCCTTCTCCCTCCTGTTTAGTTCCATTAGTTTTGTCAGATGATTAACCCTTTCTGTACCGTCGACATTCTTTTCGTTTTATTCTGGCTACTACTAATCGATTGTATTCAGTTTAGCAAGGATCTCTAGCCATTACAAGGCTTCGAACTATCACAATCAACCCCTTTGACTACAAAAGATCCTTCCTGAAAGAGTTAAACCTATGATTCTGACGTTTAGAATAAGTTATAATATGTTATCGTAAGGCAGCTTATATTTGACCTTTGGTGAAAAAGAAAGTAAAAGCTAAAGTAATCTGAAATGAAAACTCGAAATACAAGTACACAGTATACAGTATATACTGACTAATCCATTTGAGATTCCATGTTAAGGTCAAGGACAGTGGATGCATAGATCAGTACAATCTCTCTCTCTCTCTCTCTCTCTCTCTCTCTCTCTCTCTCTCTCTCTCTCTCTATATATATATATATATATATATATATATATATATATATATATATATATATATATATTTTCTTTAATACATACGAGGTTGAAAGAAATGGCAATTTCTGCGTTGTAAATTTTATTATTCAAAGTTTCCAGGTCTCTGATGAGTTTTCGCTGGGTGGCAGGAAGTAGATGAAGGAGATGAGCAAAATCCAAGCCTTACATCCCAACATCAACAACCAAACTCTGGACCTTCAGATCCTTCCTTCTGCCAAAAGGCACTTTCCTACAGGACCTAACACCCCCCCTCGCCCCCCGGTGCCCTTGACGCAGCCCCCCGCGCTACCTCCTTCAGCTTCGTCTTCCGCAGGCGCCACACAACTTAGGCCACGCCCCTCGACACACACGCAGCCAATCAGCTTCGACCCCACCAACCGACCACCATCCCGCATCCAGTGCGCATGCGTGAAGCGGTTCCCCCCTTTCTCCTTCCTAGAATACCCCTCCACCATTAGTAGACTTTTGCCCCCTGTTTTTCGCCTCCTCTGATCCTCCACCCTCTATATATACCCTTCCTGTTTACCTTTTATATCATTCCATCCTTACTTGATAATGCTGGTTGTCCAGTGAAACGCGTCGTATATCCTGTATCATCATTTACATTTATGTAACCCTGTACCACCTTGAATTTTGCTCATCTCCTTCATCTACTTCCTGCCACCCAGCGAAAACTCATCAGAGACCTGGAAACTTTGAATAATACAATTTCCAACGCAGAAATTGCCATTTCTTTCAACCTCGTATGTATTAAAGAAAATTTATTACCTGGGTTTACTAACATATATATATATATATATATATATATATATATATATATATATATATATATATATATACAGTATGTGTGTGTGTGTGTACAAACAATGGTGGGTTCATGGGTATGAATGTCATATTACTATTAATCCAAATGCATACTAAAAAGAAGAAGTATTCTAGAATAACAAAATGCTTCGGGAAAACATAACTTAATATAAAATAATAACCATATAACACACTACACGATAGACTCCAAGAAAGGCGATACACAGCAATGCAATCCAAACATTACAATAACACAGAATTACAGACTCACATATAATCAAGGAACTAAATCAAAACAATACACGATAGACTCTTAGAAACACGATAAACAGCAATGAAATATAATACAATGCAATCCAACAGCCTCACATAATCAGCTAAGTGGCAGCATCACAATACACTATAGACTCTTAGAAACACAATACACATTAATATAAGTCCACTACAGTACAATAACACCGCTCAACAGCCTCACATATAGATAACATATAAGGCGATACAATACACGATAGACACTGAGAATCACATTAAGCAGCAATACAAATACACTACAATACAATACAAGCGCCCAACAGCTTCACATAAAATTAAGAAGCTAAAACAAAACAATACAATACACGATAGACTCTGAGAATCACAATAAACAGCAATAGAATCCACTATACATTGCAATACAACAGCACAATACCCTCACATATAATCAGCTAAGTGGCAGCACCAGCACCAGCACTACCAGCACAGCAACACAGCACCACCACCACCAACACACTCGCACCTTATTTAATATTACTAAAGTCAGACACACTCTTAATTTTTATGTTGTCAGGCGCCGCGAGGTCAATTTACATAACAGGATGCAGGTGGGTAGGTAGGTAGGTAGGTTGGTAGATGGGTAAGTAGGTAGGTAGGTGGGTGGGTAGGTAGGTAGGTAGGTGGATTGGTAGGTAGGTAGGTGCGTAAGTGCTAGGTCCAGTTGGTTAGTAGGACGGTAGGTACGTGCAGTGGATTAGTAGGATGGTAGGTAGGCACATAGATATGTAGGTTGGTAAGTATGAGGGCAAAAGGCTGGTTTAGCAAGTTAGTAGGATGGTTGGTAGGTAAGAAGTTGAGTTGGTTAGTAGATATGGAAGTAGGTCATTGTAGAAAGGTACGTAGGTAGGTGAGTTGGTTAGTAGGTACCGTATTGGGGGTAGATAGGTGGGTTGGTTAGTAGAGAGGTAGGTAAGTAGGTCAGTTGGTTAGGAAAGTGGTAGTAAGTAGGTAGCTTGATTAGTAGAAAGGTAGGTAGGTAGATGAGTTGGTTGATAAAGTACAGGTGTTGGTAGGTAGGAAGGTAAGTAGTTAGCATAAGTATAGATAAATGGAGATAAACGAATATGGGAAAGAGTATATTGAGGTAAATAAATGAAGAGAAACAGAGAAAGAAAAAGAGATGCAGAAAGACATACGGGGGCGTATTAATTAGAAAAAACGGAAAGTAGGAGAGAATGAAAGAAAACTAAAATAATATGGGTAACTGAAGGAGATACATAGACCGAAGCCCTAGCAGAAAAAAAAGAGTAGGACCGAAAGAAAGTTAAGAAAGTTGTATATATAAGTTTAAATCGAATGTAAATGGCTAGAAAAAGTGGGAATTATAATATGATTAATAGATAAAAGGAAGATAAACTGTTGATAAAAGTAGGTTGGATAGATAAAAAGGATTTACACAAGGATACGAGGTGAGAGGAGGAAGGGAGGGGAATGGGTGGGAAGAGAGAGGAGGGGAGGGGAGGAAGAAAAGGGATAGAGGAGGGAAGAGGTGAGAGAAAGGTGTGGGGAGAGGAGGGGGTGGGGGGGAGGGAGCTGAGGAAAGGGTGGAATGTGAGAAGGATAGGTGAAGGGGGTAGGATAGAAAGGGAGGAGGGAGGATGGGAAAGGAGGCTGAAGGGGGGAAGAGAGAGGGTAGGAGGGTAAGGAAGAGGTGAAAGGAGGGAAGGGGGGGGGGGAGAGAGAGAGAGAGAGAGGGAGGGGGATGTAGAGTGGAAGGTAATTTTCTGCTTGGCTGGTGGCAACACTATTCTCTCTCTCTCTCTCTCTCTCTCTCTCTCTCTCTCTCTCTCTCTCTCTCTTTATACACGTCAAAAATATCCATGTTGTTAAACTGCACAAAATCGTCTAAATATAGCTAAAATTAAATGACAAGGACGTCGTCGGTACAGAAAGGGTTAAGAGGCCTACCACCAAAACGTGAGGCGAACAACAACAATCACCAACAATGTCCACTACAGGAATTGAACACTAAACTACCAAAACCGCGGAGAGAGCGAATTTGCCCCCCCCCCCCCCCCCCCCACCCCCACACAACACGCGCCGATAAAAGAAAAAACAAAATAAATAAACCCGAAACATCCATCATAGGGGCTCGTCAAAAATAAAATAAAAACAAAATATATATATAGGCTATATATATAAATAAATAAATAAATAAATAAAAGACCGAAAAGAGCGCCGAGAGTGTAAAATTAAGGGGACACAGACTGCTTTTTTGGCCTATAAATTCATTCTATCATAAATTATTAGTTTCCTCGCTAGACATCCCTCAAACTTAGAAGAACATCCCCTAGACCCCCCTCAAGATAAGTTTGTACATTTTTCAGTAGAAGAATGTCCCGGCCGAAGGCCGGTTCCTCTTACAAATACAGGTTCGCTATCGCTCGCCATGAAAAACTCGACACCTAAATGGTACGATAGGTCTTAAAATTTATAACGAAATGGGACGAAAGATCTTAAAATCACCAACAAAATGGGCCGAACGTCTAAAACTCTAAGAAATAATAGGACTAAACACGAGGGAGAAAGGTGACCAGCAAAACGACCGTCTCCCCTTAAATCCCCCGTCGGCTATTTCGGATCAAATGTAAACAACCATATGGATTTTTGCCGCTGGGAAGTATAAACAAAAAAAATATTATTTTCGTGGTAGCCTATATAGATCCACCGAAAAATGGTTAAAAAGCGGTACCGCGGAATGAATGCTAAATCTTTTACCCTAAAATGCTACTGCGTGTTGGAACAGTGGCCGTAGACTTTGGTTGAGTTTGGGCAATATATATATATATATATATATATATATATATATATATATATATATATATATATATACTGTATATAAATATAACTATATAAATATATATATATATATATCTATATATATATATATAATATATATATATATATATATATATATATATATATATATATATATATATATATATGTGTGTGTGTGTGTGTGTGTGTGTGTGTGCGTGTGTATTATTTTAACGAATTCCATGGTTGTTGAAAATGGAAATGCGCTCGGTAATGGTAATGATGCGAGAAATGATCGCCTGGTTAATAATTCATACATAATAATAGAGCCAAATGATGATGAGGGGGCTTTGGGCTCATTATATATGGTAATTTAGGCCCAATCTCGCCTCTGTTGAAGCTCATCATGTAAGTAACGGAACAAGAAGGCTGGCTTATGGGAACATTTGCACTTTAGGTTTTGTTTTTTTCTGGATCCCCTTCTCCCTCATGTTTAGCTTCATGATATATATATATATATATATATATATATATATATATATATATATATATATATATATATATATATATATATATATATATATATATATATATATATATATATATATATAACCCAAAACTGCATGAACATATTCAAAATATTCATGTAGTGTAAATTGAGGGGACGCTATTTTAATTTATTAAGTTTTGAATATTAACTGTATATACAGTATATATATTTGTTTTAGTTTGCTCCCTAGACCTCTATCAAACTAAAAACAATGCCATCCTAAAGACCCTCTTTCGATATAAATGTGTACATATTTCGGTAAAAAAAAAATACGGCCGAAGGCCGGTTCCTCTTGAATTACAGGCTCGGTATTGTTGGCCATGAAAAAATAGACACCTAAATGGCACGAAAGGTCTTAATATTGACAAATGAATGGGCGAAAGTATTAAAATGTGATAACTAATGAAGGAGAAGGGAGTTCAGAAAACAAAACCGAATACCTTATAAAGCTGGCAGTCTCTCTCGCACAAAGATAAATTTATGACTCGGCTTAAATATTCACAGCGCCTCATTACGCATTCTAATAAATGATAACAAATGATAATAAATTAGTGAGATGATTAGAGTATCCAATCGCAAAAAGCCAATTAATTACGGCAAACTAGCCTATTTATTGCGCACCCTGGCCCAATTCCGTGCATAGAGGTCATTTTTAGCTCAACGGGTGTAATTATTGACCTTTATTACGTCATGTATTAAACCGGTGAGTTTATTAGTTTATCCAGGCACAAACCTTCAGATAGTTGAGGTTTAAGTTTATCTATTATTAGTGAAGATTAAATACCGGTATGTTATTGCTGTTGACTTAATACAATATTAATAGTTTAGGTGTCGATTTTTTCCTGGCGAGCAATAGCGAGCCTGAAATGTTAAGAAAAATTTACATACTGTATTTATCTTGAAGAGGGGTTTATGTTTTATCTTGAAGAGGGGTCTATGGTTTTTTCTTCTAAGCTTAATGGAGGTCTAGCGAGGAAACTAAGAAATAAAGGAATACATGAATTAATAGACCCAACAAACGGCCCTCCTCCCCCTTAATATAATTATGGCTTTGACAGTACAGCACTTCAACCACGTTTTAATTAATTTAAACTATAGCCTTCAAGCCAAAACGGACGTAATATGCTAATTAGTCAGGCTTTTAAGGGAGCCCACCTCGCTTTTTTTCTCTTTCTCTCCCTCTCTCTTTAGCTTGTATCCATTCGGCCCCATTCAGCCTACTGTTTTAAGACGTTTACCCCCATCCAGGTGTCAATATTTTCCTGGCGAGCGGTCGCGAGTCAGCATATATATATTTTTGTTTTGACAGTAAGCTAAATTTGTAAATTTTTCGATAGAAAAATGTCTCCGGCGAAGCCAATGCTGGCTTGCTATCGCTCGCCAGGAAGAAATCGACACCTGGCTGGGGATAAACGTCTTAAAACAGTTGGCTGAATGGGGCCGAATGGATACAAGCCAGGGAAAGAGAGTAAAGGAGAGAAATATTAGAAAAAGCCGGTGACCCCCCTTAAAGGTGGGGGCTCATGGGTTGAGGTAAACATGGACAAATAATCGCCAACCTGCATATAATTATCTTGTAAAATGCAATGTCACTGAAATAATTATTAACAATGGTATAAGGATTTTGCGGATCGTCTATACCGGGCCTGTGACGTCATAGTGACGTCACACCAGTATCCTTAGCCTAGACTGGATGGTGGACTTACACTCTTGTGACGTCACAGGCCCGGTATAGACGATCCACAAAATCCTTTCTACCATTGTTAATAGTTATTCCAGTGCCATTGCATTTTGCAAGATAATTATGTACAGCTTGGCGTTTATCATTCCAGGTTTATCCCAACCCATGAGCCCCCACCTTTAAGACTATCAAATTACCATAACAGTTACCATACGCTTTGGAGTTTCAAGTTATATCAAAAGTACTGAATATATATAATTAGCATATATTCCCCAGCGAGGCCATTTATAATAAAGTTGATGGACGCATACGGCCTCATTACTCGATGTAATTAATTTACCTCTTGTGAATTTAGGGCTAATTAGTCTAGGGGGAACACTAATACAATAATTATATTATATATATATAATAGTTTATCATTACTTTGGAGGCTATCTTCATTGACCATTTGCGACGCTCATGCTATAAGGAAGTTGGAGCCCTAAAAGTATGTTGAATTTTATATTTTATGTTTATAAATGTATACTACTACCGTAATATAGTTGTTAATTCCGCTATATATCGATCTCGTTACCTCTAACTTCCTTATAGCCTGAAATTGCAAGTGGTCAATCGCGTCTCCTAATATGGTAGCCTAATAACAAACCCTAAACATTACCCTCGCTACTATGACAGCAATAGTATTGGTGTTAAGGGGAGGTCTCCACTTGAGGGATTTTTTTCTTGACTCCTTTCTCCCTCATGTTTAGCCCCATTGCTTTTCTAATTTTAAGACGTTCGCTCCATTATTTTGACGATTTTAAGAACTTTCGACCCATTTCTGTCAATTTTAAGACCTTTCGTGCCATTTAGGTGTCGATTTTATCCTGGCGAGCGAAAGCGAGCCTGTTATTTAAGAGAAACCGGCTTTCAGCCGGGACATTTTTCTACCGAAAAATGTACAAATATATCTTGAAAGGGGCTCAAGGGGGTGTAATCTTAAGCTTGAAGGATATCTAGGGACCAAACTAGAAACCTCCCCTTAAAGTATATGATATAACCACACTGCAATTAACCTAACGAAGCTTGCATACAAACCTTCTGTACCGGTGACGTCATTTGTGTTGATTCCAGCTTCATTTACGCCATTTGCTGTAGCTTCGAAAGGATATAATATGGTAACTAAAACGATTATTTGAAATTGTCTGTAGCTTTTTCATTGGTAGACGTCCTTCCTAAGCTGAATAAAATCGTCTGCTAGCAGCCAAAATAATGTGAAAAGGACGTCGCCGGTACAGAAGGGGTTAAATAATGTGTATACCGCAATATTAGCCTGTTCCCATTCACCGAGCTCATTATTTATGCTCATAGTAGCTCGTTGGGTAAATATAAAATCAATCGGGGGGTTTATTGTCCAGTTATCATATCGTCAAAAGGCCATTCGTTAGAGTACTTAAAGGGGAGATTTCCACTTGAGGGATACATTTTCTGGACCCCTTTTCCCTCATGTTTAGTCCCATTGCCTTTGAGATTTTAAGACATTCGCCCCTTTAGTTTGGCGATTTTAAGAACTTTCGACCCATTTCTGTCAATTTTAAGACCTTTCGTGAAATTTAGGTGTCGATTTTATCCTGGCGAGCGATAGCTAGCCTGTAATTTAAGAGGAACCGGCTTTCAGCCGTGAAATTTTTCTACCGAAAAATGTACAAATTTATCTTGAAAGGGGGTCAAGGGGGTGAATTTTTTAGATTGCTGGAGGAGTAGGAAACAAACTAAAAACCTCCCCTTAAAGTATATAATATGTTGAGGGGGAAGGGTTTGGTTTTCTCCCTAATAATAGTAACGTTTTATAATGCCATCAATCGGTCAAATTAAATTAGGCTATTACTGTATATCAGCAAGTGCAGTTAATTGAGCTGCCCCGATACAGCCAAATATACCATAGCCTACCCCTATCACCCCGACCCGCCTAGAGTCGGTATCACACAGGGGCGATTTTTCCGTCAACATTTATCCTCAACACTGGTCTGGCAGCTTGCGAGGTAAACTTAAAATAATATATAATAATAATAACATAAAGTAAATATATAAATAAATAGATAAATAAAATAAATACTGTATAATATAATACATTAATAAAATCCTCCGCCTAAATCAATCTGTTACAAGTCTAGATTCGGATACTCTAGTGCCATACCTCCTAGAATTGTTGCCAGAAAAACAAATGTTGACCATAAATTATATCTCGCGTGATACCTCCCTGCACAGGCAACCATACGTCAGCCGAGTAAATTAGCTAGGCATATAACAGACGAGAGTAATATGGCTGGAGTATTTTATTATTGGGTCATTTCAGGCGTTATGGAGAGAGAGAGAGAGAGAGAGGGAGTCGACCCAGTTCCCGAGAATTTGAAAGATTTGGGCCTGTACAGTGGAAGTGGAAGGAAAGGATAGCAAAGAATAAGGCACAGAGAGAGAGAGAGAGAGAGGGGGGGGGGGGGGAGCGAGCAAGAGAGAGAGAGAGAGCAGCCACAAGTCTCCCGTTTTGGAGCGAGATTTATACAGCAGTTAGGCTGGATGTTATTGGGTATGTATCACAAGGGGGCGGGAGGGAGGTGTGGTGGGGAGAAGAGGCTTGTTGGTTTTGTGTGCAGGCCCAACTCTTTCAAATTCTCGGGTACTGGGTTGTCTCTCTCTTTACTTTGTGTTATCAAAGAATGCGCCAATAACAACAACAACAAAAGGGAGGCGCCGTTGCAAAGGCCTAGCTTCCCGCCCAACACCTGTACCTGATTTCCTTCCACTTTCCCTTTATCGGGCTTGCGATCTCTACTAGAAATATATCTTGACCATCTCGCTGGGATCGTAAGGTCTGTGTGGCCAGTGTATCTATGTAAATCTCTTTCCCTCTGGTTTCTGTCATCATTTATAAACGGTTTTATGTAATTCTGTTCTTCTCCGGCTTTTGGTTTGATACACTGCTATAGCCTATACCTGTATTTCGAATTCCCTTTCCTTCTTGCAATGCGTTTTCTTTCCTTTGGTTGCTGTCAGCCTGTTTCCATATATTTCAGTTCTTGTCTGGCTTTCAAATTCATAGCCTACTATACTCCTATATTTCGAATTCCTTTGTCTCTTGCATCACTCTTACGTTTGCTTTCTGGCAACCTCGACTTCTATAGAGTTCTGTTCTTGTG
Source organism: Paralithodes platypus (assembly GCA_032716605.1). Classification (NCBI taxonomy): domain Eukaryota; kingdom Metazoa; phylum Arthropoda; class Malacostraca; order Decapoda; family Lithodidae; genus Paralithodes; species Paralithodes platypus. The sequence goes on along the minus strand of CM064548.1, from coordinate 4,166,282 downwards.
TCGCTTTCAGACTGATGGCCAACTATTATATTTTGCATTTTCCGTTCTCTTTTATTTTCGCTCTCAGTTTCCCATGTGAGCCTATTCCCGATATCCCTGAAAACTAACAATGGTTTGCAATACCGTAGCCTACTGCAACCCGGCAACCGTATCCTTCCCGCATCATCCTTTTCAAGTTGTCACCACGTTGGTACTCAGGTTAAGCTAGGCATAGGCTATCGGTATGAACAGACTGCAGAGAGGTTCAACAACAATTTTGTGTTCGGAAAATTAAAACCACGTGATATGTTGAGGCTCTTTCATATTGGAATCGGTAACTTGACTGAAGGTAGACTATGCTAGGAGGCTGATTTCTGATATAACTTAAACATTGAAGATCAGAAGAAGCCAAACTACACTTACCCGTAAACAAATGCGGAAAATAGCTCGTGTGACACTGCCTTACGTCACCATGGTTGCATTCAAGTTAAGCTTGGCATATCAGTCTGAAAAAGAGGTATAGACTAGAGTAGCATTGATCTAAGTACTTTACAGTCTGTAATGTACAGACCAGTTTGATAGCGGGTGTAAAAAACCGTCACACATGTTTAGCTTAGCATGTCAAGCCCAACACTGTACTGGTCAATTTAAAAAAAAATTGAGTGTATGTGTGTGTGAGTGGGGTGGGGTTTGATGGTTTCTGCTAGCTGTGCAATTCGTCAACACCCACAGCTCAAACTAGCCCTCATCCCCCTGCACACCACACACGCTCAAACTTGCCTCCATCCCCACACACACCACACATGCTCAAACTTGCCCTCATCCCCCTGCACACCACACACGCTCAAACTTGCCTCCATCCCCACACACACCACACATGCTCAAATTTGCCCTCATCTCCCTGCACACCACACACGCTCAAACTTGCCTCCATCCCCACACACACCACACATGCTCAAACTTGCCTCCAACACACACCACACATGCTCAAACTTGCCCTCATCCCCCTGCACACCACACACGCTCAAACTTGCCTCCATCCCCACACACACCACACATGCTCAAACTTGCCTCCAACACACACCACACATGCTCAAACTTGCCCTCATCCCCCCCCACACACCACACGCGCTCAAACTAGCCTGTGTGGTATTGCAACAAGGGTGTATGGCATGTTTAGGTTGTTTGACAGTGTGTCAAACACAAACATGGACGAGTGGTAAGTAAGTTCAGTAGGCTACTCTGTTTGATAGGCTACGTGATTTGAGCGAGTGCATGGTGCATGTTGAGTTTTGTCGGCTGCATTTTGTTTCAGGACTTCCCATTTTCTCATTTGTTGGCGTATTGTTTATATATATATAGTCATATGTTTATCTATTAATGGTTTACTATTCCCGATCTATCTTCTGCAACTGTTATTTTTCATTAAGCTATAAGTATATGTAAGAGCTAGTTGCTGCTTGTAAATAAAAAAGGCACCAAAAGAAAAACATCAAAGGAAATTGTACATCAACGATAATCGAAGTCGATCGCACATTTCTCCGAAAGCAACGCTCAGGTTAGCAGTTCAGAACATAAATAACGGAGGAAATTATCTTCTAATACACAACTAGAGGCAGTGTATGAATCTTGCTTATTACCAACTTTATTTTTATTAACCACAATAATAGAATAACAATACGAGAACCGCACAATTTAATATATAAAAGGCACTGGTTGCTCGGCCGGATACGCCGTAATATCCACAACTAATCGGCACTGCACCGAGTTTTCATAACTTTAATTCCGCTAATGTTATTGAATTATATGCTGCAGTTGATAGCCAGCCGTGATTAAAAGCGAGTTATGAAGTTATGAGTTTGTATAGTGTTATCAACTCAAATGTGCCTGATTACAACTAATTAAAAAAATGAAAACACAAAATCAGAGAGGGTGCCGTTGGCAAGGCTTGCCCTCGATCTCCTCTCTTCTGTTTACGTTTAGTCTTCTGATCAGCTGTGAACGCGTGTCCGCTGCGTGTGTTATTTGTTTCCATTTATGCAATTCCCTAGTGATTTACCGATATTCCAAGACCTAGACGTTATTACGTAAACTACCTAGAGTGATATGTGAGCACCAGAGCGGCGGTTTGTGTGCTATTACTGTGGTTAGAGGGATGAGATACGACTCCCAGGCAGGCGGCATGGTAAGTAAATAATCCCTGCTTTTTGACTCTCGTATGTCTTTGATTTTGCGGTGCTCCCCCAATTTTCAGTGTTTGCCTTGTGCCTTGTAATAGAGGCGAACACGCAGGGAGGGAGACTTGTGTGTGTGTGTGTGTGTGTGTGTACAGTAGAACCCTTTCATGTTAGGCTGAATCATGTACTGGGGTTCTGGCATTTTTATTAGTTTATGTTAGTTTGTCCCCAGAATGACGCCCGCGCGCGTGTGCATGTGGTCTTTGAATGTTAAAGTAAATCATTGTATTGGGGATATGTGGCAATGTTCTTTATTATTTATGTTAGTTTGTAGGCTACCCTTAAGTTTATTTATTTATTTTTTAAATCCATGCGTTACGAAAAGCCTACGGTACATTTAGCCTAAATCGTTAGGCCTAGATTAAAAATTTCAAGTGCTTAGGTAAACTAGTTCATTCTGTTAATATAATAATTATATATATTATTAGGCCTATATATTGATGTTGCCTTTATCATTGTCTTGTTATTTGTTATTTGACTTGTGACATATAGGCTACGGTACTGTATTGTGGTAACTGTTTCTATTACATTCTACTATCTTGAGGTTATTGGCATTTATGATTTTATCTCAAGTTGGCCTCGAAGGGCGAACTAAATTAAGTGAATTAAAACAAACCATCCCCTCTTTCCTCAGCTTCATGTATATAACCAAGGTTGTTGAGCGGTACTTGAAAAGTAGACAGAATGGATGAAAAATACCATCTGAGGAGGATCACTTTATTGACGTTTCGCAGATAGCTTCTTCTCAGCCTAGCCTAGTTGACAATTCAATTGCATGTTTGTTTTGGTGTGATTCGTAACTTGCTTTCAATATTTACCTTCATAACCTATTCATCGGAAATAATCGAAAGTAAATAGTTGACTTACCTATATAAGCTAAAGTACCTTGAATGTAATTAAACTACATACGTGACCTTCCGCTCTATATACTACTACTACTAATAATAATAATAATAATAATAATAACCAATAGGCCTATAATTAAACATCCAGAGTTGTACTAGAAGACAATTAGGGTAATTAAAAAAAGAGGCTGCCACCATTTTTATTGGATTTGATCTTGGTGTCATCAAAGAGATTATTTTTAATTACCGGTATGTGAAAAAAAGCTTTGATGCTTAAATAAATTAATTTTCACTTTACCCAGGTAGAAATGGCTCTTTTCTGAAACCCAGCATTCAAACATTTATTCTCTTTCATTCTTAAGTTAGAGAGCCGACTCGGTAGATAATGTGGGGAAATTGAAATATGAATAGCGTAAATTTGCCGCATCAAATGGTAGCTAGCTTTAGATCTTAAAAAATAGCCTAACCTTATTCAATTTTGCATAGGCCTATTAATTTCCCAGAATTATGTAATATATATATATATATATATATACACTGGGTATATATATATTTCTGAATACTGTGCATTACTATACTACGGTATATCATCCCCTATTAACCGATTTCCTGCCATCTGATTGCAAATGCAAAGTAAGATACCGGTACCGGTACTACTATCGTACAACTCTTTACAAGTTACTGGTATGTTACGGATGGAAGAACGATATTATTGAAGTTAAAGCTGATCCCGATTTTACAAATTAAGTAAAACAACTAATTTCTCAACACATAATGAACAATATGAAACTGCAATATAATAGCTTCACGTCCTAACATTGCAACATTTCTTAATTAGGGTAACATGTTTTGCTACAAAATGTTCGAGAAAAAAAACCCTGAGTACCGTAGGCCTAATCAAGATAGGAACATGCCACTTTCATCATCAGCTGGAAAAAAACAGAGTATGCTGATAATTTCGTGTACTTTCAAAGCAGCTCGGGGGAAGTATGCACTAGGCTATATAGGTTTATCTAGTTTGGCTTTATCAGTTGCTTAAATTATTCCTTACGTTTTACCTACCAGCCAAACAAGCCCATTGAATATTGTTCGCAAAATACAAAATACATTTGCAAGAAAGTTAGCCTATACCCTGCCTGTCTATATTAAATTATTCAATGTTGTTTAGCCGTAGGATTATAATACAGGCTAGGCTTACATAAACAAACCGTTGAAACAAATATATCGCTTGTATTAAATAATTACCGTGATTTTCTTATATAAAACTATCACATACATTTTGAATAAAAAGAATAGGGTGTCTGTTGTGGGTTAAAAAAGAAAGAAACTATGTACCGGTAGTAGTTTTGTTAATGAAAATATAAGCCCTAGCGCTAATGGGCAAGTGACACTTTCGGGAGCTGAAAGTTTCCAGATACTACCACGACCTTATCTATTGTGGAGGACATGCATGATGCATGCACCATTGGAATTTGGAGAGTATAGTAATAATTGCTTCAGTATGGTGTGCATACCACAATTTATACGAGCTTGTGAATCATATACAATAGGCTGGGAAGCAATTCGATTAGTTAAGCTACTAGCGACAGAAAGTTAACATTAGCTTTACAAGTCGTCTACTTCGCCCAGTTTCTTGCAACATTAAACATAACACTCTGTTAACGACCGACGACCGTATTTAGTGCACCGTAGCCTGACCATTTATAAGGTATCAGATTAGTTAAGCTAATACCACACAAGCGCTTTTTCTCTCAATTGTTATCCTTAAAATATGTCTGGCAGGTTATGAGGTACAGGTATCGATAATCTGTTATAATATTTATATCTCCTTGATTTATTTATGTTCAGTCTAGTTTTCAGTACCATTGCACAAGATCCCATATAAACTACCCGCTCAATGTTGACCTTTGAAGTTTGATGATAAGTGTGATAGCCTCTATAATATAAATCTGTGTGTGATAACCCGGGTTCGAATCCTGGTGGATCACATATATGCTTTCATTGATTTCATTGGAGGTGTTTGGTGTTGTGGAGAAATTAATAAAACATAGATTATAAGGGTACCAGTGTGAAGTACGGATACGTGTTAATATTTGATTGGGCTACAGCCGCTACACGATTCAAACATTTGTTTTGGCTGATATGAAAATACCGGAATAAGCTACCGGTACTTCAAAACCTACAGTGTATTTACCGTTTAGCCTACTGTACTGTACTGTACCGTGCTCCATTCAAAATAACCCTTTCAGTCTTGGAGGACACATTTGCACTTAATTTTAGTTAACATTAGGCTATTTTATTGAGGTTTGGAAGGTCGCCTGGGAATCACGTGAGTAAAAGCTATCTCCATTACCGGTAACCCTTTAACTCCCACACTTCCACACACACACACACAGTATATAGTTATATATATATATATTGAGAGAGAGAGAGAGAGAGAGAGTGTTTGCTCTCTAGACCTCCATCAAGATTGATTAAAACACCTCCACTACCCGTTACGAGATAGATTTGTACATTTTTCGGTAAAAAATATGTCGGCCAATATACACAACAAGTGTTTATTGCCAACTGCCACCGGACAACGTTGCATAATTTGTTGATGTATTAGGTTAACCATTTGAAGATTATAACGCATTTTGACAGTTTATTCTGGCTATCAAATTAGAAAATTGGATTCAGTTTTGGAAGGATCTGTGGGAATTAAAAGGGTAAAGACTATCTCAATTTATCCTCTGACTTCCGTATAGGCTACCCATCCTACCGGGTATTATTTTTCTTTCATTTTTGTTTTCATTTGTATGAAGGAGCCGTGGCATAGTCAGTAGAGCGTCGGCTGCTGATCAAAGGGTCGGCGGATCGAACCCTCACTGTCAAAATGTTATTGGTAGATGTCAAGCCCGGGCAACTTGACCCAGCAATTCGTGACAAACGCCTAATGTTCATGGCCACCTTTTCTCGGGAATTACGGCGTCGGGGGGGAAAAAAAAAGAAGGAAACAAAAGGCAGGTTGCCTATAACGAGAGTCTCCCCAAAAGCTGAATAAAATACTCTAATAATAGCCAGAAAACTTAAAATAAATGCGTCATCGGATCATGAGGTTAAAGTAATGGAAAACAATATATATACAGATTATATTCAGGCCAGCTCCTTATACTTAGAATTGACGGATGTATAATTATCCTTAACCTTATACTAATACTGCTCTAACATGGAGTTTATATCATCAAACATCCCTTTCTTTCCACCTACCTTGCTACTTGAACATCTTAAAAGCCATGGTGAGGGAATGAAGTCTATATTTGTTTTACCGAATCGATAAAACTGAAGATGAATCAAGAACGTCACAGTACTAAAGCATTCCTAGACAACCCACAATCTAGTTTACTTCGTATCTATGGGTGACATGTGCGCCCGTACCAACCAAACCAGCCTCGACACTTGCGTAATATTTAATAATTTATCATTGCCATCCACATTGAGCAGGTTATTAACTATAGATATGGAGTATTTTGTAAGAGTAATAACGTACGTATAATACAGAATGGCAGAGGGATATATTATTAGAATTATTAAAGATACTTGATTTGGCAATGTTGGCAAACCTGGATCGTCCAAACAGTGTGGCTGCGCAGTGACTGAGTGAGCGGCAGTCTAACTCGTGGTCTTTTATCGTATATTACCCGCTTCTTCCTTGATATTCGTGATTTCTGACTATCAACTGCTGTCCGGGAATATATTGAGGTGTTTGTGAACAAGGTAAATTGTGTGAATATGTTAATTAATGGTGAGAACAGTGACCGGTAGACGGGTTTCTTTAGCCTGACAAGTTTTTGAAGTGCGCAGGATGAAGTGATGTAATCATCGTGTAGTGACCCTTGCAACTCCTATTGACATAATTGGGAAGGATGTAGTACGGTCATGTTTACGTAGGTCATATAACTTACTCTGGTATTTTGATGAGCTGAATGACCTTGAAGATAAGTTAATGTACTTATGTTTTGTACTTAAATGTGTGATCTCTCTTTAAAAGCGGACATTCCGTATAGGCCTAAAGGAGACGCAACGTCCCTCCCCTCACACATTATTCTCACCATTATTTAGCATATTAGCAATAATTTATTAGAAGACAATGCCTTAAACTGTACTAAAAATTAATGGGCCAAACCCTGAGGGGGAAGGGGGTCCAGAAAAAGACACCCCCTTCACGAATCGTATTTAAAATGTGCCGTTACGAGTGTTCATCCAAACGTCGGGAATACGTGTGTACGGTAGTGTTGGACCGTAGCTGTATTGGATCACGGCCCCATTGCTGGCGGCCGGAATGGTAGGATACAAGAACGAAGTAGGCTACCTGAATAAGCATCGAAGAAAACTATCAACCAACTCATACAGAAGGTAAACTATAATTCATTCGTGTAAACTATTTTCATGATTTTTACGTCAACGTATATTATTGCTGAATATAGGTACGAATTTGTGTGTGCAGCTGTACTCGTGACGTATTTGAGGGTATAATGACCACCAGGGGCCAGATACCTAAAACTATTTAGGACATCCTATCTCGTCCTATCTCACTTACGTGCCCTAAGTGCTCCAGTCCGCTTATGACGCTATACTCAAAACAGTTAAGACGGCATACTCAGAAGCTGTGGGCAGCCATTTTGTGCAAAGTTAGGATGTCCTGACTTAGGGTAGGTCGGGGGCTACTCTAACTCGACTTAGGACACCCAACAGCGGAACAACATTGATAGTGGGAGCCGTTATTTAGGGTGTACCTCCAAACATTGGCCGAGCCTCGGCGCGGATTACATTATGGCCGGCCTCAAAGCTACTCTAGCCTATTGTAATCGTCATTTAAGGAGGCTATGGAAATAACTGGTGTAATTAATGGTTACACAGTTACATTTTGTAATGGAACTAGTGGTCTTATACCGTTTTGGTCACATTTTAAGGCTTGAGAGCCTAAATCTAAACACATTTAGCCAAATAAAAGCGCCTATGATTTATTATGTTCCCTCCACCAACCGATTTTACTCCTAAACTCAATTAATGAAATCAACAAATACATGTGGTTCTGTGATTTTACTTGACTAACCCTTTCAATAATGGAATTACTTGTGCAATATGTAGGCTACTGAATATACTGGATTTGGGGGCTCAATACCTTAATGAAGTAGCATAGGCTAGTGGTAACTTCACACACTGGGGTTTTGGGTGGTGTGCACTATAGGCTATACTGTATATTTGTGTGGTACGGTATGGTAAGTTTACATCATGTAGAAGAATATTAATTAGCATATCTGTATGGAATTCGCGCGTACGTATATCTTTAAAGCCTTTGGCCGCACTTGCAAATACAGCGATTATTATTATTATTATTATTATTATTAGACACGCAATTTGACACATCCGATCTCTCTCTCTCTCTCATATGCCATAAAAGTGGGCTGTCAGTAATATTAAACCAGACATTAATAATTGCTCCCGCTTTTTTTTTCTGTTAACATTGCCTTCTGTGTTTCCGAGGTGATGCTAAGGTTTCAACATTTGCATATTTATATAAACTGTATAACACAAGAATTATCATGTCATATTTTTTTGTTTTGCTTCTCTTGTATCAGGAGTCAACTAATTGGCCACTTGCGAGCTTCAGGCTAGGCTATAAGGAAGTTGGAGCTGTAGACCTTGATGGTTAGCAGAATGACCAGCTAAAATAAGGTTCTAGTGCAGGACTGGGAGTAGAATATGTTAGGTCGTTTTAATTCTCATGGAACATATTTTGGAAGCTGCCAGACTGCAATTGCCCGGTTACTTGGTTGCTTGGTTTTCTCCTGTTTATATTGCACTGTGGTGGACTTATACAAACACTTTCTCCTGCAACTATTATACGCAATTCTGGATAAAAAATATAATCCTAGGGTAATAAACACGAAATTTTTCAAAGAGCAGACTAAATATTAGCGGCTTTTTTACTCTGATACTGTGACTCCAATACATTGGCCGCTAAAGTGCCTGTACTGTGTAAAGCCGCTGTCACACGAGAGGTTTTTCCGTCAATTTTCCATGAGCAAGTTTTTTCTCGTATTATTTCGGGACTTTTTGGCACTGGTATCGGTAACTAGACTGGAGGTAGATTATGTTGGGTGGCTGAATTATGATAAAGTGTCATTTTTAAGCTTCCATACCATAATTGCCCGTAAAAATTGCTCGAAAAAGGGCTCGTGTGACACCAGCTTAAGTCTACGTCTATGCCTCTGGATCGGAGTATAATAATTGCTGTAGGCTACCACGCCGCGACCACCAGAGCGGACAGAATGATTTTACTATGCAGTCTTTGAAGTTACGAGTGGCCAGGCGTTTCATTTATAAAGTCGATGTGACGGTGAAAACGGTTTAAGATATCGTGACGGTAGTTGTGCATTATTATTTGGATAACCCTTTTGCGTTATGTTGTATTATACTGTATATCAACTTATCAAGGATCTCTCAGTCGGCAGTCCAATTGAGGTAGTCTTTTACAATCTTATATGAACATTTGTTCAACACCTTCGTGATGCTAGACCCAAACAACACGCCTGCAACTTTGGCTTTCAACCATCAGACGCTCCTTTTATAAACATACACCATGATATATATATATATACTGTATATATATATATATATATATATATATATTTTTTTTTTTTATTATTATATATATATATGAACATTTGTTTGTGCCCTTTGCAACTGTGCAACCATTGTTTAAAACTTGAAATCCCTCATGGGTTATATAACCTAGTAAGGAATGTATGTAGAATAAGCCCGACAGTTTTTCCCAAGTACCGGTACACTACAACCCCCTGGATCCATTAGTAGGATCAGAATATATATTGGTCCTTTATTGTGGAAAATCGCTTCTATCAATCTTCAATAATAACTTGAAAAATGCACTCTTAACATTTTCACATACTCCTTTGCATTAAGATGTGGACCCAAATTCATGTTGCCTTATATCAATGGACTCTCCCTATAGTCGTATAAATGTGTCTATTAAAGTGATAATGTAATTCCGTTCACGTACCGGTATTGAAAATGTTCCTAAAATGCTGCGTAACTTCGCATTCGCAGAGAATTATAAGTCTTAAATTTTGTGAACGCCTAAGCTTCTCTCTCTGATTTTGTCTCGCACTTCTCCATTTTCTTTATCATATTATCCCATTTTCTTTCTTACATTCCCTGAGTTTTCGTATAGGCTATAATTTTTTTTTTTTTTTTTTTTTTTTTTTTTTTATGTTGTGTATTGGCATCATATTATATCAAGGGGAGGTTTTTAGTTTGTTCCCTAGACCTCCAGCAAGCATATAATTACACCCCTTGACCCCTTTCACGATAAATTTGTATATTTTTCGGTAGGGCCGGTTCCTTTTAAATAACAAGCTCGCTATCGCTCGCAGGAAAATCGACACTTAAATGGCACGAAAGGTCTTAGAATTTACATAAATAGGGCAAAGGTTCTTAAAATCGCCTATCTAATGGGGCGAACGTCTTAAAATCTCAAAATTAATGGGGCTAAACATGAGGGAGAGAGGGGGTCAAGACAAAAATCCCTCTAGTGAAAATCTCCCCTTAACCCCTTCTCTACCGGCGACGTCTTTGTATGCTTAGCCTATTCTAGCTACTAACAGCAATTAACAGACTTCGAACTATTTCACTTAACCATTTTCACGACCACAGATCCGTCGAAAACTGAACAAAATCGTCTAATTATATAGCTATAATAACATACAAAGACGTTGCCGGTAAAGAAGGGGTTAACATTATAATAGCATTGTCTTGCCCGCCAAACATGTATGAGGATATCAATTATTATGATCATGTAATTTTTGCCAACGTACAGTATATAAGTATAATGTAATTAATGTACTTTTTAATTACGAAAGGTTTTGAAATTAATTGAATATTATATAGAGTATACCGTAGACTATAACCCTGTTCCAAGTAGGTAGTCTATAAATCGTGAACCACAACCTCTATAACTCAAAAAGGGCTAGAGCAAATGGACTGCCAATTTCCACACTTATTCCCTGGCTATTTCTATTTCTATGTATATATTTACTTATTTATATATTATTTATATAGGCCTATGCTTAATATTTATCTTTTCCAGTTAAATACTGACACCAAAATTACATTTGACACAATGTATGCACCATTTATCTTCAATATAGGGTACTTATCATTTATCCGTATTCATATTATACGCATTTTTTTTATATACATTTTGTCTTTATCTATCGTATATGTTTCTTTCTCTATGATCTTCAGAAATTATCTTATACACATCTTAGTTACCGGTATATATATTATTTGTTTCTAAATAGTCTTCAGGCATTTACTTACAAACATTTGTTGATAGAAAGCTTACTTGTTTCTCTATACCGTAATCTTTTTCTATCGTTCTGTCTCTTTCTATCGTATTTTATTTATATTATCTAATACTCATTGTGTACCTGCCAACCTTCTATTTCTATATGCTTCTTGTCGTTCAGTGTGTTTTTTATTTTCTCTCATTTTGATCTTTTGCTATTTGGGGTTATTCTCTTTATGTGTGCATTTGGTCTCTTTCTATCCTAATGTTTACTGTTTTCGTTATCCTCCTTTTTGGCAACCAGGTATTTCAATATTTTTGCTCTCATGGCCATTTTATCTTCTTTTCTCCTATACTTTATATCTCTATAATAATAATTCTCCTTGTGTTGTTGCGACCTCCGAGCTATTTCTAAAAAAAATCTCATTTCAACGTTGTCTTTTTCTCTCCTATACTTTATCACTCTATAATAATAATCCTTGTGTTGCCACCTCCAAGCTATTTATGTTTATTCTCGTATGTTTCTTGTGTGTGTCTGTGGTTTTTTTTTCTGTTTTTCTTTTGGGTGTTTCTTTCCCCTCGCCTCGCCTCGCCTTGCTCGGGTTTTGCGACAATTAGCACCCGAGACAGCCCCCCCCCCCCCTTCTCTTTCTCCCTTCCCCCCTGCTCCCCTGGTCTAGCACTAAACGGCTTTTCTTACTTTTACGTGAGAGAGAGAGAGAGAGAGGGAGATATTTTCTAACTTTTATGTGGCAGAGAAAGAAATAGAGAGAGAAAGAGCGTTTTATTACCTGGTAGAAGAACGTCATCAACAGGGGGTGGGGGAAGTGGTGACAAACACTTAACTCTTTGTGGGTGTTTGTTTGTTCTCGGCCTTTGTGGTCCAGGGGAGGTTTGTGTGTGTGTGTTTGTGTGGCTTTTATTATTTAGGTAAGTGTGCGGGTGTGTGTGTGTTAGACAGAGAGAGAGAGAGTGTGTGTGTGTGAGAGAGAGAGAGAGAGAGAGAGAGAGTGTGAGTGTGTGTGTGTGTGTGTGGGGTGTTTGTTTGTGTGGCTTTTATTATTTAGGTACCGTAAGTGTGTGTGTGTGTGTGTGTGTGTGTGTGTGTGTGTGTGTTTGTTATTCACGTATGTGTATGTGTATTTGTGGGCTTATTATTCAACGTTTGTGTGTGTGTGCTTGTGTGTTTACATTTGTATTTGATGTTTGTCTGGCTGTGTTTATTTTATGGAATTCACGAACGTATTGCTTTCTCCATTGTATATTATTCATTGTATTTTAATTTATTCACAGTTAAATATTTAGTGTTTGATGGGTACCGGTATGCAGTCTATGTTTAATATTCAATAGTCTGTGTGATTATTAATTCAGTAGAAACACATATGTAGTGTGGTTGTTAATATGTAGTTAATATGTAGTTAATATGTAGTGTGGTTGTTAATATGATCGGCATTCAGACTTTTTTCAATTATTTAACCCCTTCTGTAACGGCGATTTTTTTTTTTTTTTTAATTATAGCCGAGAGAGAGAGAGAGAGAGAGAGAGAGAGAGAGAGAGAGAGAGAGAGAGATAGACGGTAAGTGAATCGGTTCGTATCAATAAAGAGATTTTTGACGAACGGGAAATTTAAAATGCGAGTCTTTATTGCTGAATGAAAAATACAAAAGAGCTTTCACCTATTCATATCAGTTGTGTAATCCGTTTATTAATTGACATTTACCAGTCAATTAAATCTTATTGTACCGTTATTTGTGACGAGCGGTTTTGGAATGGTAAATGTGTATTATGGAAAAATGTAAGAGTATATAATTATTGGTTCTATTTGTGCAAATTCCGGAGTTAGGCTAGTGATATTGAGTGTTAGTTTATATATATATATATATATATATATATATATATATATATATATATATATATATATATATATATATATATATATATATATATATATACCGTGTATATATATATACCGGTATATATAATTGAGTATATATCACAAATACACGTGAGCCACTAAATGTTTCTAATCTCTCAGCGGGGTTCGAACCGCCGACCGGCAGGACGATAGCCGACGCTTTAATCAACTACACCACGGCACCACAGCCGTGGTGTAGCCTAGTTGATTAAAGCGTCGGCTATCGTCCTGACGGTCGGCGGTTCGAACCCCACTGAGAGATTAGATATATATATATATATGCTATACAGTATATAGATGAAACGTAAAAGATAATATCAATTTAACTCCGACTACTGATCATACTAACAAATATATAACAACAATACGGACATACATAAATAATAATAGCATTTGTGTAGGGTTTTAATTATTAAAAGTATCTTCAGATTAAGGTTGTAAGTGAAGTTGATTATATGCCAAAGGAAGTTACCGGTACCCTGATTAATATGTAGGCCTAATTGGCCATTTTCCCGAGATTGTTTTTATATATTTTATTGTAAGTAATAGAAACCTATTATGATTTACCGAGCACGTGTTTATATTAATTGTAACTAATAGGATCATACTTTGATTTCCCGTCCATGTTTATAATTTATTGTAACTATTAGGAACATATTTTGATTTATATATTTATTGTAATATACATAAACATATTTTGTTTACCGGTATATAAATATTGTAATAAATATATACATATTTTGATTTACCGAACATTAATGTAATATAGTACAGTAACGGGTACATAAATACTACTACTAATAATAACAACAATAATTTGAAACTCTATGAACTAGATTATATTTAACTCCATGAATAATCGGTGTAAGCTGAGAATTATTACGGAAATTAGCACTACTTTTTTAATGAAGGGTGCTAATGGGCAGGAAGCTGGAGGTAATTACCTGGCTATTTATTTAAGTGATTTGATATTTGACTAATTGGCCCGTCCGTGTTGCAACTTTTGGGAAACCCGCTTTATTTGATGTGAGAGGGTGTCTGTGTGTTTGTGTGTCCGCATGTGTGTGTGTGTGTACGCATGTGTGTGCGTGTGTGTATCTTTGTGTGTGTGTGTGTGCATGCATGGTGTGTGCGTCCGCACGCGCGTGCGTGTGTGTGACACGGAGAGAGAAAAAGAGCAAGAGCACTTTCATGTGGGTCTGTGCGAGGTGTGTGTGTGTGGCAGAGAGGGTATGAGAGTAAGTGTTGTGTGTGTGTGTGTGTGAGAGAGAGAAAGAGAGAGTGTGTGTGTGTGTGGGGGGGGGGGGCGCGTGTGAAAGAATAAGACATGGGGGTGTGCATAAATGAACACCCAACAAACATTCTCCCCAATGCACCCCCCCACTCTTCCACTATTAAGGGGGGGTCACCTGCTTTTTTTACTCTACTTTTAAATTTCTCTCTTTCTCTGGCTTGTATCCATTCTGCTCCTTTCAGCCTACTGTTTTAAGACGTTTATCCACATCCAGGTGTGTATATATATCTTCCTGGCGACGACTGCAAGCCAGCATTATATGGAGAAATCCGGCTTTGCATGAGAAATTTTTCTATCGAAAAATTTACAAATTTAGTCTGCTGTCAAAAACATTTTGAATAATATGCTGTGTGTGAGAGAGAGAGAGAGAGAGAGAGAGAGAGAGAGAGAGAGAGAGAGAGAGAGAGAGAGAGAGAGAGAGAGAGAGAGCGAGAGAGAGAGAGAGAAGAGAGAGAGAGCGAGAGAGAGAGAGAGAGAGAGAGAGAGAGAGAGAGAGAGAGAGAGAGAGAGAGAGAGAGAGAGAGAGAGAGATAGAGAGAGAGAGAGAGAGAGAGAGAGAGAGAGAGAGAGAGAGAGAGAGAGAGAGAGAGAGAGAGAGAGAGAGAGAGAGAGAGAGAGAGAGAGAGGAGAAGAGAGAGAGAGAGAGAGAGAGAGAGAGAGAGAGAGAGAGAGAGAGAGAGAGAGAGAGAGAGAGAGAGAGAGAGAGAGAGAGAGGCGTATAAATGAATGCCAAATGGACCCTTCCCACATCATCACCTCACCAAAGCGCCCCTCGCCTTCTGATGTAACCCTTTATAAATGATTCCCTTTGGTTTAACGGAGCCCAGGCGGTATTGTGCAGCATAATTTACTGGTTCGGCTTAATGGTTTAAGGAAGGGGTTTAGTTTGCTCTCTAAACGGCTCAATGGTTTAAGGAAGGGGTTTAGTTTGCTCTGTAAACCTCTATCAAACTTAAGAAAAACACCCACAAGACCCCCCTTCGATATAAATTTGTACATTTTTCGGTAAAAAAAATCCCGGCCGAAGGCCGATTCCTTTTCAAATACAGGCTCGCTATCGCTCGCCAGGAAAAAATCGACACCTAAATGGCACGAAAGGTGTTAATATTGGCAAAGAAATAGGGCAAAAGGTCTGAAAATCGCCAAACTAATGGGGCGAATGTCTTGAAATCTCATACGGTAACTAATAGACATGAGGGAGGAGGAGGACTCGAAAAACCAACTGCCTCCCCTTAAGTGGTAGTTAACCCTTTCAGTACGATGACGTCTCTTTATCTTAGATTCTGGCTAACATCAGACGATTTTATGGAGTTTAAGGAGGACTTATTATTATGGGTTTTTTTCCTCCACCAACCCACTTCACCTCTAAACTCAATTAATGAAATCAACAAATTATACATGTGGCACTCCAAGGACTCGAACCCAGGATACTCACATTCAGAGGGTTTATTGAGATCGCATTTACCCCTTTGAGTCCTTGAGGTTATATGGTAAAGGAAATCGTCTAATGGTAACCAGAATGGGAGGACAATTCTGTCTTCGTGCTGAAGGGGTGAAGGGGTTAAGGGTATTAGTTTAATTTAAGGTTGGTTTGGTTTAATTCTAGGATAATTAGTGAGCGAATTAGCATATCTGGTGTAGCATGTCGGGAGAGAGAGAGAGAGAGAGAGAGAGAGAGAGAGATAATGAGTGCGTGTTATTCAGTGTATGTGCAGGTATGTGTGCTTATCAATGTGAGAGAGAGAGAGAGAGGTAGAATTATCCTTATACACAGGCAGTAATCTGTAGTGTTTTGTTATCAACCTAGGAGACGTAATTGCAATTTTGGCCGAGTTCTAGGGATTAATATACAGAGGAAGGGGATTACTCAGTACTGCCATATGTCCGCCCCTCTCTCTCTCTCTCTCTCTCTCTCTCTCTCTCTCTCTCTCTCTCTCTCTCTCTCTCTCTCTCTCTCAATAGGGTTACACTTCATCCTGTTTTCCGGTATGGGTTTTTAGCAGGAGGGAGCGGAGGGTGGGAAGAGAGCCTTCTACTTTGCTGTCCTATTCCCCTATAAACTGTCCTTGTCTCTGTGTGATCTGATTATCTTTGTAACTCTGTTTGCCTCTCTTCACACATAGGCTACATACCGGTATATAAACACAAACACACACACACACACACACACACACACACACACACACACACAGTACTGAGGTACGTGGAAGGTATGGCACGGAAGATAAGGTGGTGATTGTTGTGGTGATAGTGGTGTGCATGATTAATGTGTGTGGTGATAATGGTGGTGGTGGTGCGTATGTGTGTGTGTGTGTGTGTGTGTGTGTGTGTGTGTGTGTGTGTGTGTGTGTGTGTGTGTGTGTGTGTGTGATATGTAATTTATGTGTCAATATGTGAGTGATGTGTGTGTATTTTATGTATCGGTGTGTAAGTCTACGTGGTATGTTTGTGTATGTGTATGTATATGTGTATGTGTATGTGTAGGCTACTATACTGTATGTGTCAATATGTGAGTGTGGGTGATATGTCTGTGTGTGTGTTGTTCTCTGTGTGTTATGTAGGTCCCTCGTTGTCCGCAGATACATAATACATAATACATATCCCAACACGTCATGACAACCATACCACCAAATATACACGCCATTTTGCATGTCATAAACCCCAAGAGGCCCTTGTAATGTTTGATGGTGTCGTGTTTACCACCTCTAACAGACAGACGCACAGACCTACAGACACAAGGGCTACGGACTCATGTTTATTGTGTCTCTGATGGATCTGAATTTGGCTCGCACCTGTACAGACAAACGGACACATTGACAGACATTCATACTGACAGACAGACACACTGACAAACGTACATACTGACACACTGACAAACGTACATAATGACAGACACACAGACAAACGTACATACTGACAGACAGCCACACTGACAAGCGTACATAATGACAGACACACAGACACTGACAAACGTACATACTGACAAACGTACATACTGACACACTGACAAACGTACATAATGACAGACACACAGACAAACGTACATACTGACAGACAGACACACAGACAAGCGTACATACTGACACACAGACACACTGACAAACGTACATACTGACAGACAGACACACAGACAAACGTACATACTGACACACTGACAAACGTACATAATGACAGACAGACACACTGACAAACGTACATACTGACAGACAGACAAACGTGCATACTGACACACTGACAAACGTACATAATGACAGACAGACACACTGACAAACGTACATACTGACAGACACACGTACATACTGACAGACATACACACTGACAAACGTACATACCGACACACAGACAAACGTGCATACTGACAGACAGACACACTGATAAACGTACATACTGACAGACACACTGACAGACAGTCTTACAGACAGACAAACAGATACACTTAACAGACAGCCTACAGACAAGCATGTATAGGCCTACTAATCAAAGATAAGGCATACAGACACTCATACTGACTCGGGGTTTAGCATCTCTCACCGACAAACGTACAGACTTACAGAAACATTAACAGGGTCTCTACATTGCCAGACAGACTGACCTGCAGACAGACTTACACGAATGATACAACCACTGACAGACAGACAAACAAACACGTTGATAAGAAGACATGCACACAGACATACAGACAATAAGAGAGAGAGAGAGAGAGAGAGAGAGAGAGAGAGAGAGAGAGAGAGAGAGAGCGAGATACACACAGACGTGCAAACAAAACCAAATACAGACGGACAGACCAGACAGACAGAACGAGAGAGAGAGAGAGAGAGAGAGAGAGAGAGAGAGAGAGAGAGAGAGAGAGAGAGAGAGAGAGAGAATACAGCCACTCGGTCTTTAATGGCGTTCTTTCCTTTGTCAAGCTCTTCGGAATCCAATTGAGCAATGTCGAACCATCACATACGCAACAATCGTGACGTTTGGCCTTCACTCCGGCTTTACTGTATGATGTTTTAATAAGATAAATACCTTCTTTGTGTAAGGGCAGATTTTCTATATATTTGTTCATTTTACTATATATATATATATATATATATATATATATATATATATATATATATAGATATAGCTCTAAATATATATATATTTTTTTTTTTTTTTTTTTTTAGATATATAATGTGACACTATGTCGTTTCTGGGTTGTAATTTATGACCTGCGTGTGTGTGTTTGTGTGACCAATGTGTGCCTGTGTGTGACCTCTCCGTGTGCGTGCGTGTGTGTAACCAATGTGTGCCTGTGTATGTAGGCCTATGTGTGTGACCTCTCGGTGTGCGTGGGGGCTGTGGGCACCAATGAGCTGTTGCTCTGTGTGTTATTGTATGTTAACTCTCCGTGTGATGTGTTCTGTGACATCTGTGTGAGTGGTGTGTATGCTTGGGAATATGTGTGCCTGTGTGTATGTGTGTGTGACCTCTGTGCATGTGTGACCTGTGTGTGTATGTGTGTGACCTCTCTGTGTGCGTGTGTGTATGTTTGTGCGTGTGTGACCTATGTGTGCCTGTGTGTGTGTATGTGACCTATGTGTGTGCGTGTGTGACCTATGTGTGCCTATGTGTGTATGTATGTGACCTCTCTGTGTGCGTGTGTATGTGTGTGCGTGTGTGACCCATGTGTACGTGAGTGTGGTCTCCAATTAGGGCCACATTGAGGTCCAGGCACC
>CM064548.1:4097217-4146856 GCA_032716605.1 Paralithodes platypus | reverse complement strand
TAATTTTTGGCGACTTTAATTTACCTTGTGCCCAAGTTGGGGCGATACTTCTTAACTTCACACTCCCGGGACATGACTGTGTATACGAACTTGCAAGGAGAGTTCGCTTTATCCCCCCACCCCAAAAAAATTTTGTTTGTTTTTTTTTTCGAAACGCCGACCCGTGGTTAATAAACCGTTCTTGACATTGTACTTGCAACCAAAAGAAGAATTGATAGAGAATTTGAATGTTGCTGATGAATTCAGTAAACGAGCGACCATCGTACGATAACTTTCACTTTAAAGTTTACTAGTAACGAAACCAAATAGTAGCATCGAAAAAGTCCCTTAATTTCAAAGGGAAAGCAAACTTCCATAAAACTTAGAAGCTATGTTTTAAAAGAAATAAAACTGACTGGAGCTTTTGTAATTAACAATAACGACATAAATTACATCTTGGAAGTTATTCGAAACCCCCCCACCCCCCAAGTACCCTACAAAGACAGAGTACAAGATTGCCATACCATCGAAAATTACGGGCCGTTTCCAGGCCATAATAAATAAGGCCCAAATGGTGGAAAAAAAATAAATTAAAGAATTGGAATATTAAGTATTTCAAACTGCCCTGCTTGCTAAAAAATTTGCTAGATGATAGATTAAAATCCTCACAAAATGACGAAGAGAGAACGGTGTTGAAAATTTGTAGGAGCTACGACGCAAAAGCCAAAAAGTGTTAATTTAAGCAAAAGTTAAAAAGACTCCTAGAGTGACATTATATTGCGAATCAAAAGTAAAAACAAACCCGAAAATAATTCTATAGTTATATCAGAGAAAGAAAAAAAAATAGTTGACTTCAAACTGTTGGGAACCCCGTTAGTCGATTGAAAAAAAGGAGAATACACCACAAGACGCAGTATAAGTTACAAAATTGAGGTTTAGTAATGCCCTCAATACCTTCTTTGACATCAGTTTTTCTACAACAGAAGACCTCAGGTGATTATCCCTACACCATCGCCGATTCAGATTGATTAATTCAGATGTTCTAAGCAATATCACCGTTACAGAGGAGAGCGATTAGTATTTGAATTGTTTAGGATTAAACTCTAAGGTATAAATAAAACGTGCCAGGACCTGATACAATCTCGACCTAGAGTTCTAAAAGGAAGCTAAGAATGAGCTCTCCCAAACCACTGGACATTACTATTCAATAAATCCTTGCAGTCTGGGAACTATTGCCTGATCAGTGGAAGCTAGGCCAACGACCGAAAAAAAAAAAACAAAAAAAAAAAAAAAAAACAAAAAACCACCGATATGCAAAAAGGCAAAAAAGGCAGCAAATCCTCTACCCAGTTAACTATCGTCCAGATTAGCGTTTTTTTTTAATTTTAATTTTTAAACGTGTTTTATAAATTTTATTAACCCTTTTCAGTTGTATGTTAAAAAATGCTAGATAGAAACGGTCATACGAGACAGGGACTCGTTAAATCACTTAGAGGAAAAATAACATACTTAAAGATGACTCAACACGGCCTTTCGTATAAAAAAAACGTTCCTGTTTAACAAACTCTCTTAGACTTCTTCCACCGGGGGGGGATTATCCTCAACCTCTTACGATGTGAGTAAAAGCTGTAGATATTATATACCTTGATTTTCAAAAGGCCTTTCTTTGACAAAGTTCCCCACAAACCGTTTACTGCTAAAACTAATAAGCGCATGGCATACAAGACGGTGTGTTTGAAATGGAGATTAGAAAAATTGCCCCTCTCGCCTCCTCAGCAACAGAAAGCAAAGGGTAGTCATAAACGGTAATTAATGGCATCTAAAAAAATGTTGGACCAATTTGTATGTAGTAGCGGGTGGTACACTAGGGATCCGAGTACTCAGGACCAATTCTCTTTCTAATTTACATCAACGACATTAAGAGAGATGAGGGTCTCACCTGCACCCCCAAATCTCAAAATTGCTGCGCTGACCGATACCAAAAATTGCCAAAATAAATGCGTACTCTCAAAAGAAACAAAGTTGAGCGAGATATGCAACACAATCTAGATAAATTGTCATGTTGGGCCCAAATTTGGCAAATGAGTTCTTCAATGCGGAATCATAAATGTTAAAGTACTACATGTCGAGGATACCTAAATGAGGAAAGCAAACTATTCGATGAACATGGCACTCAGCTTATTTCTATTCTTAAGAATGTAAAATCAGAGAAGAAAACATGATCTGGGAGGTAACAATATCGAGTAACCTTAAAAAAACCGAGGGTCAACAATGTTCAGGAACGTTGTTTAAGAAGGCAAACAACAATAATTGGCTTTATTAGGGCAGGTGGTTCATTTGAGCATATAATCCAAAGAAAAGGAAGAACGAAGTTATCCTAACCCTTTACAAATTCCTTAGTCCCGCCCTCTTCTGGAAATACTGCGTTCAATCCTCTGGTGCCCTTATTACCAAAAAGATATAATTTTAAATAAACAAGCTTTCTTAGAACGAGGTTCAACGTTAGGAATCGTTACCAACAATGATACCTAGCACCCCTAAAGAACACAACCATACCGAAGAGCGCTCTTAGAGAATTAAATCCTATTTCCTTTAACCCAGCCGCCAGATTAAGAGGCCGACTTAATTTCAAGTGTTCAAAATCATTCAAAAGGCATTCGACAATTTGAAACTGTAGTAAGTACTTCTACTATCGACCAATCTAATTACACGCGGGGCGGAAACGGTTGCCAAACTTATTGGTAAATCTTTTAACTCGCACGAATCTAAGAATTCTCTTCTTCATACTCGGAGGTTGTCAACTTGTGGAATGGGCTTCCCCGAGACGTTTTGTAGACTGCCGCACCGTTGATTCATTTAAATTCCGGCCTAGACAAAATATCTCGCAATCAAACCCGCGACTGACTGCGTTTGCAAAGGAATTGAATAACTTTATCCTCCACCTCAGTAGTTACTAAACCCATATGTCCCCCTAACTAACTTCCTAGTCCGGCCACGTTTAGTGGCAGGGCAGGTACAGGGGCGAGTAGTTCCCTTTCCAATGTTCCCTTACCCACTCTAAACCACTGTTTGGACACTTGATCCTCAGTGATTTGGAGGACAAGCAGCCTAGAAGGGTCACTAGATCTGTTGTTGCTTGATTTCCTTTGTACTCCTTTGTACTCCTCCTCCTCCTCCTCCTCCCATAATATAGCCGGATATTTTCTGTACTTTCTTTTTTATTTCAATCCCTGGGTTGGAAAACTTTAGGCCGCTGCTAATGAGAACACCCACATCCTTTTTCAGGGTCAGAGAGAGAGAGAGAGAGAGTGAGAGTGAGTGAGTGAGTGAGTGTGAGAGAGAGCTGGTGTTTGTGAATGAGAGTATGTGAGTTGGCGTGTATGTGTACCAACTCTTACATACCAGCTTGTGTGTGTGTGTGTGTGTGTGTGTGTGTAAATCCAAGATAGAGCTAAGATAATCCATATTTAACCCCCCTTACCCGATACACCGAGCTACGGAGATATGACTGGGACAGCACCCGCCCGAGACTGCTAAAGACAGAGCCCTTATAAGGCGAATAATACGCAGGGAAGGTTGGTGTTAAATGAAGATATTACACTGTAGGTTTGGTTGTTAAAGGGAGAATACTATTTATTATTTTATTTATTTAGTTACCGGTATATATTTATATATTTATCGTTTTCTTTAGTTTCCTCCATCGACCTCTATCAAGCTTAAGGAGAGATTTCCACTGGAGGGACTTTTTTCTTGACCCCTTTCTCCCTCATGTCTAGCCCCATTGCTTTTGAGATTTTAAGACGTTTGCCCCAGTAGTTTGGTGATTTTTAAGAATTTCCGCCCCATTCTGTCAATTTTAAGACCTTTCGTGCCATTTAGATGTCGATTTTATCCTGGCGAGCGATAGCGAGCCTGTAATTTAAGAGCAATCGGCCTTCGGCCGGGACATTTTTCTACCGAAAAATGTACAAATATATCTTGAAAGGGGGTCAAGGGGGTGAAATTTTAAAATTGCTGGAGGAGTAGGAAACAAACTAGAAACCTCCCCTTAAGAATCACTCCCAAGTCCCCCCTTCGAGATAAATGTGTACATTAGTCGGTAAAAAAATGTCGGTTCCTCCTAAACTACAGGCTTGCTCTTGCTCACCAGGGAACAATCGACACCTAAATATCATGATAGATCTTTTAATTAAGACAAAATTAATACATAAATGGGGCAAAAGGCCTTCAACTAGGCAAACTAATGGGATGACCATTTTAAAATCTCAAAACTAATGGGGGGTAAGCATGAGGGAGAAGGGGGTCCAGAAAAGACTCCCCCTTATACGGAATATACCTCTCCAGATACCATGAACATGAGCTCCATAAATGATGTAGTTTCTTTCAAAGATATATGTTGGATTTTTTGTCATACACGCATTTCAGTGTTAATTGTGGTTCAAAGTTACAGTACAATATATTATCAGTTAATCAGTCTTTACTTACACTACACACACTTTCTTTCCCTCTCTCTCTCTTTCTCTCTCTCTATCTCTCTCTCTCTCTCTCTCTCTCTCTTGCTCATCCATCTCCCGGTTCATTTAAGGTTCACTTCATTTTCTCCAGCCCATTTATTTTTTTTATTTTTTTTAATAAATCGCTAATTAATTTTTCCTTCATTTCAAAGGTCATTATTTTATCGTTCTATTTATCTTCTTAAAGCTCCTCGAAACTGTTATTAATTTATTGATTTTAAGTTTCTTTTTAAATAGTATGTATTATAGTTATATCTTGCTATTTAGTTAACCCTTTCAGTGCCGTCCTTTTAACTATATCTTGGCTACTATTAGACGATTTTATTCAGTTTTAAAAGGGCCTCGAGCAATTAGCAGGCTTCAATCTATCGCACCTAACCCTTTTTACTACCACAGATCCTTCTTATAATGCACAAAATCGTCTAAATATAGTTAGAAGAAAATTAAAACGACGTCGCTGGGTTAATCTGATAATACAATTTATTTTTTAAGTTTTGATCCTTTCAGACGATTTTATTAACTTAAGTAGGGCCCGTAAAAAGTAAAGGGTAGTCATTCCTATAATTTCCAGAGGCCCTTTAAACTGTCTTCCTGGTGCAATGCATAAGTGTGTTGATTTTCGGTGTGAGCGTCCTGGGTTCGAATCCCCGGACTTAATTTCATTAATCGAGTTTAGGAGTAAAGTTGGTTAATAATTAAGGCTGATAAAATTCTCTGGCAGCATAATTAAAAATTTATATATATAATGGCGTCTTATTCAATGGGTTAATCACTTCATTAATTTCCTAATTCATCTTACGAAACTGTCTATTCATTTATCAATATTTTCAACCATTTTTATTGTTTAACCCTTTTAATCAGATGAGTGCAATTGACCATTTGTGCGTTTCAGGCTATAAGGAAGTTGGAGCTGTATATATCGATATTAACTCCTTCTCTACCGGTAATGCTTTTTTTCTTACTTTATTCTAGCTATATTTAGACGATTTTGTGCAGTTTAAGAAGGATCTATGGTAGTAAAAAGGGTTAAATGAGATAGTTCGAAGCCTATTAATTACTGGAAGCCCTTTTGAAACTTAATAAAATCGTGAAATATTAGACATTAAAGTTAAAAAGATATTGCCGGTACAGAAGGGGTTAAGAAGGTTCTGGGGTAGTAAAAAGGGTTAAGTGAGATTGTTCGAAGCCTGTTAATATCGGCTGAGAATAGGTATAATAATTGATAAAGGGCCTTAATTTCATCTGGTAATGGGGCCGCCTCTCTCTGGGTCTCTCTATCCTCACTATCCGTCTTGTGGACAGCCCAATACAATGCTAACTCCCTCTCTCCATCCCTTCCTCCCTCTCTCACACACACACACACACACATACACATACGCACATGCACGCACATGCACGCACATATACACACACACACACACACACACATGCACATGCACCACATATACATACGCACATGCACACACACACACACAAATGCACATACACACATGCACATACACACACACACACGCACGCACATACACACACACACACACATAGACGTAAACATAGACACAGACACACACACTCATTCTATTACACACACACACTCTCTGTTTCTCTCTCTCTCACACACACACACACACACACACACACACAGATACGCAGACACACACATCCACACATAAACACATACAGAGAGAGAGAGAGAGAGAGAGAGAGAGAGAGAGAGAGAGACACTCACTCTCACTCTTTCTCTCTCTCTCTCTCTCTCTCTCTCTCTCTCTCTCTCTCTCTCTCTCTCTCTCTCTCTCACACACACACACACACACGTTGTATTGTTATTATATTCTTTCTTCTGCTTTCTTCTTTCATCTCTTTTATTCTGCTTAGCTTTCATTGTCTCCTTGAATCTGCGGAGTTAAGGTGGGAAGACAGGAGATCTTTTTCCGTATAGTTTTGTGAGTTAACTAAATAATTATGAACCTACAAATATATACAGTATATATATATATATATATATATATATACTGTATATACTGTATACCGTATAATAATAATAATAATAAATAGCAATTCAATCATTATAGAAAAGTACAAAGATCGTGTATCCGCTTGTTTAACTGCAATAGATACAGCAACCGAAGGTACAGCAAAGACGACTGCTGTAAATAAGTTGTCATAACGCTCCCCACAAAAGGTACCTCACAGCCATCACAGCAGACTCTCTCTCATTTATATATATAGCGGTCTCGGAGGGTGAAGGGGGAGGGGGGGGGGGAAAGGGTGGGATGAGAAATTGAGAAGATAGAAGAGGGAGGAAGGAAGGAGAGGAGGAAGAGAGGAGTAGAAGTATTGGAAGGAAGGAGGAGGTGGAGAAGAAGGCGAGAGTAAATAGAGGGAGAAGGGAGGAGGGAAAGAGAAAGAGAGTGGATGGAGGAGGAAGGAAGAATGGAGAGGAGCAGAGAGGAAGAAAGGAGGAAGAGGATAGATAAGGAAGAGGTGCAGGAGAAGATGAAGAAGAAGGATAGAGTTAACAAAGAGAGACGAGAGGAGCGAAGGAGAAAAAAGTAGATAGAGAAGGAAGAAAGAAGAGGAGAGGAGCAGAGAGGAAGAAAGGAGGAAGAGGATAGATAAGATGGAGGAGAAGAAGAAGGAAGAGAGTAAAGAGAAGGAGAAGAGAGAAAGAACGTAGATGAGAGAGATAAGAGTACATTGTTCTGCCTACTTTTCCGGAAGTATAACATCTGAGGTGAAGCCATTGATTTCGGGGGTTGATGAGTGATTGGTGCTTCTGAATGCTTGTGTGCTTGCTTTTTGTGGACAAACTGTTATATTATGTGTTCTTCTCCTGCCACCCCTGTTTCCTTTCTCGTGTCTCTTGCTGATCCTCCCTACCCCTTGTGGGAGTAAGGGCTGGCTACTGACTGACTGATTGACTATATACGCTGTTCATTATGGGTTGGCCAGACATACCGAACCCAACCTCTCATAACTCAAAAATATACTTCGGTATTTGAGCTGTTATGTCTGCCGTTTGGGAAGAGTCAGCCTGGGAATGGGGTTGAAATTTTACAGGCCATTCACTCTAGCCCTTTTTGAGTTGCAGAGGTTAGGGGTCAGGATTTCTGGCCTACCTATAATGATTGGGTTATAGGAACGGCGAACGAACAGGCTGAAAATGATTAGGTTATAGGAACGGCGAACGAACAGGCTGAAAATGATTGGGTTATAGGAACGGTGAACGAACAGGCTGAAAATGATTGGGTTATAGGAACGGCGAACGGACAGGCTGAAAATTTTCATTTGCTTCCACTTCACCTGTTGCAGAGCTACTATTTTAAATGATATTTTAGCTTGATATAATTGCTTAGAAGGGAAAATTCTTAATTAGTCTATAATAATCTTTGGAATATGCTTATGATGTAACTTAAATTAAACATCATATAATAATCATAGCTAAACTGCAGGCATAAAAATACATAACAAATACAAAATAATATATAAATAGGCATAAACTACACGCAAATACATAAGAAGTACATAAACACATAAAACGCATATACAGTAAGTGCATAAGACATAGCACCGTAACAATAAGAAGTGAGAGCAACTGTGCAACACAAAGTCAATCAAAATAGTTTAGTATCCCGTAAATAAACTTTGATAATTATCTTCCCCTGACGATGGATTGAGGCGGGGGGGGGGGGGGGGGGGGGGAAGGAGTTGTTGGTTTGGAGGTCCTAAGTGGGAATCGGGAGGTGTAGGAGTTTGGAGAAGTTTGGGGTGAGTAAGAGAGAGAGAGAGAGAGAGTAAGTGAGAGTGAGAGTGTGTGTGTGTGAGGGGGGGGGGGGGGGGGTTATGAGAGTGAGAGAGAGAGAAGAAGGTTTGATAGGTGTCGTAAATTGTGTGTGTGGGGGTAAGGGGGTGATATGATGAGATGATGGTGGTCGTAGATAATAAGGTGAAGAGTTGTATGTGTGTGTGTGTGTTAGTTTATGTGTGTGTGTGTGTGTGTGTGATAGTTTGAGAGAGAGAGAGAGAGAGAGAGAGAGATTTACATAGATTAATATATATATATACACTGGCCACACAGACCTTACGATCAATATTTGTAGGGTTATCAGAACCCCCCCAAATTAAAAGTGGAGAAAGAGAGAGAGAGAGAGCTACATAGAGCTACATAGAGCTACATAGATACACAGACCACACAGACCTCAAGGTCCTTACTAGGCAGTCTGGCCTTACAAACTATATATGTATATATGCATATATATATATATATATATATATATATATATATATATATATATATATATATATATATATATATATATATATATATATATATATATATATTAACCGGTACACACACACACACACACACACACCACACACACACACACACACACATACATACACATACATACATACACACATACATACATATATATACAGATATATATATATATATATATATATATATATATATATATATATATATATATATATAGAGGAGAGAGAGAGAGAGAGAGAGAGATAGAGAGAGAGAGAGAGAGAGACTAGAAACGGAAATATAAACACAATCGTAGGTAGGAAAATATACAGACGAATGAGAAATAGAGAGAAAGTGATAAATTGAGTTAGGAGATCAGAGGAAGAGGATGGAAGAGAGATTGTTTGCCACCTGGGAAGAATGGAAAAACAGGGTAACTCAAAAATTATAAAGAGGGAGGCACGGAAGGGTACAAATAGATGGGGAGATAGGTAAGGAAAGGTGGAAAGGAAATAGTTACCATATTGAAAGGAAAGACTGGCTTTTAGTGGAGAATTTGTATTATTATTATTGTTGTTATTACTATTAGTATTATTATTATTATTATTATTACTAGTATTATTAATATTAGAGGGTGAGATAGGGATGCAAAAATGATGCAAATAATATTATTATCGAACTGAGTAGAAAAGAACACAATAGGAACACAATTATAATCTACAAAAGAGGGACATGGAAAAACAGTGACTTGCAGATGAGATGAACGATGAACAAGAACGTTCTGCGAAGTAAAGAGGGGAGACTGTGTTATAAGTGACAGAAAATTGAGAAATAAATGGAACAGCAATGTGTGAAAGAGAAGGGAGAGAGAAAGGGGTGACAACAATTATTATACCAAGGAGATTATCATTGAACTGGAAATTATATGTTTACATCAGGAACATTTTAATAGCTGACGAACTTATGCAATACTTAGTGAATATGAAATCACCTGTAAATCAATTCAACAGTTATGCTTATATTTACATATAGAACACGGTAATAGCTGACGAACTTCTGTCAACAGCTGTACTTGAGGAGAGGATATAAAAGGAAGAGGAGAAACGGCCCAGGGTTACCAAGTCAATAAACTAAATACCGCTAGATCCGTGCGACAAAGCTGCTAGATAGTAAACAAGTGCCAAACATCACTTGAGTCATGAGAGAGAGAGAGAGAGAGGGAGGGAGGGATAGAGAGGGAGGGAGGGAGACGGGAGATAGAGAGGTGATAGGTGTCGTAGAATGGGATTGAGGTCGTACAAATTAAGGTGAGTAGCTGGGGAGAGGAGGAGGAGGGGGGGGGGGGGAGATTGACAAAAAAAGGGTAATTTGGGTGAGAGAGAGAGAGAGAGTTAGCATGTATGTGTATGTGTGTCTGTGTGTTTATGGGTGTGTGTGTGTGTGTGTGTGAGAGTGAGTGGGTGTGGAATAGGATCTAAGGTAGTTGGAATGGTAGAATATACATCTATCTATCTATTGCCAGACGCCTTACTCCTCTTTACGAGGGTGGCCATACACAGAACGCCCCTAAGCAGACCTAACCCTTGTGAGAGGGACAATCCGTGCCAGTTTATTGAAGGACTTACAGGATTGACCACTCAGCTTAGGGTCCGTCTGACTCCGAGGCCTTCTATGTATATTTTAGCACTATTTTTCTACAGTGGTGCGCAGCTAGTCCATCCACTAACCTGCTTCACCTTAGGTGAGCAGTACGAATTTGAATAAGGTTTACTCCCCTAGACAGGTTGCCGACCAAGGCTGACGAGTCCCATCCACCCGGATTTGTATATGGTTGTCTCCCCTAGATGGGTTGCCGACCAAAGCTAACGAGTCCCATCCACCATCCATCCAGAATATACATACTGTATATATATATATATATATATATATATATATATATATATATATATTATTGATGAATACAAAAAAATATATTAAATAATGTGTATAGGTTAGCAATACGGTATACACATAAACATATCTCTAATATTTATTTGGCAATGTATCACTCTGAAATGTTCTATGCCTGGCCAGTTCATCTTAATATTTATTTGGCTATGTATCACTCTGAAATGTTCTATGCCTGGCCAGTTCATCTTAATATATTTGGAATCTAGCATATTTACTGCCATTCACTTCCCGTTGCTGCCATTCGCTCGATCGTTGGCGTAAATTACTGACATTTTATTTACGTTCAATAAATATTCCGATATTGATTTAATCTATATAGTTACATGTTTGGGTGAGCATTATGGCCTTTAGGGGGACAGTGGCTGTTTGTTTGGTCTATTAACTCATTTATTCATATATTTTGTTAGTTTCCTCCCTAGACCTCCATCAAGCTTAGAAAAGAAAAGAAAAACTAGACCCCCCCTTCAAGATAGATTTGTACATTTTTCGGTACAAAAATGTCCCTGCCGAAGGCCGGTTCCTCTTATAATTACAGGCTCGCTATACAGTAGCTCGCCAGGAAAAAATCGACACCTAAATGGCACGATAGGTCTTAAAATTGACAACGAAATGGAGGTAAAGATATAGAGATCGCCAAACTAATGGTCCGCACGTCTTAAAATCTCAAAACTAGTGGGGCTAAACATTAGGGAGAAGAAGGTCCAGAAAAACGGCCTGTCTCCCCTTAAATTACCTATTCATCTTTCTATATATCTATCTTACAAAGGTCTATCTTCTCACAAATGGTTTATTTATACCCTGTTCCAAATAAGTAGGCCAAAAGTCTTGAACATTAACCTCTATACCTCGGAAACTATTAGAGTATTCTATCTCTATCTATCTATCTATCTATCTATATATACCGGTATATATACAGTATATATAGTATATGTTGTTAACGTCTCTTCTCACGTCTCAGATTCAAATTCAAATTTATATTCACGTTTCATAACCATCATATCTAACTTTATCTGTAGAACACCCCCTCTCACTCTCTCTCTCTGACGATACAAACATTGCAAATAGCGTACTCTCAAAAGAACAAGTTGACGATATGCAACACAATCTAGATAAATTGTCACATTGGGCCCAAATTTGGCAAATGAGTTTCAATGCGGATAAATGTAAAGTACTACATATCGGATACCTAAATGAGAAAGCAAACTATTCGATGAATGACACTCAGCTTAAGAATGTAAACAGAGAAACCGATCTGGGAGTAACAATATCGAGTAACCTAAAACCGAGTCAACAATGTTCAGAAGTTGTTAAGAAGGCAAACAAAATAATTGGCTTTATAGGCAGGTCATTTGAGCATAAATCCACAGATGTTATCCTAACCCTTTACAATTCCTTAGTCCGCCCTCTTCTGGAATACTGCGTTCAATTCTGGTGCCCTTATTACTAAAAAGATATAGATAAGCTAGAACGAGTTCAACGTAAAGTTACCAAAATGATACCTAGCCTAAAGAACAAACCATACGAGGAGCGTCTTAGAGAATTAAATCTATTTCCTTTAACCCAGCGCAGATTAAGAGGCGACTTAATTCAAGTGTTCAAAATCATCAAAGGCATCGACAATATGAACTGTAGTAAGTACTTCACTATCGACCAATCTAATTACACGCGGGGAAACGGGTGCAAAATTATTGGTAAATATTTTAACTCGCACAAAGCTAAACATTTCTTCTTCAATCGAGTTGTCAACTTATGGAATGGACTTCCCCGAGATGTTATAGACTGCAACACCGTTGATTCATTTAAACTTCGCCTAGACAAATATCTCGCATCAAACCCGCGACTGACTGCGTTTGTAAATGAATAACTTTATTGTATCCTCCCCTCAGTACTAACCCATCTGTCCCCTACTAACTTCCTAATCCTGCCACGGACATTAGTTCCAGGGCAGTAGTTCCCTTTCCAATGTTCCCTTACCCACTCTAAACCACTGTTTGGACACTTTATCCTCAGTGTTTTGGAGGACAAGCAGCCTAGAAGGGTCACTAGATCTGTTGTTGCTTGTTTCCTTTGTACTCCTTTGTACTCACACACTCACTCTCCTGCTCCATCTCTCCCTTCCCCCCCCCTCTCTCTCTCTCGCTCTCGCTCACCCACTCACTCACTCACTCTCTCTCTCTCTCTCACATCTCCAGGTGCGTATTGAGCTATTCCATAAAGAAAGGGGTGGAGGTAGGCTGAAGGCAAGGTTTTTGTATTTCATTGTTATTTATTCTTGCGTTGGTTTACTGTTCTGTATTCATAATTATTTATATTTATCATTCTATTTATGTATACAGTATTTATTTAATATATTCAATTTATACATTTATTTCATTTATGTTGTTTGATTATATAGACATATAGCCTATTATAGGCGATACTATATCCTACAGCAGTCTGACAAAATACAATTTTATAACCACAATTTCTGAGACCTAGCGGATTAAACGAGTTGACTGTACATTTAATACAATGATATACACGTTCAAATACATGTGTGTGTGTGTGTGTTTGTGTGTACGTGTGTGTATGTGTGTACGTGTGTGTGTGTGTGTGTGTGAGTGTGTGAGTAAGCGTGTATGTTGGCCATAAGCCGGGCGACACAGGAGACAGTTGTAGCCTCGCCAGCCATTGTCACATTTTTTATTTAGTTTTTTATTTCCCTTCTTCAAGCCCGTCGCTATTTTGTACCCCCTGCCCCCTTCCCCTCCCCATTGATGCCTACCCCCCCCCCCCTCCATAGCTGCTCCCTCTCTCTCTCTTCCCCTTCCTTCCCTACCCCCCTCATTCCATTATTCTCTCCTATCCTCCTCTCCTGTTTTTCCTTCCACTCTTCACTCAGTCTCTCTCTCTCTCTCTCATGTGCTATCCTTGGTTTCCACTTTCCTTCATTTTGGGTTCTGCTATCCCTACTATTATTAAGGCCTGACCACCTCGTTTGGATCATAAGGACTGTGTGATCGGTGTATATATGTAATTCTATGTAAAATGTGTTCTCTTTCACTCTCATTTTCACAATCACACTCTCAATCTCACACACTCACTCTCACTCATTCTAACAATCTCAGTTACATTTTCACACACACACACACACACACACACACACACACACACACACACAAAGAAATTGCTGGTAAGTGGCTCCCCGGGTTCACAAAAAACGAGTCAGATTTTTTTTCTCTAGGTAATCCTCTCTGTCTCAGTTTTTATTGTGGGTTGCTGTATCGTTTTTTTTTTTTTTTTACCCTGGCTGCCACATCTAACTGCTCTCTCCCACGCACAGTTAAAGTAGTACACACTTAAGTACATGCTTACAACATATACATACACATACAGTACAATCATACGCTCTTACGAAATACGCATACACATATCTGCACTCATATGAAATAAGCCATATAAACACATTCATTAGAAGTATATATATTCAAGATATGCATATACTTATATTTCCTTCGTCTTTTACTTGGCGACATTTTTTCTCTGGCCCTCGCTCCGAGATTCAATAGTGCTACTCACATGCAACACTTCACATACATATACAGTACATACAAATGGAATATACAGTACATACAAATAGAATAAGCTCGAACATACTGCACGTGTTCAGTAGTAGACTGCACGTGTTCAGTAGTAGACTGCACGTGTTCAGTAGTAGACTGCACGTGTTCAGTAGTAGACTGCACGTGTTCAGTAGTAGACTGCACGTGTTCAGTAGTAGGCTGCACGTGTTCAGTAGTAGACTGCACGTGTTCAGTAGTAGGCTGCACGTGTTCAGTAGTAGGCTGCACGTGTTCAGTAGTAGGCTGCACGTGTTCAGTAGTAGGCTGCACGTGTTCAGTAGTAGGCTGCACGTGTTCAGTAGTAGGCTGCACGTGTTCAGTAGTAGGCTGCACGTGTTCAGTAGTAGACTGCACGTGTTCAGTAGTAGGCTGCACGTGTTCAGTAGTAGGCTGCATGTGTTCAGTAGTAGACTGCACGTGTTCAGTAGTAGGCTGCACGTGTTCAGTAGTAGGCTGCACGTGTTCAGTAGTAGGCTGCACGTGTTCAGTAGTAGGCTGCACGTGTTCAGTAGTAGGCTGCACGTGTTCAGTAGTAGACTGCACGTGTTCAGTAGTAGACTGCACGTGTTCAGTAGTAGACTGCACGTGTTCAGGAGTAGGGCTGCACGTGTTCAGTAGTAGACTGCACGTGTTCAGTAGTAGACTGCACGTGTTCAGTAGTAGGCTGCACGTGTTCAGTAGTAGACTGCACGTGTCAGTAGTAGGCTGCACGTGTTCAGTAGTAGACTGCACGTGTTCAGTAGTAGGCTGCACGTGTTCAGTAGTAGACTGCACGTGTTCAGTAGTAGGCTGCACGTGTTCAGTAGTAGACTGCACGTGTTCAGTAGTAGACTGCACGTGTTCAGTAGTAGGCTGCACGTGTTCAGTAGTAGACTGCACGTGTTCAGTAGTAGACTGCACGTGTTCAGTAGTAGACTGCACGTGTTCAGTAGTAGACTGCACGTGTTCAGTAGTAGGCAATATATTCACACTGTGTATGAATTATAAATCAATGAATCAATGGAGCAACTTGGTTGACCCCCAGTAGGCCTACTTTTTTTATTTTGGACTGTACTTCTCATTTCTCAACTTTGTCTTCCTCTATCCAAAATTTATCTACATTCCTACACTACTCCACCCATCATCATTCCTACACTACTCCACCCATCATCATTCCTACACTACTCCACCCATCATCATCATCATCATTTCACAATTGACCATTCAATTTACAAGAGAGGAAATGGGTATATTAAGGGGAGGTTTTTAGTTGATTCCCTAGACTTTCATCAAGCTTAAAATTACTCCCCCTAAACCCCCTTTCAAGATAAATGTGTACATTTTTCGGTAGAAAAATGTCCCGGCTGAAAGCCGGTTCCTCTTATCTTACAGGCTCGCTATCGCTCGCCAGGATAAAATCGACACCTACATGGCACGAAAGGTCTTAAAATTGACAGAAATGGGTCGAAAGTTCTTAAAATCGTCAAAATAATGGGGCGAACGTCTTAAAATTAGAAAAGCAATGGGGCTAAACATGAGGGAGAAAGGAGTCAAGAAAAAATCTCTCAAGTGGATATCTCCCCTTAATATCAGCGGATATTCCCTTTCATTCACACGAGGTAAAATATGTAGTACTTCTTCAGCCGAGTGGTAAGCTTATGTGAGAGGGACTACTGTGTGTGGGTGTGTGTGTGTGTGTGTGTGTGTGTGTGTGTGTGTGTGTGTGTGTGTGTGTGTGTGTGTGTGTGGGACTACTTTGTGTAACACTGTCATTGATTACTTCTTCGTCCAAACATTCCCAGTCGTACTGATATATCTCGCTCTCAACCTTGAACTATAGCTGTGTTTACGCAATTAACCCTTTCGGTACCAGCGACGTCTGTTGTATTTTATTCAAGCTATATTTAGACGATATTATGCCTTTTCCGAAGTATCTGTGATAGTCAAAAGGGTTGACTGAGATAGTTTGAAGCCTTCTAATCACTAGAGATCCTTCCTAAGCTGAATAAAATCGATTAGTAGTAGCCAGAATACAATACAAGGGATGTCGATGGTACAGAAGGGGTTAAGTAACTGCTCTGTTCTCGACATATCTTGCAACCGATAAAATCAAGGGAGGGGGGGGGGGGGGCGCAATCGCCTGCAGTAGAAGGTGGCACATGGAATATTCAACAATTTAGACACACTCATGAAATAAAATAGATAAGAAAATATATAATCAATTAAAGAAATATATTAAAAAAAAAAAAAAAAAAAAAAAAAAAAAAAAATATATATATATATATATATATATATATATATATATATATATATATATAATGTACATCCTGAGCTACAATAGTTTATGTAATCATATAGTGCCCCTTTTCCAACTTTATCATAATATCCTTGTCAGTCTGTTTCTTGCTGTATTAAAACACACACACACACACACACACACACACACACACACACACACACCCACACATACACACTCCTTTATCTACAGGCTTCTAACGTTATATTTTGCACACGTGTACACACTAAGTAACATATAATACCTTCAAAGTTAATTAACCTTTTCAACTTACACATACCTGGAACGAGTGCTGGTTTAAGTGTACCTCTCTCTCTCTCGCTCTCACATACCACACCATCAACACACACACACACACAACCACAAACACATACATGCACTAGTTCTACAGTCACATATACACACAAACACACACACACGGGGCACTGTGAAAGCAGACACTTGTATATAATCCTCCTCTTTCAAGCACACACACTCATGCTTGAAGACACACACACACTTCACATGCTCAGACGCTAGTAACTTAACACTTTAACACATACACTCATACACACTCATACTACGCCCTTTCATAATCCAATACGCATTTATTTTCTGTTTCTGGCTATTATTAGGAATATTTTGTTTATATTATGACTTAAACTGCTTTAAACTTTGTGTGTCCAGACATTTTGACCCCAACGACCCTTGGAATTCGGCCCTGTCACTCTTTTGGCTTTTGGGGGAGACACTCGTTACAGACAACTTGCCTTTTGTCTCCTTCATACACATAGACCAAAAATATGGAAGTCAGAGGGTTGACTGAGATAGTTTTCACCCTATAATTCCCACAGGTCCTTCCTAAACTGTATACAATGGTCTAATGATAGCGAGAATAAACTGTCAAATACGTCACAATCTTCAAAGGGTTAATATTTACACTTCGGTGGTTCGTTAGGCTGTTCGAGGGTTCAAATTGTGCCAGGGTTTGTGTCTTAGAGTGTAATTATTAATAATTAAAAGATCCATGAGTGAGCATATAAATACGTCCATCCCCCTTTAATAATTGCCTTCGAAAATATTGGTGTTTGTCTCTTAAGGGGGTGACCTGTTTTTGTTCTGTCCTTTTCTATCTTTCTCTGGCTTGTATCCATTTGGCCCCATTCAGCCTACTGTTTTAAGACGTTTATCCCCATCCAGGTGTCAATTGTTTTACTGGTGAGCGGTAGCGAGCCAGCATATTATTTATATTTGTTTGACAGCAGGCTAAATTTGTACATTTTTCGATAGAAAAATTTCTCCGGCGAAGCCGGATTTCTTCATATAATGCTGGCTCGCTTTCGCTCGCCAGGAAGAAATCGACACCTAGATGGGGATAAACGTCTTAAAATAGTTGGCTGAATGTGGCCGAATGGATACAAGCCAGAGAAAGAGAGAAAAGGACAGAAATAACCAAAAGCAGGTCACCCCCCTTAATACGCGCCATAAACCCTTACAAATACATTATAGTATTTAAATTAGTCTTTTCCAACAATCCATCAAAGGCAAAAGAAGAAGAATCCATTTCAGCAGTCTTTATATGTCGTAATTAATACTCCACACACATGTATACATTTCCAAAAGTTATTACATTATAATATTATAGTACGGATCTATTGTTGCTATTGTTGCTATTACTAATAAGATATTCAGAATTTGCATACACTAAGAGATATCAAGAGCCGAATTTGTCCTCACTGCAATCGAAATCTCGTCGATACAGAACACTTCACAAACGAATGTTGATGTACTGTATATATAATATATATGGGATTACTATACTATAAATTGACGTGCAGAAATATACAAATATCCTTAGATTGCTGTACAACCACGAGTCATATAACCTTACCAATACATTACATGATATCAATTGTGTTCAGTGTACGGTAGCATAAAGGTGTTCAGGTTTTAATGAACGGGACTGTACAGTGCATATAAATTTGTGAACAACTATTTGTTGTTGTACACACACACACACACACACACACACACACACACACACACACACACACACACAGATGCCACAATATAATCAAACACCGGTATACACGAACTAATATATGCAAATACACACATACATACATAATGATCTAGACACATTCTGACATACTCATTATGGTTGAGGTAAACACACACACACACACACATGTCGCGTTATACAAGCACCCGGACAATGTAATTAAGGTTTACATATGCTGAAGCCCACACACACACACACACACACACACACACAAGCACATACTTTCACACACACACACACACACACACACACACACACACACACACATTAAGTAATCACAATCCTGCAAGCTTTTTCACATAGTCTAACAAAAAGGCAATAACTCACTTTCAAGGTCTCATAATTTCATAGTATCACAGGGCATCTTTTATTTTGATTTATTTCCATATTATTAATTCATGCCTTTAATATTTTGTTTAAAGTATGGATCATGCAATCATTTCTTTTTCTTAATCCTTTGAAGATTATGATGCATTTTGACAGTAGGCCTATATTATATAATTTTGTACAGCTTAGGAAGCCTCTGTGGGCATTATTA
This sequence comes from Paralithodes platypus, assembly GCA_032716605.1. Lineage (NCBI taxonomy): Eukaryota > Metazoa > Arthropoda > Malacostraca > Decapoda > Lithodidae > Paralithodes > Paralithodes platypus. Next base: position 4,127,699 of record CM064548.1, on the reverse strand, counting down.
GGGGAAAGACTATCACAATTCACCCTCTGACTTCCATATACCCTTCCTAATCTGAATAAAACCGTCTAATAATTGCCAGAACACAAAAAAACAAATGCGCTATCGAATCTTGAAAGGGTTAGAATAAATGATCTCATGAATTCCTAACCCCACATTACATCTTACTGGCCTCCTTCACATTAGACCCTATGCAGTAAGGTACAGTCGCCCACATAAGTTCTGTTCCTCTCCGTTGATCTTATACATGGAATTATAATGCGCATGATTGCATTACGAGTGCAGTTTCTTAAGCCACTGTCACACGAGCGCTTTTACCGGCAATTTTCGACGAGCACATTTTTTTCTTCTCGTGATATTTTGAGGCTTTTGCACATTGGGGATCGGCAACTAGATTGAAGGTAGATTATGTTAGGCGGCTGATTTCTGATATTACTGAAATTTCCAGCCTGCCAGACAACAATTCCTCGGAAAAATTGACGGAAAAATCGCTCGTGTGACACCGCCTTTATGCTGTGCTGAACTATTCTGACTAGTCAACTGATAATGATTTAAAGAATCCTCTCTCGCAATTAAAGGGGGATGGGCCGTTTTTTTGGACCACTTGCTCTCTCATGTTTAGCCCCATTAGTTTTCAGATGTTAAAATGTTAGCCCCATTAGTTAGTCGATTTTAAGACCTTTCGCCCAATTTTTTCATCAATATTTAGACCTTTCGTGCTATTTAAATGTCGATTTTTTCCCTGGCGAACGATAGTGAGCCAGTAATGTTGGAAGAACCGGCCTTCGGCCGGGAAATTTTTCTACCGAAAAATGTACAAATTAATCTAGAAGGGGGATCTAATGGATGTTTTTTAAAATTTGATGGAGGTCTAGGGAGGAAACTAGAAAAATAATGAATACATGCAAAAATGATGGAGGTCTAGGGAGGAAACTAGAAAAATAATGAATACGTGCAAAAATCGCCCAAAAAGTGAACCATCTCCCCTTTAATGCATCCTAATTCTTTTGGTCATACATAGGATCATGACGAGCAACCAAACCTGTCTAGGCCACTGTACATAATACGTAACGCCGCGTTATTAACCCTTTCAAGATCCAATACGCATTTCATTTATATTTTCTGGTAATTATTAGACGATTTTATTCAGATTAGGAAGGGTATTTGGAAGTCAGAGGGTTTGATTTGAGATAGTCATTACCCTTTTTAATACCCACAGATCCTTCCTAAGCTGCATACAATTGTCTAATGATAACACATAAGAAATCGAGACATAAAAGGCACTGTAGGTCTTGAAATTGACAAAGAAATGGGGTTACATGTCTTAGAATCGCCAAAATAATGGGACGAGCGTCTTATAATCTCAAAATCTTTAATGAGGCTAAACATGAGGGAGAAGGGGGTCCAAGAAATACACCCCTTAGACCAGATTAAGCTAAGCCGTAGTTGCCAAGTTGTAGTATTATATTGAACACACACACACACACACGCATACACACACACACACACTGTTTTTGTTTTTTTATATAATATTTTCCCTTTTCTGTTTCTCGACTCTCTCTCTCTCTCTCTCTCTCTCTCTCTCTCTCTCTCTCTCTCTCTCTCTCTCTCTATTTATATATATATTAATTATGACTTTAACGTTTTCTCTGTTGAAACAGCAAAACATACATTTAATGTTTTGGGGGGTTCGAAGTGTCTCAATTGATGGGAGACGAAGTGTCTTGGGCCTCGAAATGTCAGGGGTACGATATGTCTGGTTCCCCACCAGCTTACTAGACACTTCGAACCCGGAGACATTTCGTCCCCCTCCAATTTAGACAGTTCGAACCCCCGTCATTTCGAACCCCAGACAAAACGTACCCACAAATGGCTAGATATATTTGAAGACTCTTGACGTAACAAATTAATGGATATCGGCGAATTCTTTTTAATTAATCGAATTAAAATATAACTATATCCCAATATTTTATGACATACATATCATACGTTATTATAATAGTGAATCATTATAATCATTATTCACACAAATGAATTGCTTCAAACTTCTGGGACTATGGATGAAGAAATGCGGGATAGGGTACAACAGGGGAAGAGGGTTGTAGGAACGCTGAAAGCAGTAACAAGAAATAGGGTGGTCAGTATGGAAGTGAAGAAGTCCTTGCATGACAGTGTGGTAATCCCGACACTGACTTACGGAAGCGAAGCATGGACGTTGGTTGAGAGACTCAGACCAAGAGTGAGAGCAGTGCAAATGAATTACTTAAGAAGTGCGTGCGGAGTTACATGGAGGGATAGACAGACTAATGAGGAAGTAAGAAGGAGGTGTGGTGTGGAGGTAGATGTGCTGGAAAGTGTGAAAAGGAACAACTTGAGATGGTTCGGCCATATGGAACGTATGGAAAGCGAGAGAATGACTAAGAGGGTGTACGAGAGGGAGGTGGAGGGACAGAGAGGGAGAGGTGGAAGGATGGAGTGAGGAAGTACATGAACAAAGGCGGTGCTGGTTGGGGGGAGGGGCGTCGACTGACTGGGGACAGAGGTGCATGGGGGCAGTTCGTTCGTGGCCACCCCTTCGGGGATCGGGGCGTCAGGCAATAGATATATATATGTATATATATATATATATATATATATATATATATATATATATATATATAGCCTTCTGGATGTGGGCGAAATAACTTGAGCGAAAAGCCCCTGTACGAAAAGACCATGACCTCTATATATTTTTTTATACCCGGTACCATCTCAGCGCCCGGCTTCCTCGTCCTCCCAGTAGCCCCGACCGAGAACGTCGTAAGGATTTCCCCCCAGCCCGTTTTCTGTGTTAATTAAGCCACTTTGACCCTCAACTCGCCTAGATCACGGGGCCGGCTGGCGAGTTGTTTTGATGCAACCCACTTCTGTCTCTCTGTACATATGATACCTGATTAAGGGGGGGGTGACCTACATTTGTTCTCTCCTTTTCTCTCTTTCTCTGGTTTGTTTCCATTCGGCCCCACTCAGCCTACTGTTTTAAGACGTTTATCCCCATCCAGGTGTCGATTTCTTCTTGAAAGGGTTCTAGCGGGGTTTTTTTTTTTTTTTTTTATAAGTTTGATGAAGGTCTAGCGAGGAAACCAATATATAAATATATACATAGACCAAAAATCAAGCACTACCTACCCTTTAATCGACGTATGATAGTCTAACATAACATTAATTTAATTGTCATAACCTCTTTCATATCGCTCAAATGAACACAATAACAACCCTAGAACAGTATATATACCGTTTAAGGGGAGGTGGGTCGTTTTTCTGGTCCCCCCTTCTTCCTCATATTTAGCCCCATTAGTTTTTAGATTTTAGGACGTTCGGCCCGTTAGTTTGGCGATTTTAAGACCTTGCGTCCAATTTTTGTGTCAATATGAAGACTTTTCTTTGTCATTTAGGTGTCGATTTTTTTCCTGGCGAGCGATAGTGAGCCTGTAGTTTAGGAGGAACCGTACAAAATGACTTAAGAGTGTAGGAGTTGCCATTTCTAGGTATGGTCTATTCTGAAGCTTTGAAATGAGTTGCATAAAATAATGAGTGAGAAGTCCAAACGTGTGTAATTAAGGTGATAACAGTTCTGCTCTCTCTCTCTCTCTCTCTCTCTCTCTCTCTCTCTCTCTCTCTCTCTCTCTCTCTCTCTCTCTCTCTCACAAGGCTTCAAAAGGGTGGTAGGTGGGTGGGTAGGTAAGTGTGTAGGTGGGTGGGTAAGTGTGTAGGTGGTAGGTAAGTGTGTGGGTGGGTTAGTGGGTGGGTAAGTGTGTAGGTTGGTGGGTAAGGGGGTGGATAGGTAGATAGGTAGGTGGGTGTAGGGTAAGTATGTAGGTGGGTGGGTTAGTGTGTAGGTGGGTGGGTAAGTGTGTAGGTGGGTGGCTTAGTGTGTAGGTGGGTGGCTTAGTGTGTAGGTGGGTGGGTTAGTGTGTAGGTGGGTGGGTAAGTGTGTAGGTTGGTGGGTTAGTGTGTAGGTGGGTGGGTTAGTGTGTAGGTGGGTGGGTTAGTGTGTAGGTCGGTGGGTTAGTGTGTAGGTGGGTTGGTTAGTGTGTAGGTGGGTGGGTAAGTGTGTAGGTGGGTGGGTTAGTGTGTAGGTGGGTGGGTAAGTGTGTAGGTGGGTGTGTTAGTGTGTAGGTGGGTGTGTTAGTGTGTAGGTGGGGGGTAAGTGTGTAGGTGGGTGTGTTAGTGTGTAGGTGGGTGTGTTAGTGTGTAGGTGGGTGGGTTAGTGTGTAGGTGGGGGGGTTAGTGTGTAGGTTGGTGGATTACTGTGTAGGTGGGAGGGTTAGTGTGTAGGTGGGTGGGTAAGTGTGTAGGTGGGTGTGTTAGTGTGTAGGTGGGTGTGTTAGTGTGTAGGTGGGTGGGTTAGTGGGTAGGTAGGTGGGTAAGTGTGTAGGTGGGTGTGTTAGTGTATAGGGGGGTGGGTTAGTGTGTAGGTGGGAGGGTAAGTGTGTAGGTGGGTGGGTTAGTGTGTAGGTGGGTGCAGGGTAAGTGTGTAGGTGGGTCGGTTAGTGTGTAGGTGGGTGGGTAAGTGTGTAGGTGGGTTGGTAAGTGTGTAGGTGGGTGGGTAAGTGTGTAGGTTGGTGGGTTAGTGTGTAGGTGGGTGGGTAAGTGTGTAGGTGGGTGAGTGAGTAAGTGTGTAGGTGGGTGGGTTAGTGTGTAGGTGGGTGGGTAAGTGTGTAGGTGGGTGGATAAGTGTGTGGGTGTGTAGGGGGGTGGGTAAGTGGGTAGGTGGGTAACTGATGATTTCAGGACCCAGGTGCAAAGGGTTAATAGTAATTGGAGTTGTGATTGGTCGCTTCCGAGGTTTTCATTAGTTTCTGAAGGGAGGGGGGTGAAGGAGGTGGTTTGGGGGGATGGGGAGAAGGATTAGGAGGTGGTTGGGGGGATAGGGTGGTGTAGGTGTGTGTGGGGGGGAGGAAGGATGAGGGGGATGTAGGTGTGTGGTAGGGGGAGGGAGGGGTGGTAGTGTCTGTGTGAATATGAAAGACGGGTTTGTGTTGTGAATGGGATAGTGAAGATGTGTGTGTATAGCTGTGTGTGTGTGTAATAAGGGAGGCTACTGTGTGCGTGCGTGTGTGCTGGTGTGTATTTGTTAGAAGGCTAATGTGTGTGTCTATGTGTGTGTGGGTTTGCGGAGGTTAGGGTCCATACATACGAGGCTCTAGCGTGCGTAGGAGTGTGTTTGAGTGTGTGTGTGTGTGTGTGTGTGTGTGCGTTAAACTGCTCTGTTCAAATTTGCGTGTGTGTTTTGTTTGTTATATGATACATGTAGACATCCATGTTTAACGTGTTTAAAATAGTATAGTTTCTTCTTTATCAATGTCAGTACCTATTAAGGGGAGATATCTACTTGAGGGATTTTTTTCTGGACTCCTTTCTCCCTCATGTTTAGCCCCATTGTTTTTCTAATTTTAAGACGTTTGCCCCATTATTTTGACGATTTTAAGAACTTCCAACCCATTTCTGTCAATTTTAAGACCTTTCGTGCCATTTAGGTGTCGATTTTATCCTGGCGAGCGATAGCGAGCCTGTAATTTAAGAGGAACCGGCTTTCAGCCGGGACATTTTTCTACCGAAAAATTTACAAATTTACCTTGAAAGGGGTTCAAGGTAATCTTGAAGGATATCTAGGGACCAAACTAAAAACCTCCCCTTAATATGACTTTGATTTACCAAATGGAATATAACTTAATTATTTCCATATGTTTAACAAAAAGAAAATATATATAACGTAGATGATATTTTTATTTCAAATGTTGCATTATTTCTTCAGGTTGTTTGTAACTTAATTCTGTCTGCATATTGATGTATCTATATAATATTTACGGTTGTCTGTCTGTCTGTCTGTCTGTCTGTCTGTCTGTCTGTCTGTCTGTCTGTCTGTCTGTCTGTCTGTCTGTGTGTTCTTTATAGGCGGCCGCAGTTTTGGACCTGGGGAGCTGAAACTTTGCATGAGGGTGTCAATTGACCTGGGTCAGGTCACAGAGGGGTCCCCAGTGTGAAAGGGACGGAGAAAATGGGCGCGAAATCGGAAAAAGGCCCGTTTGGGGCAGAAGGAGGCCTCCGATCGAAAAGGTGTATGGAACGAAAGTTGTTCGCAGCCCCCCAAAATGGGGGTACGGATGAGGTCAGATCCAAAATCGGAGGTCATTTAGCGGCCGAAATCGAGGTCGCCGTTTAATGAGGCACAGGGAGGTCGAGGCCGGTGAGTGATGATTGTGGTAGTAGTGATTATGGTAGTAGTAGTGGTGGTAGTAGTTATGGTGATTATGGTGATTACCCGGGCAACGCCGGGTACCCCTGCTAGTACAGTATATTTATGATTATTTGTTGTCACTGCCTCGATAGCTAAAGCAAACTTAAGGGGGGTCACCGGCTTTTTTTATCTGTCTCTCCTTTTCTCTCTTTCCCTGGCTTGTATCCATTCGGCCCCATTCAACCAACTGTTTTAAAACGTGTATCCCCATCCAGGTGTCGATTTCATCCTGGCGAGCGATAGCGAGCCAGCATTGTATGGAGAAATCCGACTTTTTCTATCGAAAAATTTACAAATTTAGCTTGCTGTCAAAACAAAGATATATATATATATATATATATATATATATATATATATATATATATGCTGGCTTGCTACCGCTCGCCAGGAAAATATTGACACCTGGATGGGGGTAAACATCTTAAAGCAGTAGGCTGAAAGGGGCCGAATGGATACAAGCCAGAGAGGGAGGGAGAGAAAGATAAAAAAACAAAAAAAGCGAGGTGGGCTCCCTTAAACGCTTAGATATTTATGTGCATGTTTTGTTTTTGAGAGGATTATATCAAAAGTCTATCGTCCCTGGTACTCCCAATGACATAGGCCGATTAGAGCGTCAAGTAAAATATAAAAAAGTCACTAAGTTAAATTGCATGCTGTCGAAAAGTTACACCGATTCATAATTTCCCTGAAAGACGAACCTTCTGTGTTATTTGAGTGTGTTAATTTAAGGGGAGATTTTACACCTGGAGTTTTTTTTTCTGAACCTCTTTCTCCCTCATGTTTAGCCCCATTGATTGTGAGATTTAAAGACGCTTGCCCCATTAGTTTGGCGATTTTAAGAACCCTCGCCCCATTTCTGTCAATTTTAAGACCATTCGTGCCATTTAGGTGTCGATTTTTTCCTGGCGAGCGATAGCGAGCCTGTAATTTAAGGGGAACCGGCCTTCGGCCAGGACATTTTTCTACCGAAAAATGTACAAATTTATCTTGAAAGGGGGTCAATGGGGAGTAATTTTAAGCTTGATGGAAGTCTAGGGAATCAACTAAAAACCTCTCCTTGAAGCGATGTCAGACGAGCTCTCTCTTTCCGTCAATATTTACAGGCAATTTTAATCGGCTCGTGTGACACTGGCTTGAAAGGGTTTCATTAGCGACGACAACAAAATGGTCTTTCTCGTTTTTTCTTAACATATGTTTAACTAACTCTCTAGTGTGTTTACTTTTTGTCTTTCATCTCTCTCTCTCTCTCTCTCTCTCTCTCTCTCTCTCTCTCTCTCTCACAGACACACAGTTTCCTCTTATTAATTCCTTACCTTTCATCTCTGACTCGGGTCTCTCTCTCTCTCTCTCTCTCTCTCACACACACACTCAGTCCTCTTATTCTCTTATTAATTTCTTACCTTTCATCTCTTACTCAGCTCTCTCTCTCTCTCTCTCTCTCTCTCTCTCTCTCTCTCTCTCTCTCTCTCTCTCTCTCTCTCTCTCACACACAGACACACACACACTCAGTCCTCTTATTCTCTTATTAATTTCTTACCTTTCATCTCTTACTCAGCTCACTCTCACTCTCTCTCTCTCTCTCTCTCTCATAAAAATACAGACATGAACAAACGTCTGCAGTCAAACGTAGATAAAAAAATGTTATTGAAAGATTCTGACACAGTGACGTAACATTGTGAAACACGCCCTTGTCCCGAGTCAGTGTACAGTATTCCCTTTGCTAACGTTCACTGTCTTAAGGGGAGGCAGACCGTTTTTCTGGACCCCCTTCTCCCTTATGTTTAGCCCACTAGTTTTGAGATTATAAGACGTTCGGCCCATTAGTTTGGCGATTTAAACACCTTTCTCCCCATTTCGTTGTCAATTTTAAGACCTTTCGTACCATTTAGGTGTCGATTATTTCCTGGCGAGCGATAGCGAGCCTGCAATTTTAAGAGGAACCGGCCTTCGGCCGGGACATTTTTCTACCGAAAAATGTACAAATTGATCTTGAAGGGGGTGTTTGTCTAAGTTTGATGGAGGTCTAGGGAGGAAACTAAAAACAAAATATATGAATAAAATAATTAATAGACCAAACAAACGGCCAGTCTCCCCTTAAGTTTATCATGTAATAGTGGACCATATACTTGTACACGCGAGCGTACACTCGGAGACCATAGTCTGTAGCCCACTCCTAAGGAATCGTGGACGCCCTATGTTTTTATTTATGCAATTATAATATATGGATTAATTATTGGATGGGGCTTGCTTTTCATTAGATAGTATATAAGTATTGTTGTGTGTGTGTGTGTGTGTGTTTATTATTTTCTTTTTTGTATTATGCATTTTAAGTTTTTTTCTTCTTCTTAGCGTCCACTAATACTGAAAGGGTTATTAATATGTGTCTGTCTGTTTGTTTCAGCGTTCCCCGTCTATGGCGAGGGTCCTGTTAACAGTAACTCCACCTGGTAAGTAGTAGTTGATTGATTGTATTATTAAGATTGAACATATATTATAGTAGTAGTTTATTTATTTCGTATCTCTCTTCTTCGGTTTTAGGTTCGTTCTCGCTCTGTCTGTCTCTCCATCTTTCATTCTCTTTCTCCTTTCTCCTCATCTCTCTCTCTGCCTCTCCATCTCTTTCATTCTCTCTCTCTCTCTCTCTCTCCTTTCTCCTCATCTCTCTCTCTCTCTCTCTCTCTCTCACTAATATGGTAATTTCATAAACTTCACCTGGTAAGTATCTTATAATGGCCTTAAAGATACATTAGTCCAGTTACTTCATCTTTTTATCTTTCTTCCTTTCTTTCCCTATCTCTCACATAAGCTTAATTTACACTACTCCAAATGACTTTACACACATGCAAACAAACTCTTTCTTTCTTTCTCTCTCTCTCATTCACACACACTCTCTCTCTCTATCTATCTATCTTTGTCTCTCTCAAACACACACACACGTACACACGCCTCGACCGGGTAAGTGTCTCTCTCTCGCTCTCGCTCTCTCTCGCTCTCTCTCTCTCTCTCTCTCTCTCTCTCTCTCTCTCTCTCTCACACACACACGCATACACACACCTTAAATGGACTGAAAATCCACCTGATAACATTTATTTTAATGGCTTCACAGAGGCATTTTACGAACCATTAATACACACACACACACACACACACACACACACACACACATTTACATCTGCACTTGGTAAGTACATTATAATGGGTTTACCGAAATATCTCTCTCTCTCTCTCTCTCTCTCTCTCTCTCTCTCTCTCTCTCTCTCTCTCTCTCTCTCAACATTTGTCACTTTTTTTTCCTTTCGTTTCGTTTCACACACTAATAAACGAAAAACACATATTTGTAAGTACCGTACTATTTATATTACTGACACACTGCTACAGTATTTTGTAATGCATATTGCTGTGCCCATTTTCAATTTGATTCAACGTTTATCCAACACCTTTCGGTAAATCGCATAAGACTTTAACATTTGCCATACTTCTTTAACACACCATCAGAAATTATTATACTGTATATTATATGTGATGGTGGATATAGCTGGAAAATGTTAAATTAATCCTGTAAAGGGCGTAATTAATATTTTGTGAATGTTAATTATACAATAAGTTCGTACATTCTAAGCAAAGATGGCTGTGAATTGGGTAATTAAAATGACCATAATAATCTACCCATTTAGAGGTATATTGGTAATTATAAACCCATTTAATACAACGATACAAAGGTGAATCGCTATCAATATACCCACTGTTAATATATACCTTTACCATAACCTTTGTATACCTTTTCATGATCTTGATTTATCGAAAACACTTACTCACTACTGCAACATGACTATCATAATCACTATCATCTTCGCTACTGTAATGTGTGTACCACTACATGGCACACACACAACTCCTCACTACACAGACACACCATCATCATCACTGCTCTGAGTACACACACATCAGACAGACAGACAGACAGACGTGGTTATTACATTACTACGCCATCCCTACGGGGGGCTACGTAATAATTTGGAAATAGCTCAAGACTTATGATATTTGTTTGCACAATATAGTGTTTTTCTCGTGTACAGGGGAATGTGTATAATAAGTTTGTGTGTCTCTCTCTTTTGTACAGGTGTTTGGAGGGTGAAGGCAGCGAGCAGGAAGGGTGTGTGTGTCATCATTGTTGGATTGGACCACGGTGCAATACTTATGGTAAGCTTAAATCTCTCTCTCTCTCTCTCTCTCTCTCTAAGCTTATTATATGGTCAATTATCAACTCTGCGTAAGCGAGTGGTATCCCCCCAGTCAGAGTAAGCTATGGGTATGGCAGATATCGCTCAGCTCTCACTCTGATAGACCAGCCCATCACCACATGACTAGAACCCAATCCTCTCAGCATCAGCTAGGAAAGGTCCTAGAAAGCCACCTTTGGCGGTGGGATAGCTCCCCTATTTCAACTCTTTTCGGGGTTGAGCACCTGCCCAAAAAAAGTCAGAGGGTTATTTCAGATAGTCTTTACCCTTTTACTTCCCACAGACCCTTCCTAAGCTGTATAAGATCGTCTAATGATAGCCAGAATAAACTGTTAAAACGGTTCCCGGACATCTCAACCAGTAGACCATTTCAACCAGTAGCTCTCAACCAGTGCCAAATTAACCCAGACCAACCAAACCAGTGCCAAAATATAGTACTAACCTAACCTAACCTAACCGTATTGGTTGATTTGGTATTGGTTGAGAGATACTGGTTGAAATGGTCTACTGGTTGAGTTGACCGGCCACTGTTAAAACGCGTCATGATCCTCAAAGGGTTGAATACAGGACGATATTAACACATAAACCTGATATTGTAAAGTTCCAGAGTACGGAGTAGGAATGACCACGATACTCTGTTGTCCCACCACACATTCCCTACCATTCCACTGGCAAGGGTACGGGGAGTCACCGTTTTTTTTCTTCTGTCCTTTTCTCTCTTTTTCTGGCTTGTATCCATTCGGCCCCATTCAGCCAACTGTTTTAAGACGTTTATCCCCATCCAGGTGTCGATTTCTTCCTGGCGTGCGATAGCGAGCCAGCATTGTATGGAGAAATCCGGCTTCGCCGGAGAAATTTTTCTATCGAAAAATGTACATATTTAGCTTGCTGTCAAAACAAAAATATATTTATGCTGGCTCGCTACCGCTCGCCAAGAAAATATTGACACCTGGATGGGGGTAAACGTCTTAAAATAGGCTGAATGGGGCCGAAATGATACAAGCCAAAAAGAGACGGAGAGAAAGAGAAAAACAAGCGAGGTGGGACCCCTTAAGGTATTTATCCCTGGCCTAGGAAGGGACGTGTAGTGAATGGCTTTAACCCCTTCCGTAACAGTGACGGGGTTTATGTTCTATTCTACCTATATTTAGACGATTTTGTGCAGCTTAAGAAGGATCTGTGATAGTAAAAACGGTTAATTTAGATAGTCTGTAACATATTAATTGGCACACGTCTCTCCTAAGCTGAATACAATGGTCTACTAGTTGCCAGAATACAATGGTCTACTAGTTGCCAGAATACAATGGTCTACTAGTTGCCAGAATACAATGGTCTACTAGTTGCCAGAATACAATGGTCTACTAGTTGCCAGAATAAGATGTTCCCGGTATTGAATGGCTTTTAATGCGAATTGTGAAACTTTACAATTAAGTCCTGTTTTGCTAAGTCCTGTTTTGCTAAGTCCTGTTTTGCTAAGTCCTGTTTTGCTAAGTCCTGTTTTGCTAAGTCCTGTTTTGCTAAGTCCTGTTTTGCTAAGTCCTGTTCGTAAGATATATATATATATAAGAACAAAGTATATATGCCTTAAAATAGTTTCATTCCTTTCACTGAGTTCTCTTAAATTTCTGTTCTCAATTCCGTTCTTTTGGCGTATTTTACCGACGCCATTTTAAACCCCTGAGAATTATGACGTGTTTTAGAAGCATATTCTGGCTATTATTAGACGATTTGATCTAGCTTAGGAAGGGTCTTTTAGCATTTATGGCTCGTTTCGTGTCTTATACACCCTGTATAAGACACGAAACGAGCCATAAATGCTAAAAGACCCTTCCTAAGCTAGATCAAATCGTCTAATAATAGCCAGAATATGCTTCTAAAACACGTCATAATTCTCAGGGGTTTAAAATGGCGTCGGTAAAATACGCCAAAAGAACGGAATTGAGACGCAGAAATTTAAGAGAACCCAGTGGAAGGATTATGCGTTCATCTTAACCCTTTCAAGCTCCAATACGCGTTTCTGTTCTGTTCCTGGCTAATATTAGATGATTTTATTCAGATTAGTAACGGTGTATGGAAGTCAGAGGGTTGATTGAGATAGTCTTTACCCTTTTAATACCCACAGGTCCTTCCTAAACTGCATAAAATCGTCTAATGATAGCCAAAATAAACTGCTAAAACGCGTCAGAGCTTCAAAGGGGAGGTTTTTAGATTGTTACTTGACCTCCATTAAGCTTAAAATTACACTCCCTAGATAAATAAATGTGTACATTCTTCGGTAGGAAATGACCCGGCCGAAAGCCGGCTCCTCTTAAATTTCAGGCTCGCTATCGCTCGCCAGGAAAATAACACCTAAATGGCACGACAGATCTTAAAATTGACAGACAGAAATGGGGCAAACGTCTTAAAATCGCCAAGCAAAAGGGGCGAACGTCTTAAAATATCGAAACATGGGGCAGAAGGGGGTCCAGAAAAAAATCATCTTAAATAAAAATGTCCCCTTAACCCCTTCCGTACCGGCAACGTCTTTTTAATCATATTATTGCTATATTTAGACGAGTTTATGCAGTTTAAGAAGGATCTGAGGTAGTAAAAAGGGTTAAGTGAGACAGTTCGAAGCCTTTTAATTGCTGGAGGACTATTTTAAGGGGGGGTTACCGGCTGTTTTCATCTTTCATTCCTTTTCTCTCTTTCCCTGGCTTGTATCCATTCGGCCCCATTCAGCCAACTGTTTTAAGACGTTTATTCCCATCCAGGTGTCGATTTCTTCCTGGCGAGCCAGCATTGTATGGAGAAATCCGACTTCGCCAGAGACATTTTTCTATCGAAAAATGTACAAATTTAGCTTGCTGTCAAAGCACATATATATATATATATATGCTGGCGAGCAGAAAGCTAAATTTGCTGTCAAAGCACACATATATATATATATATGCTGGCTCGCTACCGCTCGCCAGGAAAATATTGACACCAGGATGGGGGTAAACGTCTTAAAACAGTAGGCTGAATGGGGCCGAATGGATACAAGCCAAAGAGAGCGGGAGAGAAAGATAACACAAATGCAAGGTGGGCCCCCTTAAACTGAATAAAATCGTCTAATATAGCCAGAAACATTATACAAAATACGTCGCCGGTACAGAAGGGGTTAAGTAAAGACACCCGGAATACATATGCAAGGGATTGATTTATGGAATGCGTCAGGAATTATCAAAAGAACAGAACCGAGAGAAAGTATGAGATTTACGAGAATATTTACGAGATATTTACGAGAATTCAATAAGGCTAACAGAAACAACAGTGTGCTCAGTCTTCCACTACCTGAAGACGTCGTAATTCATCCCTGACCCACGAGCATTGTTTTTGTAGCCAGCGTGGGATTGTGCGCTGCGGCTGTTTAGTGTATTTCAGGTAACGTTTTTCCAGGGCCAGGCGGTGATTCAGAAGCTCATAATAGCGTAGGAGAGCCTTCATATACCGTTTGTTGTCGCACGTTTTTGGATGGATTGCGTTAAGTCGGCGGGCGTGCGATTTCAAGAGCTGGTTCATCTGGTTACGCCGGTGTTTTAGCTTCCGTAAGGCTTGGTTCTGGGCTAGGTTTTGGGCTTTCCTTGTAACCTTGGACCTCCTCTGGGCTTTCCTTGTAACCTTGGAACTCCTCCTGCCGCTGCCCTTCACCTTTTGATACCTTTTGATGTGTTCGCCACTCTTCTAGCGGCACCGAGGAGCGCGACGCCCCTCGTTATGGGTGGTGCCCCTGCCCTAAACAACCCTAGAACCTTTTCTGGTGACAGGACCTCTACCTCGCATCCCAGACCTTCTGTTTCTAACCACAGGTCTCCCCTTCGTTTCTTCTTTAACCACTCGTCTAGCCCCAACCCCGCCTCTCGTTCTAGCACTACCTTTTGTCACGCGTGTTAGTCTACCCCTACCTTGAACTTTTCCCCTTACCGTCCCCCTGGCATGACCACTTCCCTTCCCTTTACCTTGAACCAATACCCTACCACTTCCTTTCCCTCTACCTTGAACCAATACCCTACCACTTTCCTTACTCTTCCCTGTACCTTGAACCTTTCCCCTACCATGACCACTTCCCTTCCCTCTACCTTTAACCAATACCCAACCACCTCCCTTACCCTTCTCTGTACCTCGTCCCCTTTCCCTGACTGCCTTGCCCTACCCGACAACCGTACCTTGTCCCACGCCACCACCCATAACCTTTCCCTTACTACACGGTCTACACCTAACCTAACCCTTGACCTTGCCCTGCCCAACATCCCCAACCTTTACCCACCCCTTGCCCTATCCGAGAACACTACCCCCTGTAACCCTGACCTATTCCTGAGGGCAGGGTACCTGGGTAGTGCACTGAGGGATACATGTGGTGGGCTGCGGACTTTGGGGGCTTTGCTCTTCCTTGATACGGGTTGCGTAGACCTAGCACTGGTCGTCTGCTGGGCTCTTGATACCTTCCTGCGCCCCCTGATCCGTAACCCCCTTTGGTTCGTCCCCGCCCATCTATTGTGCGACCCCCTAGTATGCGTCCCCTAATCCCACGATCCCCTAACTTGGACCCCTCTCACCTATAGACTCCCCTTCACTCGCGGCCCCCTCGCTGACGTCCCTCTGACCCCAAGCACACGCCAAAGTAATAACGAAAATTAATAGTATTTTTGTCATTTTGTCAAACACTTAATAGCTACAGGGTCCGATTTATTCTAGAACGTTTATTAACCTCTTGAGGATTATGCCGTACCTTCACAGTCTATTCTGTATATCATTAGACGATTTTATATAACTTAGGAAGGATCTGTGGGTAAAGACTGTCTCAATTCACCCTCTGACTTCCATATACCCTCTCTAATGTGAATGAAGTCTAATAAGAGCCAGAAAACAGAACAGCCAGCGTATAGATTTGGCAATTTACGGTCCATTTGCTCTAGCCTTTTTTGAGTTACAGAGGTTAGGGTTAAGTATTTCTGGCCAGCCCTATCTCTTCCGAACATAAGTTGGCGAAATTGACAATATCGTCCCATTAGTTTGACAGTTATTTGACGATTCGCTCCATTCACGTGTCGATGTTTTCCTGATGAACGATAACGAGCCTGCAATGAAGCAGAAACCGGTTTTAGGCAGGGACGTGGGGTTTTGTTTAGCTTATAGAGGCGTCTCTTTTTTTTTTTTTTTTTTTTTTTTTTTTTAGGTTGGAAGGGGATCTAAGGGTCAAACTAAGAAATCCTGTCAAACAAAACTCTCAAGAAGGTATTTAACCCGACCAGTGCCGTTGACGTCCTTTTCATTACCTTCTGGAAACTATTAGACGAATTTATTCAGAATAGGAAGGACTTCTACTGTACTCATTAAAAGGTTACAGACTATCTCAATTAATCCTTTTAGCTACCATTTATCCTTCCTAAGCTTCATAGAATCGTGTAAATGTAGGTAGTATAACATTAAAAAGACGTCGCTGGTACAGAAAACCTTCCCGGCCAAATGCCGATTCGTCCTGAAATTACAGGCTCGCTATCGCTCGCCAGGAAAAAATAGACACCTAAATGGCACGAAGGGTCCTAATATTGACAAAGAAATGGGGTGAAAGGTCATAAAATCCCCAAACTAATGGGACCAACGTCTTAAAATCTCAAAACTAGTGGGGTTAAACATGAGGGAGGAGGAGGACTCGAAAAACCAACTGCCTCCCCTTAAGCCGCTTACACAACTCCAGCGTATTGAAGCTGAAAGTGAAGATACGGGGAAGTTATGATAGGCGAAGCTTTGAGACTCGGAAGATTATGAGGGATTATGACAACTTATTTTCAGGCTACCATTCGACGATTTTTGACTGCTTAGGAAGGATCTGTGGGAAGTAAGGGGAGATTTCCACTTGAGGGATTTTTTTCTGGACCCCTTTCTCCCTCATGTTTAGCCCCATTGCTCTTGAGATTTTAAGACGTTCGCCCCAGTAGTTTGGACATTTTAAGACATTTTGCCCCATTTCTGTCAATTTAAGACCTTTCGTGCCATTTAGGTGTCGATTTTTTCTTGGCGAGCGATAGCGAGCCTGTAATTTTAGAGCAACCGGCCTCTGGCCGGGAAATTTTTCTACTGAAAAATTTACAAATTTATCTTGAAAGGGGGTCTAGGGGGTGTAATTTTAAGCTTGATGAAAACGTAGGGAACAAACTAAATACCTCCCCTTAAAAGGGTGAGACTAACTCAATTACCCACAGGATGCAACATGAAATGAACTAGAAATAGCAAATAAAAAGATGAAAATAATAACATTGAATAAAATAGAGATAGCAAATTGAAAGGTAATGGAAAATAAAATAGAATAGCAAGGTGAAGCAAATATTGAATAAAATAGAAAGGGTGAAACAAAATGGTATCAAATGGAGATAGGAAATTGAAGCGGTATATTTTCGCGCAGTGTGGTGGATAATCGTTGGTCTTTTACACTCTGTACTGTGCAGTGGAATGATTGTACACACATACACACACACACACGTACGTACATGAGCAATAACAAACCCGCGCACACAGGCAACTACATACCCAGCTACTGCATACACACATTCACTCACACACACACACACGTACACACACTTAGACACACACAAGCACACACTTAGCACACCCACACACAGAAACACACACACACACACACACACACACTTAGACACACACAAGCACACACTTATCACATACACACACAGAAACACACACACACACACACACACACAACACACACACACAGGCAATCGACCAGGCCCACAAGCACACTGATACAGGAACGCACACACACAGATATAAAAGCAAGCTGAGTGGGGTATTTGCACTGGCGAGTGAGGCGTACAGACCAACACAGCAAACACACAGACACGCACAGAGACACACGTACAGACCAACACAGCAAACACACACACGTACAGACCAACACACACAGACAGACACAAACAGACACACACACACAGACACACAGAAACACAGACACACACAGACGATATCCTTCCTGTGTATCGGGATTGTTGGGTGGAGGATTGTGGACACTGGCGAACATTTTGGTGTAATTTGTGCCTTTGTGTAATTTAGAGTAGGTTTGTGATTTGTGTGTAATTGGGCTTTCATGTGATTTTGCTGGGCTGTGTGTGTGTGTATGTTATGATTATACTGTATATGTATGTGTGTGTGTGTGTGCGTGTAAATCTGTCTGTTCTTCCTTCCTCACTAGTCTAGCAGTGTCGGAGTTCTATTATGTATTATATATCAGGTTTGAGAGGAGGACGAGTACAAGGTGTATGTTCCAGGACGCAGACGAGTTGAGGGAAGGGCATGTTTGGAAGAATTGCTTGTAATTAGGTAAAGAAAACGTAAATCTAAAATATGTCTTTGTACCCCCAACTAATGTATTTTTCTATTTTCCTCCCCAGTGGACTACTACGCTCCGAGGTTCCTCTTCCACGCCGCCACAGCCGTCGTACCGGAGAATGTTACCGGTCAGTACGGGTGGAGTGAGAGTTATAGCTTTAGTTTAGCAATAGTTATGTATCTATGTAGTTATCTGTCTATCTATCTTTCTGTCTAGTTATTACTCTATATATCTATCTATCTGTCTGTCTATCTGTCTGTTTGTTGTTTGTTGTGATTGTTTGCGTTGTTTTAATCTACTATTATATTATTGAGGATGGAATTTGTCTGGGAATACGGGCTTATAAGAAGGACGTTCCATTACCAAGAGGCTTATATCTACCCCGAGTAACTCATTCAGAACACTAGTAGCTTGATAACTTATATTCTGGATAACCCTAGACGATTTTATTGAGTTCGATAAAGGTCTCAAGCAGTCAAAAAAAGGTTAAAGTAACAGCCTTGATGGTGTAATGATCGGAGTGTTTATGATCCGTGTGTGGTAACTCAAGTTCGAATCCTGGGACGATCACATGCTTTCATTAATTGCATTGGGAGGTGTTTGGTGTTGAGGGTAAAAAAAAAAAAAAAAATATAAGATAAAAGTAAGACAGGTGGAGTAAATTAAATTCACAGTAATTAGTGAGACTCTGGCAAATGAAGGGGTTAGACGAACCAAAGTAAATATCCGACGACTTTTAAAGAACCCCGAAAGTTTGAATGAGGTTCAAGCGAGGTGATTTGGAGCTAAGGGGAGAGCTCAGTGGGAGAATTTGAGCTCGGAAGAAACGTTGTAGATTTAGTGATAATGATGACAGTAGTGATGATGGTAGTGATGATGATGACAGTGGTGAGAGTAGTAGTGATGATTGTAAAAGAACCCAGGTATTTGTTGGTATTTGTACATTTTATTTTGTTTACATTTTGCGGAATAAATAGCCTCTAACATTTACTTATTTATAAGGGGCTGGTGCCCAACCTTGAAAGGAGTTGAAATAGGGGAGCTATCCCCCCCCCCCCCCCCCCCCCCCCGCCAAAGGCGGCTTTCTAGGGCCTTTCATAGCTGATGCTAAGAGGATTGGGTTGGGTGATGGGCTGGTCTATCAGAGTGATAGTGAGCGTTCTCTGTCATACCCATATACTGTATATATTTTCTAGATCTCAAGTGACGGCGTCTCTTCCGTGGATTGACCTCCCTACTGCCAACCTCAAGGTTGGCAGACGGGGAGCCAAAGCGTCACATTTTTCCTTTGCCCCTCAACTTTCTCTTCATAATTGTTGAGAGGCACAGGGCCTTGGGTGGGGCTTTGGTGTCCCAGGCGTTTCCATACCCTCCTCAGCTCCTCGCCTGTGAGTGGCTTCGGTCACGTAGGCTTTATTGGTGGTGGGCAGGGAGGGTTCTGTGTGGCCTTGGCCTTGCTGGGGACCTTGGAGCTGCGCTGTCAGACAGCCTGGGGAACGACAACAACAACAACTTATTTATATGGCAATATAATCATTTTATCTCTAAATATTTATTTAGTTAAGTATCCTTTGATAATATTTCTTTCTTGGGAGCGTAAAATGTGTCTTATCTTTTGGTGACAGATTAATTGTTCTCCTCTTTGTTATCCTGTGTGTGTGTGTGTGTGTGTGTGTGTGTGTGTGTGTGCTGGGTGAGTGTGTGTGTGTGTGTGTGTGTGTGTGTGTGTGTGTGCTGGATGAGTGTGTGTGTGTGTGTGCTGGATGAGTGTGAGTGTGGTCTTGGGTTAGTGGGTGGTTTGGTGCTTTAACCTCTCTCTTTACACACACACACACACACACACACACTTCCTGATCTTCACCTGACTTCCTGATCGTTCACCGTACTGTGCGGACGTATCAGCCTGGCGCTCCTGGCCGCCTAGACCAGCTGTTGGTCTTCACCTTTTTCTTCATTTCCTCCTCTACTACTGACACAGAAGCTCAACATGGAACTATAACATCTTGGACTACTAAATCCTTCAATATGCTGCAGAAATTACTACTTTTGGTCGCTGTTGCCGTTAGTGGTTTGTCAGTGTGCTGCCTGCGGACCAAGTCCTCGCCATCGTCTTACCAGCTTGAGTGGAGTGAAGCACCGAACCCCTGGACCCGCCACCGAGTCACTATGCCCCGACTAAAATACACCAACACACTCTTATTTCTACTGAAAAAAGGTAACGGATACCCTGCACCCTGTATTATAGAAAAACTTAAACATTTGAAAATATTTCACGCCCGTGGCAACAAAAGGGGGCGAAATTTTCCTCGTAATATAAGTGTTGTGAAGACCAAAAGAAAAATGAATAAACCAGTGACTATAAAACCGTACAGACATTTTGAAATACCCAGGATTTGGTACAGTCTTCCTTCCCTCCTGCTATCCAATGTTACTTCACTAACAAATAAAATTGATGAACTTACAACAGTGATACATAATTGCTCACCCGGCATCGTGGCCATAACTGAAGCCTGGCAAATAATACCAGAAACTATCCATATTGAAAACTACCGACTTTTCTGTCACCTGCGAACTGAAAAACGTGGTGGTGGTGTGGCCCTATTCTGCCGCAGTGAACTTTGCCCATTTCCCCTACCCATTAATGTACCGAACGAAGTGGAAGCATTATGGATCCGAATCACTCCCTCCTTACACCCCAGACATGTTGCATATATTATTTGTTGTTGTGTTTATCACCCCCCAAGACACCATACACGTGATTTACTCCTACAACATATTTCTGATACGTCTGACCTTTTAAAATTACAGTACTCATCATCTAAATTTATTATATGTGGTGATTTTAATGAATAGACACGTCTGACCTTCAAACACACCGTCAGCTAACCCTTGTTGTAAATTTCCCTACTCACCATACAATTTTTTTAGATATAATCCTAACAGATATGTCAAACCTTTATGAAACCCCGATTCCAATGTCGCCATTTGGACGAAGCAATCACACCTCTGTTTTCTGGACTCCCAAACCTACTTTCGCTCACACAAATAAGAACAAAACACACACGTACAGACCTATAACCGACTCGGCAATTCGACTCTTCGGTGATTGGATTGTTCGATACCCATGGGTTGAGGTGTTAACTGTTGAAGATGTTTATCGCAAATGGGAAAATTATCTCAATACTATTAATATAGCCTACCTACATTTCTTCCCTGAAAAAACTGTAGTTACTCACCAGTCTGACCTCCCTTGGATTAATTGCCGTATTAAACGCCTTATGCAACAACGTGACAATGCCTTTAAACCCAACAACACCACCCTTTTCAAATCACTTCGAAACAAAGTTATTAGAGAAATTAAAATGGCAAAAAAGACTTTCTATCCCAACAAAATACAACACTTGAAACACACAAAACATTAGTGAATGGTTTAGCCGAATTCAGGAATTTTGTGGCCTTAAGAACCGACCCTCTACCTTCCCGTGTGTCAACCATCTCACCAGTAATGAAGCAGCCGAGACAATAAATAATCATTTTGCCTCTATATGTCAACAACTTCCCAAGCTCTCTCATGACCAGCTCCCAGCATACCTCCTGCCCCTCCCCCCCACCTATCGTATTAGAGTACGAAGTTTGCCGTCGTTTACAGATTCTCAAACCTAAACGCTCCTCCACTCCACTCGATCTTCCTATCCGCTTATACAAAGAATTTGCTCCTGAACTTTCCTTACCTCTCACATCCATAATTAATGCTTCCTTACAACAATCCAAATGTCCTAAAGATTGGAAGCATTCCTATGTCACTCCAATCCCTAAATCTTCAAACCCTCAATCTCTTAATGAACTACGGCCCATAGCTATTACACCTATTCCTAGCCTTATTTGTGAAAGTTTTGTAGCTGAATTGGCTTACAAAGATATATACAATAAATTAGACTCGTGCCAGTATGGAAATATTAAATCTTCATCCACCTCACACTACCTCATCAGTTTTCTTGACTTCATTCATAAAAATTAGACCGCCGAAACACGTCAGTAACAGCAGTATTCATAGATTTCAAAAAGCCTTCGATCTAGTGAACCACACCATTATAATTAAGAAAGCACTACACCTTGGCCTCAGGGAATGTCTTACCTCCTGGTTGGCGGATTTCCTCAACGACCGTCAACAATCCGTCCGCTTTCTAGGCAGTATCTCCAGTTCACAAACACTTACTTGCGGTTGCCTCAAGGGACACGAATGGGGCCCCTCGGTTATTTAATACTCAGCAATAACGCCCTTCAAGACGCAGAACTCAAATGGAAATATGTTGACGATTCCACACTAGCCTCTTCCATCAGCAACGCTTCTCCAGACTACAGCATTCTCCAAGCCAACCTAGATGCCCTACTGACCTGGACACAAGATAATGATGTCACTATTAACCTAAACAAAACACTTGTCATGAACTTCAATGTTGCTTCTAAACCCATCCCTCCACCCACCCTCAAGCTTGGCAATCACACCCTCGAGATAGTTCAGTCCACTAACTGACTTGGTGTTTTCCTTCAGCAAAAACTACTCTGGGATAAACATGTTAACACCATAGCTAGTGCTTCTTCTTATCGGCTACACATGTTACGCACCCTGAAACAACTAGGGGTTCCCAGAGATGACATGCTACTTTTATACAAATCTTTTATATTACCCAAACTCTGCTATGCTTCACCCGTTTGGTCATCCTCTCTCAACTTAATCCAAAAGAAATAAATTAGAAAAATTCAGAAGAGAGCACTCAGAATAATGTTAGGGGCCAACTACACCACTTACCAAGATGCATGTAACCTAATTAACGTACTCGCCATATCTAACCTCTACGAACAACACCTTCAGCAGTTCTCCAGCAAACTACTAAACAACCCCAGACACCGGCACCTACTACCCCCCGACGCCCCTCCTCCTCTACGCGCTGTTCGCCACTTCAACCGTATTGTCCCCGTAAGAGCACCACGGACTGACCGCTACAAGAACAGCGCCATTCCTTCAATAATTAAGGTCTTAAACAATCAATAAATTATATACATATTTTTCATTGTAAATTAGCCTGTTAGCTCTTGTGTCAATTTTAATTTTAATTTTAATTTTAATTTTAATTTTAACTTTAACTTTAACTATGTATCAACTTCCTTGTATATTTTCAGCCTTCGGGCTGCTTTTGTGAATAAACCGTTAATTATTATTATTATTATTACACACACACACCCCGTGGCGTAACTGATAGCGCGTCTGGCTCACAAACAGAAGGTCCTGGGTTCGAGACCCGGGCGGGGAAGAGACATTTGGGCAAGTCTCCTAACGGTGTAGCCTCTGTTCACCTAGCAGTATAAATAGGAACCTGGTATAAGTGGACGAAGTTGTGACGTCCCATCTGGGCTTGGTGATCGGTTACAAGGTGAGATGGGTATCGTACTGGTCAACCTAAGCTACTGGTCAACCTAAGCCTTCGGGTGAGACTGGTACCGTAGTGAGAATGGTACCGTACAGATTAACCCTAAGCCTTCGTTTCCAGATGTCGCCAAGTGGCTAAAATACAGACTACACACACATCCACAGCCATTACAACGATACATAAACACTTAACATGCATTTCACGCAATACATTCCCAGTTAAGGAGGCGCGATAATAATGAGCTTAGCTCGCATTGCGTGGATTCCCCTTGACGAACAAGCAAGTGAGTGAAGTGAATACATTATTGAGTATACTGTATATCACTAATACACGTGAGCCACTAAATGTTTCTAATCTCTCAGTGGGGTTCGAACCGCCGACCGTCAGGACGATAGCCGACGCTTTAATCAACTACACCACGGCAGTTCTGCTGTGGTGTAGTTGATTAAAGCGTCGGCTATCGTCCTGACGGTCGGCGGTTCGAACCCCACTGAGAGATTAGCAACACACATATATACTGTATATATATATATATATATATATATATATATATATATATATATATATATATATTATATATATATATATATATACAGTGTATATATACATACAGAGAGAGAGAGAGAGAGAGAGAGAGAGAGAGATAGATAGAGAGAGATAGTTTATATACCACATCGTTATGCATATGATCAAATAATCTCTTTTTTCTTGTATATAACATAATCCTTTACTTCTTATATAATCCTCTTTGTGTAGGAGAAGCAATACAGTTAAAAGCAAAACACTCTAAAAACAAAAAGTGGCTACAAACATACAGTATACAGTATATTTGTTTGTTTGTATTTCCTTGGTCTCAGTTTGCGTGTTATTGTCTCGTGTTATAATTTCCTGTAGCACTCCATTGGTTGCAGCCTGTGAGAAATCCCCTTCGCTTTTTGTATTGCCTTTATTTTCACAAGTTGGTTTCAGATGCAGCGGTATTATTGCGTTGTGTGTCTTCAGTGTAAGTGTTCCGTTGTGTGTCTTCAGTGTAAGTGTTGCGTTGTGTGTCTTCAGTGTAAGTGTTCCGTTGTGTGTCTTCAGTGTAAGTGTTCCGTTGTGTGTCTTCAGTGTAAGTGTTGCGTTGTGTGTCTTCAGTGTAAGTGTTCCGTTGTGTGTCTTCAGTGTAAGTGTTCCGTTGTGTGTCTTCAGTGTACGTATTGCGTTGTGTGTCTTCAGTGTAAGTGTTCCGTTGTGTGTCTTCAGTGTAAGTGTTGCGTTGTGTGTCTTCAGTGTAAGTGTTGCGTTGTGTGTCTTCAGTGTAAGTGTTGCGTTGTGTGTCTTCAGTGTAAGTGTTGCGTTGTGTCTTCAGTGTAAGTGTTGCGTTGTGTGTCTTCAGTGTAAGTGTTGCGTTGTGTGTCTTCAGTGTAAGTGTTGCGTTGTGTGTCTTCAGTGTAAGTGTTCCGTTGTGTGTCTTCAGTGTAAGTGTTCCGTTGTGTTTCTTCAGTGTAAGTGTTGCGTTGTGTGTCTTCAGTGTAAGTGTTGCGTTGTGTGTCTTCAGTGTAAGTGTTGCGTTGTGTGTCTTCAGTGTAAGTGTTCCGTTGTGTGTCTTCAGTGTAAGTGTTCCGTTGTGTG
This sequence comes from Paralithodes platypus, assembly GCA_032716605.1. Taxonomy (NCBI): domain Eukaryota; kingdom Metazoa; phylum Arthropoda; class Malacostraca; order Decapoda; family Lithodidae; genus Paralithodes; species Paralithodes platypus. The sequence goes on along the minus strand of CM064548.1, from coordinate 4,102,775 downwards.
TGTCTTCAGTGTAAGTGTTGCGTTGTGTGTCTTCAGTGTAAGTGTTCCGTTGTGTGTCTTCAGTGTAAGTGTTCCGTTGTGTGTCTTCAGTGTAAGTGTTCCGTTGTGTGTCTTCAGTGTAAGTGTTCCGTTGTGTGTCTTCAGTGTAAGTGTTGCGTTGTAATTTGTAGTGTTTTCGTTCTGGTTTAAAACTCAACTTTTTAATTTAATTGTTGTTTGTAATATATCACTTTCACTGTCTCTCTCACTCTTTTTGTTCTCTTTGTTTTCTCTCTCTCTCTCTCTCTCTCTCTCTCTCTCTCTCTCTCTCTCTCTCTCTCTCTCTCTCTCTCTCTCTCTCTCTCTCTCTCTCTCTCTCTCTCTCTCTCTCTCTCTCTCTCTCTCTCTCTCTCTCTCTCTCTCTCTCTCTCTCTCTCTCTCTCTCTCTCTCCTACCCTTCTTCGGTACTATCCTTGACTTCCACTTAACTTTATTTAGAGTTCTGCTGTCTAGACTGGAATTTAAGCCTGACCATCTCGTTTGGCTCGTAAGGTCTGTGTGGTCAGTGTATATATGTCAATCTATGTAAATCTCTCTCCTCTTAAGTGGACAGTGGCTGTTTGTTTGGTCTATTAATTCATTTATTCATATATTTTTTTAGTTTCCTCCCTAGACCTCCATCAAACTTAGAAAACACCCCCTAGATCACCCTACAAGATAAATTTGTACATTTTTCGGTAGAAAAATGTCCCGGCCAAAGGCCGATTCCTCCTAAAATTACAGGCTCGCTATCGCTCGCCAGGAAAAAATCGACACCTAAATGGCACGAAGAGTCCTAATATTGACAACAAAATGGGGTGAAAGGTCATAAAATCCCTAAACTAATGAAACCAAACGTCTTAAAATCTCAAAACTAGTGGGGTTAAACCTTACTGAGAAGGGGGTCAAGCAAAAACGGTCTGTCTCCCCTTAACTTCTGTTCCTTTGCCTCGGTGATATTATCCATTCTCGTCCATACATTTCTTTGTCCCAATACTTTCTCTGATTTCTATGTACATTTTCACTCATTCTTTTTCTCCTCCCCTCTTCTCCCGTTTTTTATCCATGGCATTATTTCACATTTCACAGACTTGGCAATGTCTCATACATTTTCTTTATGTTCCGACGATACCATATTTCTTCGCATTGTAATTTCCGTGAATCATTATTTTATTTATTTGCTTTCTATATGTATCTCTCTCTCTCTCTCTCTCTCTCTCTCTCTCTCTCTCTCTCTCTCTCTCTCTCTCTCTCTCTCTCTCTCTCTCTCTCTTCTCTCTCTCTCTCTATATATATATATATATATATATATATATATATATATATATATATATATATATATATATATATATATAATATTAGATGGCCCCTGCAAGCATTTATTCGTTTTCTTTATGGTTGTATATTTTTATTAGTTTTCCAATAAGCGATCTCGTAATGTGTGTGTGTACGTGAGCTTCTGTGTGTGTGTGTGTGTGTGTGTGTGTGTGTGTGTGTGTGTGTGTGTGTATGTGTGTGTGTGTGTGTGTGTGTGTGTGTGTGTGTGTGTGTGTGTATACGAGCTGTGTGCGTGTGCGTGTATGTGTGTGTGTATTTCAACCCCTCCTTACATCTTCCACAACAATTTATGCATCCTCTGTGGCTTCTCCCTCAGTCTCACATACACGCTTACCTTTCACCATATTCTTTCACTTAAACTTAATATGCATCATAATTCTCACTTTATTTGTGCTGGCAGATACTCGCTTTTAAGGGGGTATGGGCGTATTTATTTGTTCATATATATATATATATATATATATATATATATATATATATATATATATATATATATATATATATATACTGTACAGTATATATATTTGTTTTTATTATTATTTTTTCCCCTCCCTAGACCTCCCATCAATATTAAAAAATCCACCCCGCCAAGACCCTCCTTCAAGGTATATTTGTACATTTTTCGATAGAGAAATGTTCCGGCCAAAGGCCGGTTCCTCTTAAATTACACGCTCGCTTTCGCTCGCCAGGAAAAAATCGACACCTAAATGACAAGAAAAGTCTTAATATTGACAAAGAAATGGTGCGAAAGGTCTTAAAATCGCCAAACTAATGGGCCGAAAGTCGTATAATCTAAATACTAATGGGGCTAAACATGAGGAAGAAGGGGGACCAGAAAAACGACCCACCTCCCCTTAATGGCGTCATAATTAAATCCTTGGTTTTTCCATTGGAGTCTCTTTCATCTTCGAGCTTTAATGTACTGCACTTATTCTGTTTGTCTTTATTGATATTATCTCCGTCAATGGCTGTGGACGGAGGTTTTGTTTTCTCCTCTGTGTGTCTGTCTGTCTCTCTGTAAACAAGATTGCTCACAAAGTTATGAACCGATTTTCACGAAATTTGGTGGATAGATAGGATGTGCACCAAGGATGAAAGTATTTAATTTAGGAGGCAATCCGGATCACATCCTGGAACCCAGATCTTGAAGAAATATTTCGTCTCATGATATCAATGGTAAAGAACCAGCCAGCTTAGGTTTTAGGTATGCGCTCTACCAAGTGCCCCACATGATATTATTATTATTATTATTATTATTATTATTATTATGTTTGTTATTATTATTATTGATATTATTTACTTTATTATTGTTTATATTATTATTATTATTATTATTATTATTATTATTATTATTATTATTATTATTTACTTTATTATGGCTAGTATTTGATGCATGTATTCAGTTTGAAAAGAGCCTCCAACAATTAACAGGTTTCGAACTATCTCACTTTACCCCTTTTACTACCACAGATCCCTCTCAAACTGCACAAAATCGTGTATATACTGTATATCTAGAACAAAAAGGACGTCACTGGTACAGTAGGAGTTAAGGAAGTTGGAGCTGTAGACATCGATATTTAGCAGAATTACCGGTTAAAATCCAGTTATCAATATATAAAACCCAATACAATATATGTTCTATCCATCAGAAACCCACCCCACCATTACTGCATTTACGCTTAAAAGTGATGCTTACGGCTCCAACTTCCTTATAGCCTGAAACTCGCAAGTGGTCAATTACGTATTCCCTTTACGGTTCCTGCAATAAAAAACACACACGATATTTAGTTCAGTTACCCCCTTATATCACGGCACTTTTGCTATGTCTTTTAATTTATACTGCTATTATTGCTGCATATTAATCTCTCTCTCTCTCTCTCTCTCTCTCTCTCTCTCTCTCTCTCTCTCTCTCTCTCTCTCTCTCTCTCTCTCTCTCTCTCAGATTAGGTTCGCTCCATCATTTACCATTATCTTTTCTTTCCCCTGGACTGCTGCAATATCATCCAATTTTCTCTTTCTTTAAAATTGTATCCTCTCCATTTATATTTCAGTTAGCCCTGGCGTCTCTCTATTGTTCTTGCTTCCGTTCTCTCTCTCTCTCTCTCTCTCTCTCTCTCTCTCTCTCTCTCTCTCTCTCTCTCTCTCTCTCTCTCTCTCTCTCTCTCTCTTTAACTCTTTAACTTCCAGGTTTTGTAAGATTCTGGTTCGCTTTAGTTTGACCTTTCATTTCTTCTTGCCTCTCTCTCTCTCTCTCTCTCTCTCTCTCTCTCTCTCTCTCTCTCTCTCTCTCTCTCTCTCTCTCTCTCTCTCTCTATCTATTTCTCTCTCTCTCTCTCTCTCTCTTTCTCTTATATCTTCATTTACTTTTATTATCTCGAAATTCTCCTTGCCTCTTCTCCTAATTTTTCGCTCAACCACCCTCTTACTCTCCCTCCCCGCTCCTCTATCTTGTTAATATATATATGTCCCTCTTTGCTGGTCCAATTTGCTCTTATTGCGGCCGAGTGCACCAATGGATTAGCCTCTTCATCTTCTCTGTTATATACTAATTGCTGACCTGTTCTTCCTTTTAGTGTCTTTCTTTTTCTCCCTCTCTTTTTTTACCCTCGTCTATTCATTTCTCTATATACATTTTTGTGTGGACTGTTTTGTTTTTTCCAGACTATATTCTTTCTTAGTTGCCCACGTTTTCTTTGCTTTTGTCATATTATTTTGTCCTCGTTTACTAATTGTGTTATACATGCTTTCTTCTTTCTTCTAATTCTGTTATATATGCTTTCTTCTTTCTTCTAATTCTGTTATATATGCTTTCTTCTTTCTTCTAATTCTGTTATATATGCTTTCTTCTTTCTTCTAATTCTGTTATATATGCTTTCTTCTTTCTTCTAATTCTGTTATATATGCTTCCTTCTTTCTTCTTATACGTTCCCCAGGTGTTCTCACTTTTGGTAATTCATTCCACTATTTTCCCTCGTTTTCAACCAAATATATTTTCTCTGACCATTCATTTGATTTACATATCATTATACAGTATGCATCCTTTGTCTTTTCTTGGTATGCTTCTTTAAACGATTTGTCTTTTGTTCATTTTTTGTTATCACATTCCCCTCGTCTTGAACCAAGGTCGATTATTAAACAAAATAATAATGATTCAAATTGTTTCAAGCAACACACAGAATTATAGTATTTTTCACTGGTATCGGTACCTAGAATGAAGGTAGATTATTATAGGTGACATAAACCGTATATATGAATGAAGGTATATTATTATAGGTGACATAAACCGTATATATGACTGACGGTAGATTATTATAGGTGACATAAACCGTATATATGACTGAAGGTAGATTATTAAAGGTAACATAAACCGTATATATGACTGACGGGGTTGAGTTATGATAGGCGACATAAACCGGTCTATATGAATGAAAGTAGATTATTATAGGTGACAAAAACCGTATATATGACTGACGGTAGATTATTAAAGGTGACATAAACCGTATATATGACTGAAGGTAGATTATTATAGGTGACATAAACCGTATATATGACTGAAGGTAGATTATTATAGGTGACATAAACCGTATATATGACTGACGGTAGATTATTATAGGTGACATAAACCGTATATATGACTGAAGGTAGATTATTATAGGTGAGTTGACATAAACCGTATATATGACTGAAGGTAGATTATTATAGGTGACATAAACCGTATATATGAATGACGATAGATTATTATAGGTGACAAAAACCGTATATATGACTGAAGGTAGAGTATTATATGAATGAAAGTAGATTATTATAGGTGACAAAAACCGTATATATGACTGACGGTAGATTATTATAGGTGACATAAACCGTATATATGAATGACGATAGATTATTATAGGTGACATAAACCGTATATATGAATGACGATAGATTATTATAGGTGACATAAACCGTATATATGACTGAAGGTAGATTATTATAGGTGACATAAACCGTATATATGAAGGTAGATTATTATAGGTGACATAAACCGTATATATGACTGACGGTAGATTATTACAGGTGACATAAACCGTATATAAGGGACTGACGATGAGGAACCCCATTATTATAGGTGACATAAACCGTATATATGACTGACGGTAGATTATTATAGGTGACATAAACCGTATATATGACTGACGGTAGATTATTATAGGTGACATAAA